>CM019069.1:44800100-45125100 GCA_009667805.1 Leptobrachium leishanense
CACAAAGGCACCAAGGTGGAATGTATGTATATATATATATATATTTTTTTTTTTATAAGTTTAACCTCTTAATACTAATCTTTTAAATCCTAAATTATATCCTTAAAAAAAAAAATAATAACGCTTCTGGTGCCTTGACATTTTCTAGCCCCTAATCCATGTGTGGCGAGAGGAGAACAATTACTTGTCAGGCGCCAACATATTCCGCAGCTCTGTACAATGGTTGGGACAACACAAACAAAAAATTAACAAATAACTTTGGCATACAAAGAACAATAGGAAAAGAGGACCCTGCTCCACTGAGTTTACAATCTAAGAGAAGTGGGGTGACACACAGAGGTGAGGGTTAATAGCAGAGTATGAGAAGTTATGGGGGCTGTGTGAGAGATGGATCAGAAAAGGTGCAATGCGGGGGATTACGGAGTGACCTATCTAAAGTGATGTTTTTACTAGAGATGTCTTGAAAGACTAGAGCAGAGGTTTCCAAACTGCGCCATATCACAGTAGTGTGTCGTCGGCAGGCTGATTTATTTATTTATAAAGTATTTTACCAGGAAGGATACATTGAGATTTCTCTCGTTTTCAAGTACGTCCTGGGTAGTGTGTCACACGCTGGGGAAACAAGGCAAGCTCTCCCCAGCCCTCTACAAGTCTCGACGGCCTTCCGAAATTGACGATCCGGCAAGGCCGAAAACAAGATAGCCGCCTCCTATGTGGGGACCATAAACCAACAAAATGGCTGTCATGGTGAGAGAGAAACACGTCACCACAGCCTCTTCCTGTGTAGGCTCCACCTGAACCGGCCTGCTGCATGTACGGGATGCTGTTTTATGGGCACCGCAATGGAGCACGGTGGCCATCTTGTTTTCGGCCTTGCCAGATCGTTTGTGATTTTGGAAGACTGCCGAGACTTGTAGAGGGCAGGGGAGAGCTTGACTTGTCTCCCCAGCGTGTTGTAGGTGTGTTTGGGGGCAATTGGAGCTTATTTGGCGTGTTTTTGGGGCGGTACGAGGAGAGGATAATAACAGATCATTTTCATTGACCCAGATTTCCAGCCATGCTGAGATTAGAAGCCAGCGCTATATTGAGTCAGGGGTCATTTATTATTTTTAGTTATTCACAGAAAACAACAAAAAATAAACCTCGCCTAGTGTCACCGCTAGTGTTTGACCAGAGCGGTAGAGGGTGCAATCCTCCCACAAACCCAAAGGGCGTAAAAGCCACAGAATGAAATATAATGCAAGAAAAGGGAAAAACAAAACAACAGGGGGTGTAGCTATACACTATCACCATAGGGAGGGTATAAAAATAATTTATACTATACTATTTTTCGAATGTTCAGCGTATTTTGCTGAAAATGGAGTCACCGAAGCAGTAGTTGGACACCGACGAAAAGCGCCGAATTGCGCCAAAATTACCTCAGTGAATTCCACCAAAGAACATTGAAAGAAAGAAAAGGAAGTCTCCTAATAGGAGCTTAAACTTTTCCTGCCGCAGGGCATACTATCCATTGAACGCCCCGCTACTACTAGTATGCCCTGTTGCCTTCTATGGGCCGCCTCGGCCCCGCCCAGCCCGGATGACCCTCTACAGACAATGTCGCATCTCATCTGTGTGGGTGGGCAGAAGGAGAGTCCCGCAGCAGCCGCGTGGAGTACTCTTATGCCCCGCCGGTGTTAATCCCCTCCCACTGGGCACCACCGGCCTCGTGTTAAGGGGTTACACCAGTATAAATGTATCCAAATAATAATTAAAAATGAAACACGAGAATAAAAATTAAAAAAAAAAAAAATGGTCATAAATGAATATTAAAAAAGATATTGCATTGAAACCTAAAATTTTGGCGCAGTTTGGCAATCTGTGAATACAACAAATCAATAGTTCTCCGTGCGTCAATTTCGGTGCTGCCGAATTGCGCCGCTGTCAATTCCCCTGGATTTGGCGAACTTTGCGAATACACGAATTTTTCCAAAATTGTACTTACTGTGAAATTCACCATTCAGTGCAATTAAGGGCAAGCATAGGAATCTTTCAGCATTAGGGTAATATAGGTGTCTCTATATATATATATATATTTGGATTTGGGGGTGCATGACCCAATAGGGGTATCCTATGAATGTGAGACTTCTGGTTATTTGGGACCAAGTACATTTAGAGGCTTCATTGTTAGTTTTTTTTTCTGGTCACAGGGTTTAACACATTCAGAGGTAGGGGACACAGCGTTATTGGAGCAGCACCGCAACCATTAGATGCAATAGGAGCCAGTGGTGGTTTAACCCTGGCATCTGTGTATTCTATATCACCATTTTATTCTTTTGATATTTGTGTATCAGTCTATGCTCAGTTAATCATCTTATTGTCCTCCATCCCACTCCTAGAGCTGTGTTTCTCAACCCTGGTCCTCAGGTTTGCAGATGTCTAAAGCACAGCAAAGGTGATATGATTTGCTGCTCGGGGATTGCAGGATTCAGTCTGCATTTCCCCAAGGGAATACATAAAACCTGGCCTGTTAGAGGGTCCTGAGGACAAGCTCGTGTGCAGAGCTGGCTGCACCTCTCCTAGAAATGTTTTTTAGTTGGTCTTCTCTGCTATATATTGTAAAGCTCAGCTGAAACTGTTACAGCTAAAAGGAGAATACATCGTTGGACGCTCTCGTAACAATTGAGGGTTAATCCGTAGGTTACAAACAAGACGAGGGACTAACCCAAATACGTGATCGATTCAAGATATTGTGCCTGTTTTATTGGCACGCAAATGGTCTGCTTGTTCGTGAATCTCAGACACTCTATTTACCTGCAAGTACCCTACACTGTACTCTTTTTCAAATTTATGGTCCCATATCAAGGCGACCTATATTTCTGTTCTTTAATGGGTGTTTTAACCCATTATCGCTGCGCCCAGATCACTTTCATAGAAACATAGAAACATAGAAAAATGTCGGCAGATAAGAACCTTTCGGCCCATCTAGTCTGCCCAATTACATGGATACTTGACCTGGATTTATTTTTTGTTTAGGATAGCCTTATGCCTATCCCATGCTTGCTTAAATTCAATTACTGTTTTGGCCTCTACCACTTCAACTGGAAGACTGTTCCATGTATCCACCACCCGCTCAGTAAAATAATGCTTCCTGATGTTCCTTTTAAACCTTTGCCCCTCTAATCTAAGACTATGTCCTCTTGTTTTGCTATTTTGTTTCCTTTTAAATATACTCCCTTCCTCTACCTTGTGGATTCCCTTTACGTATTTAAATGTTTCTATCATATCTCCTCTGTCTCGTCTTTTTTCCAAGCTGTACATGTTAAGATCATTAAGCCTTTCCTGGTAACTTTTCTCCTTCAAGCCGTACACCATTTTAGTAGCCCTTCTCTGAACTCTCTCTAAGATCTCTATATCCTTCTGGAGATACGGTCTCCAGTACTGCACACAGTACTCCAAGTGAGGTCTCACCAGTGCTCTGTACAGTGGCATGAGCACTTCCCTTTTCCTACTGCTAATACCTCTCCCTACACAACCAAGCATTCTGCTAGCATTTCCTGCTGCTCTATTACATTGACTACTTACCCTTAGATCCTCTGAAATAATGACCCCTAAATCCCAACCCTCAGATGTTGAGGTTAGGACTGTATCAAATATTCTATATTCAGCCCTTGGGTTTTTACGTCCCAGGTGCATTATCTTGCACTTATCCACATTAAAACTCAATTGCCACAACTCCGACCATTTTTTTAGTTTACCTAAATCATTTGTCATTTGGCTGATCCCTCCAGGAACGTCAACCCTGTTGCAAATCTTTGTGTCATCAGCAAAAAGACATACTTTTCCATTAATACCTTCTGCAATATCACTAATAAAAATATTAAAGAGAATGGGTCCAAGTACTGACCCCTGAGGTACCCCACTGGTAACAAGACCTTGCGCCGAATAAACTCCATTTACCACAACCCTCTGTTGTCTGTCACTCTGTTGTCTGTCACTCAGCCACTGCCTAATCCTTTCGAATCGCTATCACCTCTACTAAGCGAACGCTCACGCTAGTGTTAGCTTGTAGGAGGTAATAGGGCCCCTAGCAGGTCACGTTCGACCCTATTGCGGGTTTGAGTCCCTCATGGCTCCCACTGAGGTTACCATACTGCTATTTTGTATCTAACTGTCACAGCTATTTGAATGATGATGTCGTCATAAATATATTTACTTTTTCCACTATGCTTACATACTCAAACCATAACTTTGACTGGTTATATTGATTTTTACTTTTTTTTTTTTATATATATATAGCCGTATTAAACAGTAATTTTCTTTTCTCCTACAGGTTCTTTTTCTCCTCACATCGTGGTTCTGACGGCTTACTCTCTAGCTGTCGCCGGATACTATCCAAAAGAACTCGTAAAATACATTTTCAACATTGATTTCTTGGGCAAACTGGATACTATGTCAGAAAGTGAGTTATTGTCAATTTTTTTTCCATTCTACACAGTGTGAATATGATGTAGTTTGGCACAGCTGGATGGTAACCGCTGACATCACCCTCTCTCTGACTGCTGGTGTTTGCGAGCGTCCTGAAAGGGGCTATTGATGGATTGAATCTGAGCGTGCGTGTGCAGCTCCAGTTCATAGTTCTGTGTAGACGATACTGAACTTGCGCACAGAAAGTACTAGGACTGAAACTACTAACTGATTAATCGACAACTATTTTCATTATCAATTGGTTGGTCGATTGATCGGTTTGTGTACAGCACACACAGTTTATAGCCAGACTGAGTTAAACGTACATAACCTCAGGTATGACTTCAGGGCTGATTGGAGAAGATGTGCAGCTGCTTTACCTAATATTATTTAGTTCTTGGGTCTTGTATCAAACATAACCAGTTTGCTTTTATTTAGTTTACAACAGTAGCAGAGTGATGGCACAGACCCTGGGTACTGTCACTGGGTGGAGAAGCTATAGCACTTGTGTTTTTTATCCTTACTTGGAGCAGGAGTCCTGTGTCTTCACCCCACCCTCCCTGCCTCCCTCTCTTTAGTCCGGAACTGCCATCCCTCACTTCCCTCATACTCCCTCTCACACTCGAGTTTGGTCCCTTGCCTAAACTCACTCCGCCCCACCTCCAATTCCCCCCCCCACTCAGTTTGTTCATGAAATTATTTTAAAGGGACACACTATGCACCCTGACCACGTTGGCTTAAAATGAAATGATCAGGCTACTGGAGTGCCCTTCTCCCCCTCCTCTCACCCTTTGCGTGCTGACATCATTTATATCCTAGTTGTTTTATCCGATGAATCAATCGGCCAACTAATCGATTTATGAAAATAATCGTTATTTGCAGCCCGAGAAAGAACGACTCTTCAGAGCGAGGCCAGGTTTGCGTGCCCTACACAACGTAATGTGCGTTGGTACGCAAATTGCATTTAAAAAGAAAAAGCCGCAGGGACTTTCAGATTTCGGAAGCCCCCTGAGCTGATGGGGACGAGCAGTGCATGCTGAGGGAGGAAAGGTGAACATTTCTGGCTAAAATAAAATTTAAAAGACAAAATAATTGGGCAGGTGCTGTCAACAGTATCTACCCAATTATTTAAGGTAAAAAAAAAGGCGAGGGGGGTGTTTTTATGACTTTTATTTTCCACACATGCTTTTCTGTGGAAAACCCCAATCCTTCTACAAATGGTGTAATTTGTATGATGACTTCTGTAGAGTGTGTGTGTGTGTGTGTTTTAGAGAAAAGTGGAATCATATTTCTGCATTCTCTCATATACCAAAATTCACTGAACTCTCCTTGCTTTTTCTCTTCTAAATTATTTAATATTTCAGTTATTCCAAGGCATGAAAATAATCTTGTACGACACCGTCTGATGCATCTGAACCGCGCCGTGTGCCTGGAGTGCGCCGAATACCAAGTCCCATGGTTCCATGACCAGTATTGTCAGCAGGTGCAACGCAAAGGTAAATATATATATTTTTGCCTCTGGTTACATTGCTTTTAAAGAACATATTTCGGGGATGCCGAAATGTTTGTATCTATAATTGACGAAACACGAAGATCTAGCATTCACTGGAGAGTGAGGGGGAGTGTGTGATTCATCAATCCTCACTTCACCTTGTGTTACTAGGATCTGATCTAGTATTGTCAAGACACACATGCACATACACACTTTTTTGTTGTTACCGAACAGGCGTAACAGACATGTAAAATAGGGAAGATTGAAAAACATACCACAACAAATCTGGCAATAATCACATTATCACATGAGCAGACGTGCCATACGTGTTTGGATGCAGTGACATACACCATCACAAATATGTATTAAAGCGCCATCGTTTTCTGCACTGCTGTACAATGGGTGGGACAAAACACATATAAAAGGAACAAATAGGTTTGACACTGAGAACGATGGGGGAAAGAGCTTACAGTCTAAGGATCGGGGTGACGCTGAGGTGAGGGTAAATATCAGAGTATGAGAGGTAATGGGATGTGGGGCGGCTGTGTTGGAGATATACTATAATGGCATAATTATTTTTATTATTATTATTTAACTTTTTTTTGAAAAGTAGAAAATCGCATAATTATTTTAAGTTCCAGGACAATTTTTTTTTTAAACATTCTATTAATCTACTAGTCATACACACCAAGCAATAGTAAGTACAGGGGGCATATCCCAGTAGGAAGGCTCCTTCCTCTTCCTAAGATCATATAACAGTAAATAGAGAGGATAGCACAAGCAAACAAAGTGAATTAATATTTTATTTGCAACAGAAAAAAACACACGTTTCCTATTAGATGTTGTCTGAATACCCCACGGTAGTTGGGTATACCCTTGAATACCCCACGGTACTATGTGCGCCCATACTGACGTGCTTCCTGGCATCTGTCGCAGCGTTGAGACGCTTCGACAGGGCCGGCGACACGCTGTAGCGCATGCACGAATTGCACGTACTACAGCGGGCATGCTGTGGACGTTCTGAAGGCCTTCCCGTCGAAGCGCTATGACGCAGGTTCGGGGCTGCAAAGTACGTTCCTCCACGGGAGGATCGAGCCTTGCAGTGCTGAGCGCACTAACTGCGCTCATCGAAGCGGCCAGACGGGCTTCAGAGTGGAAGGAACGTCCACTCTCACGGACGTTCCTTCCAATCTGCAAAACGCTCGTCTGACCCTGGCCTAAATATGCCCATCAACATACGCAAACTATAGATCAAAGTCGATGCACATGTCAAAAGGCAAAAGAATAGACATCAATATATTGTACACCATTGCACTATGTAAAACAAATCCAGTACCCTACAATGTGCATCAAACAGGACCATGTAGGCCAGTGTTTCCAAACCCTGGTCCTCAGGGCCCACTAACAGACCAAGTTCTACGGATTATCTTGGGGAAATGCAGACTAAATCCTGCAATCACGGAGCAGCAAATCCTATCACCTGTGCTGTGCTTCACATATCTGCAAACCTGACCTGTTAGTGGGCCCTGATTACAGGTTTGGGAAACACTCATCTAGGCAAATATCTGAAAACAAGGAACTAAACTAAAAAGATCAAACACAATACAAAGAAAAGCGGCAAGTAGACAGAGCAACCCACAAAATGGCTTAGTCAAGTGAGAGGTACGTGACGTTTTTTGGAGATCATATGCCTTTTTCAAGGGTTACCAAATAAAAAAAATATTTTAAGCTATACGACAAAAACAACAAAGAACAAAAGAGGGGTGGGGGGCAAGGCACAAGAAAAGAGATTTGTCGTTAGATCTTTTTTGAACGCATTTCACTTTATGCAGTTTGGTGTTGGTTTGTATCAAATCCCCTTACGAGGAATAACCTATTTCCTAAATAAAACAATTATTTTATTGAATACAATTAAAAAGTATAAAGTAGTTGTCAAATTAGAACACAATTATTAACCCACATTGTACTGTCAGTGAATTGAAGGATTATGAATATATAACCTGCTCAAGTAAATGGTGCGTCCACCAATTACAATATTAGCGCGTATTGCGTGGAAGGTATATGATTTACATAATCAGACATATCGCATCAGTGATAATAGTTGAGCAAAAATATTATATATATATATATATATATTTGCTCGCTAAATAACTTCTGGCAGTACACTGGATAGCTCAATAAAATATGAAGTGACCAAAACACTCTCCGAATAGCTTAAAGGGTAACAATTGTATAAGCCTTCACAAGTAGAATTGTATAGCTAAATAATAACATGGGAGGGATGGTCAACAGTATATGAGCTATCGATTGTGGGATGGAAATGAATGAATGGTTCAAACCAATTGATGTAGGTAACATATAAGCAATTAAACCTCTGCCTCGTTGTTCCTGTGGTTATTCTAAAAAAGAAACATTTTTCTTCAAAATCCCCTTAGCAGTAGATGTACCAGATCCCCTTTCCGTATCAGATTCAGATGATTCTGCCTCACTTGTTGAATTATTCCACCGTTTCATGCGATTGTTATTCCTAGATGGTTTAAACACATTATTCTCTTTATAATCCTGTAGGTCACGTATGAATTTCTTATGTTTACGTGCCTTAATCTCAGATTCAAAACGTTCTGTTTGTAATTTAAATTTAGCTTCCAATTGGCCAAACAAAGGATCTTTTTTCTGTGTATTAATCACATCCACTCCTTGTTGTATTTTATCTTTTAGTACCGATAGAAAGTGTTCTTCATATTTACAAATAATTTGCATAAACGTGCGTGAGCAGAGAATTGCTGCTGCTTCCCACTCTTCCTTAAACCCTGGTTGATCAATATGTGCAGCCGGGGGAGTATAAATACGTAAACCTCTCGGTACCATATCTTTTTTAAGATAATTACTCAGAGTGGTGATTTCCCAATTGGACTTAATTTGTTGTTTAACTGATTTCGACAAATCATTGAATTTGCCTCCCAAGGAATCATCCATTAATGGAGAGGGGGTAAATTCATCAGAGAACACGTGTTCAGCATCTTTACCCCATCTGTTGGTTTCTTTAAGTGAAGTCAAAAAGTTAGACATTGCTATCGACAAAAGACACTTCATATTTTATTGAGCTATCCAGTGTACTGCCAGAAGTTATTTAGCGAGCAAATATATATATAAGTTTTGCTCAACTATTATCACTGATGCGATGTGTCTGATTATGTAAATCATATACCTTCCACGCAATACGCGCTAATATTGTAATTGGTGGACGCACCGTTTACTTGAGCTGGTTATATATTCATAATCCTTCAATCTTCAATTCACTGACAGTACAATGTGGGTTAATAATTGTGTTCTAATTTGACAACTACTTTATACTTTTTAATTGTATTCAATAAAATAATTGTTTTATTTAGGAAATAGGTTTATTCCTCGTAAGGGGATTTGATACATTTTCTTATTCAGTGTTTAGTCACTATCCTATTCTATCCAGCCCTTCCAACGGTGGTTTGTCCATTGGTGTTGGTTTATCTGCTTATCTCTTCACATTTTCTCTCTGTGCAGTGAGCATCAAAAATTCAGTGCAGCACCAGATCCACCAGATGCTGGGAGAGATTTTCGGAGGACATAATTATGTGAAAATATCTGTGATGACCCCATACTACTATAGCATAGGTAAGAGGGTTGAGATTATCCTGCACCTGCGCAGTCTTCAATACAGCAGTGTTGCAGATTATTTACATTATGTAAACCTTACTCTGATTAAAGTGACTTTTCTCCTGTTCTTTGCAGGATTAATGTAGCATATAGACATTGGTCTACATTCACTGGAGAGTGGGAGAGAGTGTGAGATTCATCAATCCTCACTTCACCCTGTGTTACTAGGACCTGACACTTGGGTGTCAATATATTTGAAAGGTCACATGATTTTATTTTACATTCTTCTGGGTTTTCTGCCAATGTTTCGTTACATATTTATTCGTACCAGTCGTATGAAGGTGTGTGTTTGTTCACTGTCTTGGAATAGAATACTACACAGAAAGATACAGATCGGATGGTGTAGGTCGGTTTACAGCAGTGTTTTCCAAACCTGTCCTCAGGACCCTCCGCCTCGCCGGGTTTGCCAGATATGTGAAGCACAGCACAGGTGATAGGATTTGCTGCTCAGGGATTGCAGGATTCAGTCTGCATTTCCCCAAGGTAATCTGCAAAACCTGGCCAGGCTGAGGGTCCCAAAGGACAGGTTTTGGAAACCCTGGTTTACAGCGTTACACCATGCTGCATATACGATGTTAATGTTACTATAAAGAAAACACTCTCACTTTATAAGATTGGCTTTTGGCAGTTTTATTTCTGTAGAGAATATTTTACCAGGAATTCATACACTGGGATTTCTCTCATTTTAAAGTATGTCCTGGGTTGAGCACGTTGGGTTGATGGAATAACTTTTTCGAGGTTGTTCAGGAATTTAGCAGACAAGAGTCCAGGATGTAACTAATAACAGGTACAATAGGCAAGTTGGGAATTTATTTATACAGAGTACAGGAGACACTGCAGGGTTGCAGTAGAACACTGGTATAGTTAAACAAGGTAGGAACGATGTACTCTAGAAATGGTCACATGGGGACACCAGGCAGGTTATGCGGTACACTGAGACACTATGGGGATGACAGAAGCACAAATATGGTTGGGAAACACGTTCATGGACCATGGCATGGCTGGGTATCGACATCACAGTAAAGCCGGGGATCGGCAACACTGCGTGGCTTGGATAACAGGGATTCAGAAAGGCTGGCTGGGTGGAGTAGAGGTAACATCACTGCTCTATAACCGTGGAGAGAGACTGTGGAGACACAGGTTCAATCCCGGTAAGAGCACCTCTCCAGTACGTGTCCTTGGGCAAGACACCTAACGGTACATACTCGCCACTCAGGACATACTTGAAAACGAGAGAAATCTCAATGTATCCTTCCTGTTAAAATACTTTCTCCAAAAAAAAAAAAAGATATGCCTTAAACTCAATGCAGAAGCACTGGTGTCATACAGCATCTCTCTTAAATAGCAGCTCTAATACAGGCTGGATAGGGTTGCATCTGTGGCTTCCTAACGTGGAGTAACATGAAAACCAGGAGTGTAATGTCCAGGGTTCCCTAGGGCACAGGCACACAGAGTAACGACGTGAAAGGAACAGTCCTGCATGGAACAGGCAGCTCAGGGCTCATCTATGATCCTGTCACGCCACTGGGCTTGGTTCCTGACGTTGACAAGAAATGCAACATTCCTTCAGAGTCCCTTGATTTTTTTTTAAATTGAAAGTTTTTTTTTAATTTTTCAACAGTACAAATATAGATGGTAAAGCAGTACTTCAATGAGCAATCAGTACCTTTTAAGAAAAACAAAAAGAAACAAAAACCAGCAAACAACATACATTTGTCGCTGCTGCGATTGTCAACAATAAAATGTAACCTAACAGATATTCCAGGTGTGCGCTAAATTCCACATTCCGCTTCGCAAGGACTTCACCCTAAAACCCCAATAAGATTGGTATCCTACTGCTGTCCCTCGTGTAAGCCCCCCCCCCCCCGTGTATGATCCCCTCAATCTAGTTGTTAGAAATAAGATAAGTGTCCCAAATATACCAGAAATTCCTCTTGGATGGTAAAGTTCCTATAACTGTCCGGGACATTGCGTCTAATAAGCGGAATTCTTTTAGGCGGTCAGTAAGTAGAGTGAGGGATGGGAGGTCGGTAGACTTCCACCTAGCTGCCACCATTAGGGACGATATGGTCAAGATGTGTGCTAACATTTGTTTCTGGAACCTGGAATACGAATTAGGGAAGAGTTGAAGGAGCACTATCGCCGGGGTAGGATCCACTGTGATACCTAGAATCTTGGAGTTCAATGTCGCAACCTCCCTTCACCATCGCTCCAAAGGGGGGCACGTCCACCAAGTATCGTAATACGTTCCTCTTAATAACCCACATCTCCAGCATGTGGAGGAAGCCCCACTTGACATGTGGCTCTCTCTATCCGGTGTTAGGTACCACCTATATAGCAACCTTTTACGCGCTTCCCACAATGATGCACATTTAAACTTGCTTCTGTCATCCGAGAAACTATTTCTCCACTGTTCCCTTGGAAGTTCCCTTCCCAGGTCTTTCTCCCAATTTCTCTGATATTCCCAATGTTTATTAGCTGTGGATGTAAGTAGGAGATCGTAACAGATGGATATCATTTTCCTCCGTTCTAGGGGGTGGGTACATCTATTTTCAAACGGAGAAAGCAGGGGGCGCGTAGAAGATAGTTTCCCTCCAAGTCCCCACACCGCTAGTTGAGATCGGATCTGACGTATGATGGCCACAGGGAGCGGGGAATATCATATTTGTCAATGAGTCCGGGAAAAGGGGAGAAATCCCTCCTGATTAAAAAATTGGAAGAGCCTCGTTACGGCGTGTAATATCCATACCCGTGGGTCAAAGTGAGGAATGAGGTGGCCTAACACCGTAAGTGGGGCTGCCAGGGCAATGGGGTGATAGTTTATGAGTTTAGCTGTGTTATAGTCCCATTCTCTACGAAGCAGGCTGGCAAAAGGAGGAAGAGGTGGCAATTTAGGGCGTAGGGATCTGGGCAGCCAGAGGATTATTGAAGGTGAATATGGAAGAAAATAAACCGAGAGAAATCTAGTCCACTGGGGACCCGGAGGAGTCATAAGAAGGGCTTGGGATGCTGTTAACATGGATGCTTTATAATACA
Organism: Leptobrachium leishanense; assembly: GCA_009667805.1. Classification (NCBI taxonomy): domain Eukaryota; kingdom Metazoa; phylum Chordata; class Amphibia; order Anura; family Megophryidae; genus Leptobrachium; species Leptobrachium leishanense. The sequence continues at coordinate 44,812,768 of CM019069.1, forward strand.
TTAATACATTAGGGACCCCCATCCCCCCACTTTCTATAGATTGATTCAGTAGGGCCGCTCTCACTCTAGGACGTTTACCTCGCCAGACAAATTTGGAGAGTACAGATTGCAGATTCAATAGATAGGTTCGTGGCAAAGCTATGGGGAGGGCACGGAAAAGACAAAGCAGTTTTGGCAATAAAGACATTTTAAGCGCTGCAATTCGACCCGCCCAGGACACCTCTACCTTAGACCAATTCATACATAGATTTCTAAGTTGTGTAAGCATAGGTTGATAGTTATTAGTAAATAGTTCTGCTCTAGAAAAAGCTATTTTGACTCCCAAATATGTAATGTGTGATTTCCTCCAGTCATAGGGGTAGGCAGTTTGTAATGGGAGAAGATCCTCATGGGGAATCGCAAACGACAACGCCTGTGATTTCTTCAGATTAATTTTATGAAAAGAGGCTTTACCATAACTATCTAGAATCTCGTGAAGGGCGGGTAGAGATGATGATGGTTCTGTCAGCGTCAATAATATATCGTCCGCAAAGAGGCTCACTTTGCTCTGTGTGGGACCTATGTGTATGCCTTGGACTTCTGAGGCTTGCCTAATGGCTTGGGCGAGTGGTTCAAGCGCCAACGCATAAAGTAGGTGTGATAACGGGCATCCCTGCCTTGTACCGTTAGAGATATTAATGGGGTCGGATGTGAAGCCAGCATTCAGGACCTGTGCAGTGGGAAATGTATAAAGCCCCCCCCCCCACCGCCTTAATCAAAGCGACTGGGAAATTAAATTTTAACAATACATGATTCAAATAGGACCAATTAATCCGATCAAAAGCTTTTTCTGCGTCTAATGATAGTAGTAAGGTAGGTTGGGACGTTTGGACTACATGGTCAACGAGGGTTAGTACTTTCAGGGTGTTATCTGGGCCTTGTCTATTTTTTATGAAGCCTACTTGGTCATCCGCCACTAAGAATGGCAGTACCTCGGCTATTCTAATAGCCATAATCTTCGCGTATAACTTGGTGTCGACATTAAGGAGCGATATAGGTTGATATTGCGAGCAGTGAGGAGAGGGAAGTGGCGTTTTAGGGATTGTTACAATATGCGCTGCTAACCACTCCCGAGGTGGTTGGCCCAATTCAAAGAGTGATTGAAAAAATTTTAGCAGATGGGGTTGAAGATCTGGAAAACATTTATAATATTTCGCTGTGAACCCGTCTGGACCAGGGGCCTTGCCATTAGGTAAACTTTTTAGTGCCGATGCTAGCTCACTAGAGGTTATGGGTCTGATTAGCTCGTCTTGGAGATTATCTGACAGCTGTGGAAGGTGGAGGGAGTTCAAGAAGGGAAATATGTCTTGCAGGGATGGTTGGTGTACTTCGGGTTCTGTCGAAAGGTTGTACAGGGAGGCGTAATACCGTGCAAAGCATTCAGTTGTCTTGGTTGGTGTTTGAGCTGCCCCTCCCGATCTAATATCTGTGGTATACGTGATTTACCCATTTTGGCTTTCAGTTTGTTAGCTAGCATTCTGCTTGCCTTGTTACTGTAAATATAGCATCTCGCCTTAAGTCTACGCGACACCCATGTGTAATCTAGCTTGTCTAACTCGATCAATTGTCTACGAAGGTCTGTAATATGAGACAGGGAGGCCTCCGTGCGAAGTCGATTGTGGGATTCGTCGGCTATTGTGATTTGGTGTAACAGGGATAGTCTATGGTCCGTTCGTTGTTTTTTAAGACGCGCACCCCATTTGATTAGAATACCCCTCACTACCGCTTTGTGAGCTTGCCATAATACTCCCTCTGATATCTCTTCAGACGAATTTTCCCTAAAATAGTTAGATAAGGCAGTTTGTATTGCTTCTCTGATCTCAGGACGAGATAATAACGATTCATTCAATCGCCAGGGGGCTCTACCACACGAATCATAGTCATCTGCAATACACATTATAGTTGGAGCATGATCCGACCACATTATAGGTCCAATATAGCAGTCTCGGACTTGGGTTAGAGTATCACCTTTTATAAACATATAGTCTATTTGAGAATATACATTATGGGCTGTGGAAAAAAAGGAGTGACCCATTTCTCCTGGGTGGAACAATCGCCAGACATCAAAAAGTTGGTGCGCTGCCAATAAGTTTGCATATCTGGTGCGAGCCGCCCTCACTCGCTTTGAGGCTCGGGATGGTAAATCAAGGGACATGTTGAAATCTCCACAAACAACCAGTCTGCCAGCTAGTGACTTTTGCATTCGGGAAAAAACCTTGTTCAAAAAGGGAAGTTGGGAGTCGTTCGGGCTATACACATTAACGATGGTGTAAACGATATGGTTCAAGGAGCACGTTAAGATAATAAATCTTCAATTGGGATCAACCACTTTATGAATCAGGCTAAAGGCGAGACGGTTCTGAATTAAAATGGATACTCCTCTAGTTTTCGTTGGGGAAGTCGCATGAAACTGCGTAGTGTATTGTGGCAAGTAGGGTTGCACCGATACCGATACTAGTATCGATATCGGTGCCGATACCGGGTACTGCAGGAGTACTTGGTACTCGTGCAGTACCCCCGATATTTTTTTCCGATACCGGAAGCCGGCATTGAGCCGGCTTGCCGGTATCCGAGGGGCTGCGGCGGCTGTCCGAATGCTCTATCGGCATTCGGACAGGCCCTGCAGCTGCTCACTTTGTTTAATACTTACCTTCCTTCAGCGACGCCGGGAAAGTCTTCGCGCGCGCGCGCTCCTTGGAAGGACCCCAGCCGCGACCACGTGGGACCATGTGATCGCGGCTGGGGTCCTTCCAACGAGCGCGCGCGCGGGGAACTTTCCCGGCGTCGCTGAAGGAAGGTAAGTATTAAACAAAGTGAGCAGCTGCAGGGCCTGTCCGAATGCCGATAGAGCATTCGGACAGGCCCTGCAGCTGCTCTCCGCTCATACTTACCTTCCTTCAGCGACGCCGGGAAAGTTCCCGCGCGCGCGCTCGTTGGAAGGACCCCAGCCGCGATCACATGGTCCCACGTGGTCGCGGCTGGGGTCCTTCCAAGGAGCGCGGCGCGCGCGAAGACTTTCCCGGCGGCGCTGAAGGAAGGTAAGTATGAGCGGGGGGGCATATCCATGAGCCTGGGGGGCATATCCATGAGCAAGGGGGCATATCCATGAGCAAGGGGGGCATATCCATGAGCAGGGGGGCATATCCATGAGCAAGGGGGCATATCCATGAGCAAGGGGGGCATATCCATGAGCAAGGGGGGCATATCCATGAGCAGGGGGGCATATCCATGAGCAGGGGGGCATATCCATGAGCAAGGGGGGCATATCCATGAGCTGGGGGGCATATCCATGAGCAAGGGGGCATATCCATGAGCAGGGGGGCATATCCATGAGCAAGGGGGGCATATCCATGAGCAAGGGGGCATATCCATGAGCAAGGGGGGCATATCCATGAGCAAGGGGGGCATATCCATGAGCAGGGGGGGCATATCCATGAGCAAGGGGGCATATCCATGAGCTGGGGGGCATATCCATGAGCAGGGGGGGCATATCCATGAGCAGGGGGGGCATATCCATGAGCAGGGGGGCATATCCATGAGCAGGGGGGGCATACCCATGAGCAGGGGGGGCATATCCATGAGCAAGGGGGGCATATCCATGAGATGGGGGGCATATCCATGAGCAGGGGGGGCATATCCATGAGCAGGGGGGGCATATCCATGAGCAGGGGGGCATATCCATGAGCAAGGGGGGCATATCCATGAACAAGGGGGGCAATTATCCATGAGCTGGGGGGGCAATTATCCATGAGCTGGGGGGCAATTATCCATGAGCTGGGGGGCAATTATCCATGAGCTGGGGTCAGGATATCCATGAGCTGGGGCAATATCCATGAGCAGGGGGGCATACCCATGAGCAGGGGGGGCATATCCATGAGCAAGGGGGGCATATCCATGAGATGGGGGGGCATATCCATGAGCAGGGGGGCATATCCATGAGCAAGGGGGGCATATCCATGAGATGGGGGGCATATCCATGAGCAGGGGGGCATATCCATGAGCAGGGGGGGGGCATATCCATGAGCAGGGGGGGCATATCCATGAGCAGGGGGGCAATATCCATGAGCAAGGGGGCATATCCATGAGCAGGGGGGCATATCCATGAACAAGGGGGCAATTATCCATGAGCTGGGGGGGCAATTATCCATGAGCTGGGGGGGCAATTATCCATGAGCTGGGGGGCAATTATCCATGAGCTGGGGTCAGGATATCCATGAGCTGGGGCAATATCCATGAGCAGGGGGGCATACCCATGAGCAGGGGGGGCATATCCATGAGCAAGGGGGCATATCCATGAGATGGGGGGGCATATCCATGAGCAGGGGGGCATACCCATGAGCAGGGGGGGCATATCCATGAGCAAGGGGGCATATCCATGAGATGGGGGGGCATATCCATGAGCAGGGGGGCATATCCATGAGCAGGGGGGCATATCCATGAGCAAGGGGGGCATATCCATGAACAAGGGGGCAATTATCCATGAGCTGGGGGGGCAATTATCCATGAGCTGGGGGGGAAATTATCCATGAGCTGGGGGGCAATTATCCATGAGCTGGGGTCAGGATATCCATGAGCTGGGGCAATATCCATGAGACCTGGGGGCTTTATAGGAGGTCTGTTCTTATTGGAAAGCGTCACATGACATAAAATAAAAGTATCGGTAATTGGTATCGGTGAGTACTTGAACAAAAGTATCTGTACTCGTACTCGGTCTTAAAAAAGTGGTATCGGTGCATCCCTAGTGGCAAGTATAATCTGGGATACGCCGAGTGTTTAAAATGCGTCTCTTGGAGGCAGATTACATCCGGTTTCTCAGAGTTAATGTCCGTGTATAGGGAGTGTCTCTTGTGAGGGATATTTAGTCCCTTCACATTCAACGAGAATATTTTCATGGTATGAGACTTACTATGTGGGGAAAGAACAGGCATTGCAGGGGAGCCGCTGGTTCAGTGAAACCCATGGAACTTCTTCAGGACAGTCAGGAAGGCGGCGTGCTCCAACACGAGACCTCCATAGGGATGACTCCGGAGCCCAGAAACGACGATCCAGGTATTCGCAATTCTGTCAAGGCAAGCAGCGACAAACAAAACATAAAAAGAAAAAAAGAAAAAAAACACGAACAAAAGGGGAACTCTTCAGTGTCCCGAATATGTACAATAACAGTCCCCTCCTGAAGCTGGTAAAAACCTCCAGCTCGCCCCGTTCCAACAGGGGGAGGTACGGGGGAACAAATTGTGCCCAGATCCAGGACAGAGGGGGTGCCGAGCGCACGTTGTCCCCGCGCGGCCAGTCGGGACCCAGTTCAAGACTTCTCGTGGCTCCTTTTATAGGAAGAGTAGACGGAGCTCATGAGGAAGACCTCCACCTCGACTTCATGCTATCATTTCCCAGTGTTCACTCGATGCCATTCTGGCGAAACTTTTAGAAACATAGAAAAATGTCGGCAGATAAGAACCTTTTGGCACATCTAGTCTGCCCAATTACATGGATACTTTACCTGGATTTATCTTTTGTTTAGGATAGCCTTATGCCTATCCCATGCTTGCTTAAATTCAATCACTGTTTTGGCCTCTACCACTTCAACTGGAAGACTGTTCCATGTATCCACCACCCTCTCAGTAAAATAATGCTTCCTGATGTTACTTTTAAACCTTTGCCCCTCTAATCTAAGACTATGTCCTCTTGTTTTGCTACTTTGTTTCCTTTTAAATATACTCCCTTCCTCTACCTTGTGGATTCCCTTTACCTATTTAAAAGTTTCTATCATATCTCCTCTGTCTCGTCTTTTTTCCAAGCTGTACATGTTAAGATCATTAAGCCTTTCCTGGTAACTTTTCTCCTTCAAGCCGTACACCATTTTAGTAGCCCTTCTCTGAACTCTCTCTAAGATGTCTATATCCTTCTGGAGATACGGTCTCCAGTACTGTACACAGTACTTTTGCTGGGGTTGGTTGGGCCTCTTGAGTTGGCGTGCAATCACCAGTGAGATTCCATTCTCGCAGAAGCTGAAAACCCGTAGTAATATCATTCATGACATGAAGAGTGTTTTGTCTCCAAACGAGTAGTTTGGTCGGGTATCCCCATCTATACGGCATTTTGTGTTCTCTCAAGATTGTTGTGACAGGTGTAAATTCCGGTCTTTTAGCCATGGTTGCTGCAGAAAGGTCTGGAAAGAACGAGATGGACAAGTATGGCTCAGGCAGCTTTCCTATCTTCCTGACCTCAGACATCAGCTCTTCCTTGACACGAAAGAAATGGACTCTGACTAATGCATCTCGAGGTATCGCGGAGGCCATATTTTTTGGTTTGGGAAGTCTGTGCACTCTATCCAGCTGCAAATCCTGGGCAGGCGTTGATGGGAGAAGTGACTGAAAGAGACTTGTGACGTATGCATTTAGATCCTCAGTTTTAACTGATTCTGGAATACCTGAGTCTTATGTTGTTTCTTCTAGAACGATCTTCCAGGTCAGCCATCTTCCGTTGCATTGATTCCTGTGTCGTTTTAAGGGATTTGTAGGCATCCACCAGTTCATTATGAGCGAGGCATAAATCATCAGTTTTCGCTTCCAGTTGGTCAGTGCGGTCACCAAGATCACGTATATCTTTGTGAAGTTCTGTCACTATAGATTTAAAATCTTCCTGTAACGAGTCCCTTAACTCCCCCAACATGGCTCTGAGTTGTTGTTCAGACGCCGGATGAGAGGTCGGTGGGGTTGCGGGAGAGGTCTCTCCAGCCGCATCACGCTGCCTTGGGGAGCACGCACCCTGGGAGCCGCCATCTTGTGAGGCCTTCCCTTTCCGCGCTGATTCCGGGAGCTCCAAGCAGCGTTGTGCCTTCGAGGGAGCCTTTGGTGGGGCCATCGCTAGTGTCCCTGAATGTTAAGGGGTTTACCCCGTGATTTTGACGGGATTCCGCCGGGTATGAGAGCCGCAGGGTTGGGATTATGCCGGCGGGTAGACGGAGCTCAGCTCACTCGCGTCCTCCTCGCATGGCTTCCGGACACGCCCCCCAGAGTCCCTTGATTTTGATGGTCAGAATATCGATCATTTATTTGAAGAAATGCCTCATCACTTGGAATATTATTATTTATACAGCGTAATGGCACATGATCGTTTTAGATGACTGTCTTTCTAACGCACTATCTTTTCGTTCTTTCAGATTTTGAATGTATATTGGATAAAAATAAGAATCCGATTCCATACACGGATCAGAAAAAACACTCTGATTTGTCAGAAGTACAGCGGGGACTCGACAAACAATTAAAGGAAGCAAACTCGCTGCCCCCGGGGGCTCGGAGGTCAGTGACTGTGTTATGGGGTTACTGTATACAGTGTATATGTCAGTGTTTTCCGAACCTGTAATCAGGGAGCATTAAACAGACCAGGTTTGCAGATATCTGAAGCACAGCACAGGTGATATGGTTTCATATCAGGTTTCATATCAGGCTGTATTTCCCCAAGGAAATCCGTAAAACCTGGCCTGTTAGGGGTTATTGAGGACCGTTGATGGGACACACCGTTGTATGTTATTGCCTGTCACCTAACAATCTTCCCTGAATACCTGCTTCTTTCTAACAGAATAGCAGTGGAGTTTCTTGATTCCAAAGCCTTCTGCAGAAACTCCTCTTGTGTCTTGGGAGAGTATGTCATGAAGAAGCGCCACTTGGAGATGCTCGGATACCACGTCGTTCAGGTACATTGCAGGAGCCGAGTTGCAGAATATCTCAGCCCTTTATAAATTCCACAAATATAAGCACATCTCCAAATCTGTTGTCCTTCCTAACGTTTACAAACACAGGTGTTATAGAGGAAAGAAATCATTTTGAAATGCGTTTTGAATGGGTAAGTGTACATCAGGGAAAATACTGATGGTTATAATGTTCTTTCAGATTTCTAGTCTGGAGTGGAATTCGATGGAACTGTCCTCAAAAGATGCTTGGAAAGAATATCTACAAAAGAGCATATTTGAAGATTCCACATAATTATTTTTTTAAGAGTGTTATTCTATCAGACTATATAGGGACAACAAGCACAGAAAATAAGGGATAGTGAAGGGATCAGCAATTGATTGTTTACAAAGGACATTGTCAAACATCTGTAATCATTGGTGTCAATGCAATACAAGGCAGAGATGCAATGAGACCTGCACGAAGCGGTGCCATCGAGATCGCAACATAATGTCTGGTAATCAAATGCATGTCCCACAACGCCCACAGGTTGAGTTTTCGAGGAAAGGATTGTACAGCTACTCTTTCAGACGTGAAGACTGACCATTGGAAAAAGAGAAAATGGGGGCACACGGTTGGTTTTCCAGAATCTGTCAATTAGCCGAAATGTGCACGAGGACAATATGTAGAACATCGGTCGCCGAGGGTTTGGCTTTTAATACTTTAGTGATCACGTTTACCTGTGACCAGGATAATTGCAAGGCTTGTCATTCCCACCAAATACGAAGCATCGACCCAGGGTGGGCATTACATCGCCAACGTACAGCGTTAAAATGTGTCTCACCAATTTTTTGCCTTTTCGGTAATGGAATTAATTCAAAATTTGTCAATAAAAAGATATTTTTCAGAGTCCTGGACTCCTGACTACAATGTTTTCTGTTTCCAGTTAATCTCCTTCCAGAAAATCACTCTGGTACTGAAAAGGGGAAGCAGTCCTGTCTCCAAACTGGTATCGCTGAAGCAAATCTTTTAAAAAATTACATATTTTGCTGTGTTTTTGGCTTTACCTAGTTTTTATAGTTTATCTTATTTATGCAACATGAATTGTTTTCTCTCTACGCTCCACCCTGGTTTATTTTCTTATCTCAGACTTGTTTGTTAAACCTTGTTGAAACTTACATTTTGTCCCACACTGGGTCTTCTCGCAGTTCTTCAGACTGCGGGCCCCTTGACCATCTGTGCATGGGTGATGTAATCAGATACCTCTGAATGAGGAAAAGATAGCAGCTAAATGTTTAAAAACAAAAATTTTTGGGTTCTATGGAAAGAAAAGCTAAATATAATAAAGGTCAGATCAATATGTCTCTATATGATCCTAAATATACTATGTATCTGTATGTACCATCTCTGGAATGTGTTGGAGAGGACCACTTGAAATGATAAAATCATTGTGGACTTTTACAGTCCTATTTCTCTGACTTTGCTAACCCTTTACAACCGTTGCTTTTCCAATCCATCTATTGGCTTCCCATTACCGCTGGGGCCAAATGTAAAATACAGCCAGCATAGTTCAGAAAAAAATCCAAGTGACTGCATGTTCCATTTCTTCTTACCTCCCATGGATGGCTCGATTCTCTTGATTAATCTGCCAGTGATCTTCCCCTCTCTTAGACCTGTCATGGAGCAGCACTATTGCTACAGGATGACAAGCCTCCTCTTGCCAGGCTTTTCTTTACTGTCCAGTCTTTTGAGAACCCTTCCCAAACTCCTTTACCTTCGAGTAGCAATCAGTTTCTCCATTCCTTTTTATGCCAGCCTGCTCCTCTCCCCATGATTTCTTGTTCTCTTTTACCCTACACATAAAGACACATACACCTGTGTAACAATATTCGAGCTGAAACAATAGATTATTTATTATTAATGAAAATGATTGTCATCTATTTTCATTGTCGACTAATTGTTCATTTGGTTAGTCGGCCTACGTACAGCATGCACTGTGTGTTTAAAGTCAGGCGAAGTTAAACTTTAATAACTTCTCCAATCCGCTCTGAAGCAGCATCTAAAGATGTGACGCTGCTTTACTCTGATTTAGTGGTAGGATTCTGTCTTGGACAAAACCAGTTTGCTTCTATTTAGATTACAACTGTGACAGGACTATGGCACAGACCCAAAGAAACTACCACTGGGTGCAAGAGCAGTACCGCCGGTGCCATATCCTTCCTTGAGTCTGGAGTCCTGTGCCACCACTCCACCCTCTTTGCCTTCCACTCTCTGGCCTGGAGCTGCAATCCCTCCTTCCATTCTCTCTTCTGCAGGATCAGCTCTCCCTCTTGCTTGTGTTCACCTTCAATTGTCTAACCTCTAATGCCGATATTCGTATTTTCCAATAAGCTCTATTAAAGTGCTCACTTGTGGGCCTCATGAAAGTATAGTGGAGGATTTTGGTGTGTTTTGACTTCATCACTTCCCCTCCATTCTGCCTTTTTCCCTATTCATCTGTAGGTTAAAGGCAGTCAGTGCCACAGCAGCTAACCTTTCTCCGAGCCTAATGTGACAGAACGTACCTGTAACTGCAGATGCATTGGCCTTTTTGTTATCCAACGTTTAAGATTTCCTGATTGAGTCCAAATCAACGAACACAAGACATCAGAAGTTGCCCGTTCTGTGTTTTAAGTAACAAATGATTTCATTACACGGAAGCTTTTTAACTCTTTTCACTATAAATTTCTGCACAATGACTGTTTATATTTTTGTTGCGAATACTATGAATAAACAGAGCAGTATGTGTGTTTTAATTTTTTTATGTAAACATTAGGTGCATTGTTATAACTTAGTAAGTTTAAATAGATTGAGACGTGACGGCAGGCAGGTGGCCCCGGAGGCGTAGCGGATCTCTTTCAGCATTCCGCTCCATTCCTTCTTGTCATCTTCAAACCTGTGGAGGCACAGCGCAGGAATTATAATGAAGCTCACCTTTAACATGTTATTCCTATTAGAAAAGAAGAATCTGCAGACTTCTCCCTCCTGATCTAAACGCATGCCCCTTACCAGCTCAACACGTCACTCCTGCTGCTGTCATTCCAGTGTGTGAGTTACATAGCTGTGCACAGCAGAAGCAGCAGTCTGATTAGCTGGGATCATGTAGATCAGAAATATCAAACTCCGGCTTCCCAGATATTGCAGAAATAAAGCTCCCATGATTCTCTGTCCACCTATATCATTTAAATATTTGTGGGCATTGTAGGCCATCAGCATCTGGAGTGTGAGGTTTGACGTCCCTGGCAGTGATTCTGTTTATATTTCTTCTGTTTGCTTTGGTAATTATCAGAAAGCTGCATTTGCCATAGTTTTATGTAGCTGTGATGATCTACCTTTACACATTCTAACATCCTATACTATCAGGTCTATTCAATAAAGGTGAAACACAAGAGAAATGACTGGAGAAGTGAAAATTCCAGGTCAAAATAGCCAAACCAGAAAAATTCTCCCATTTATCTCACTTTCCGAATCTGCTATTTGGTCTAGAATGTTCTCTTCTGCCAATTCTCCAGAGTTTCGCCTTTTAGTGAATAGACCTGTAATGTTTCCTTCTAGTGGTTGATAAATAAACCTAGATATCTTTATAGTTGCTAGGAGATGACATTTAACTCCTACTTTAATAAAGTGTCAGGTTACAAACATGTCAGAGTCCAATGTACTATTAAGTATTAAAAATAATTTAAAAAGCAATATGGTGGTTTTATGATTATTTTACTTACTTCCACACATCTGTGACTTCAGAAGGAGCGAACTCCTGTGATTCCAGTTGTACCATGGAAAAACCTCCTATAGCATACAAAGATCCAGCCGAGCTGGTCATGTTAATGGAACTTCTCTCCTGGGGGAATTCAGAAATAGCCTCCCACCTTACAGGAAAAAAAAAAAAAATGTGTCAATTGTGAAGAAGCACTTAAAAGGCAGAATGAAAATATTTTGCTCATTAAAGGTTTTGGCATATACTTGAAAGGGTTGAACTCCTGTTATTCATTGTTCCAAAATTCAGGAGACTGAAAACTGTAGTTTGATTTGATTTTTACTTCCTTGATGGCCCATGCTTCGCTCAATTGCTCCTCCATGGGCTGCAGCACCATCGAGGAATGTGCTGGGTGCCTCTGTGTAGCTTCAGCATGTGACATGCTGCACAGGGCCAGCAAGGATTATGCTGGCTCTGTACAGTGTGCCTCTTGCAAAGCACTGTGCAGTATGTCCCAGCATGTATTTTGCAGATGCTGCAGCAGCAGTGTTTGTCTCATGGCTCCCCTAGGGCAGCCCCTCTACCTTTGGAATCCGGCTGGATTCTGAACACTGGAAGATTCAGAGATTTGGAATTCTCTGTCTGAAGCTTTCCAGATAAGAGATGCCTAGCCTCAACATTGCATTGCTTGTGTTGGCAGGTCTGTCACTTGCACCGCAAGAGGTTTGAGTACTGCGCAATTTAGGCCGGGTCAGACGAGTGCACTACGTGGGCCCATACTGATATGCATCCCGGAGTCCGTTTCAGTGTTGTGACGCTTCGACAGGGTCGGCCACATGCTGTAGCGTGCCCACAAATTGCGCATGCTACAGTGGCCGTGTTGAAAGCCTCCAAGACTACAACGCGCGTTCGACGGGGCTGCAAAGCGCGATCCACCATAGGAGGATCGAGCCTTGAGGTGACCAGACGGGTGTCGCTCTCAGACGTTCCTTCCACCCTTATAAATGTTCGTCTGACCACAGCCGGTTATTCATTCACTAAGCACCGTTGCGTGAAAGTAGTTCATGGTACCTGCAAAAATCACCATTGCTGCAACTGTGTTGAACCTCAGCTATTCAAAGAAGCAAAACGCTGAAGACCAGGCAATGTTAATACAAATGTTAAAGAACGTTGCCACCATTATTCTTTTATATACTTCAGCTATTCTCCATTCAGCGTTGTTCCACTGTTGCTTACAGCAGTGAATATAAATCAGGCAATTTTAAAGTGGCAATAAACATTAAACTGACCGACATAACGATAAACAATAGTACACAACTTTGACTGAAATACCGGTGGAAACTACAGTGGGACTAATAGTTAACAGTGCTCCGAACGTCGGTGACAGTTCCCTACATAGCGATTTCGCAGACACTTTCACAGTGTGAACACTCAATCGTATCTGAGTGGTCACACTGCTGTGTTTTCTCTGCTCCCCTCCTATGGGGGGTCTCTGAGGGCTGATTCATCCCTCCGAGTGCAGGGGCTTAGTACCACCCAAGACCTGAGGGTTGTTCTCAGGTTTCGGGGCTTCAGGACCTTTGGGAACTAAGTTCCAACAGTGGCTTCCAATGCCTTTCTGCATTAAGAGCCACAAGATTAGCTGGATGCTTGCTCGAGCGTCCAGTCCCCTCTGTGATCACATGACTTGCTGCGGCTGGTGGAATGTCACGTCCAGCGACACTCAGGAGACCAGTATGACATTTAGTAAGCTTAAGCTAAAGGGTTAAAACGGGAGTGGTTGCAGATGGCTTAACCCCTCTATTCCCAGCCTTCTAATTTCAACCCTATCTTATCTTCCATCCCATTTCTGCATCCTGTCATTTTTTTTTAGTACACTTACATACCCTCTTCATCGTGTCATTTTATATAGCGCTCTGTTCCCTTGGCTGATTTTTGGACTCACTTATTGCTGGCGATATCGAAGGCTTCAGCAGACGCAGTCAGACCATCCTCTGTGACGCCTCCAGAAACAAATATCTTGCCGTTATGGACAGTAGCCCCAAACATTGAGCGAGCTGTTCTCATCGGAGGGAGATCTTTCCATTCTCCTTTCTTTGGGTTGAACACAAACAGTCTCCCAGTGCATTTCCTGCGAACACAACAGTGAATTTACATAAGATAACCTTACATTTCCATCAGACTTTTCCCCAGGGGCCAGCAACCATGGTCTTCCCAAATGCTTTGAAACTACATCTCCCATGATGCCCAGGTACTCACCAGTTTGTGCCTTATGGGAAATGTACTACCAAAACATCTGGAGGGCCAAGGTTGCTGACCCAGACCTAACAAAAGACTCTTTTATAACATTCAAATAGGGAATAATTTATTTTTCCCGACTAAAGTCCCATTGATTGCCGATCATGTCCTTTATGATCACGCTTTAGGTGAACGTACATAGATTATTTCGTGTCTGGGATACTGCCGACAACATAAAATATGAATTATAAAAGTCTGACGCGTTTTGTCTATTAATTAGACTTCCTCAAGGGCAATGTGAGATATAAGCAATCAAAATATGTTGTTTTTATTAGAATAAAAGATCCTTTATACATTTGGATTTTCTATTTCATTAAATTCATTCCTGAAGAAGTGATTGGTTCCCATGGATATACTGTATAGACCTGGTAATTCATCAAATACTGAAGCCTCTGTGTTTTCTGCAATTGCAAGATTCAGTCTGCATTTCCTCAAGGTGATCCTTAAAACCTGGCCTGTTAGGGCAGGTTTGGAAAACAATACTCTGTAATGTTTTCCTGTAGAAAGCGCTCCACCACTTCCTTAACCTTTAGAAGAGCATAGCAGGCTTCATTACCAGAGATGAAATATTGGGACTGTACGATGTGCGCAGATCAGAAATGGAATAAAATACAAAGCAAACCTTTTATTTATGGAGCATAGAGGTCTTACTATTCAAACCAAAACCCCAAAATTGCAAATCATTATATGCTCTTTGTGTTGTAAGCAGTGCCTCTCCGTGTGTGCGCTAAATTCGACATTGTTAAAGCCTAATCTGGTTTTCAGGTGTTTATTCAATCTTTGCTCTTTATTACAGTCAGCGAGTTTATCAAACAGTCATCAATAAATCAGTGAGGCATAAAAAGAAGTATAAAGTCCTATAACAATGAGAAAGGAATATAGTGCAGTATTGTTGTGTAAAAGGAACCTCAAGTTGGATGAGACTCACAAGCTCCCTGGGAAAAATCAGCACTTCTGTGGAACTCCCGTACATCAGGCTGTCCTTGTTGGGTGTTGCGTCTGGAGAAGTGGACAATCCACCGTCTGCTACCAGCTGGTCTGTACCTTTGCAATTCCCCAATCACAGATGGCCGCCACAGGATACCAGAGTATAAAAATTCAGCATATAAAGAACACCAATAAAATATCTGTAACCGTATAAAGCCCGACGCGTTTCGTCTGGATCACCAGACTTTCTCAATGTAACAACAAATAAAACCAAATCAAGTACAGTTTACAGCCATTTTATTGGTTTTATTTATATGCTGAATAAATCTTTTATACTCTGGTATCCTGTGGTGGCCATCTGTGATTGGGGAATCTGCGACCAGCTGGTAGCAGACGGTGGATTGTCCACTTCTCCAGACGCAACACTCAACAAGGACAGCCTGATATACGGGAGTTCCACAGAAGTGCTGATTTTACCCAGGGATCTTGTGAGTCTCATCCAATTTGAGGTTCCTTTTCCACAACAATACTTTTTTTTTTTTTTCGAGAAAGGATTTTACCAGGAAGGATACATTGAGATTTCTCTCGTTTTCAAGTACGTCCTGGGTGGCGAGTATGTACCGTTAGGTGTCTTGCCCAAGGACACTTACTGGAGAGGTGCTCTTGCCGGGATCAAACCCATGTCTCCACAGGCTCTCTCCACGCAGAGCAGTGATGTTACCTCTACTCCATCCAGCCGGTACTGCACTATATTTGTTTCTCATTGTTATAGGACTTTATACTTCCTTGTATACACCATTGTCTTGAATGAGGAGGACGAGAACCACCTCCTGGAAGATAACTTTTATATCATAAAGTATAGGAGTAATTATTTTGTATTCACCTACATCAATAAATCAGTCTCAAAAAATAATAATTTTATATATACAGTATATATATAAAATCAAACCAGGAGGAGAGCACTCTATATATGCAACAACTTCAATAGTAGCTCACATATTTAAAGATTAAATAGATTTCAAAGACTCCAATAACTCTTAACCCTTTCAAGATTTTAAAATTAACCCATTGAAGAATTTTCACAAATGTGTAATCCTAAACTCTGTTTAAACATTATGAGAATTTAGTTCACAAAAATGGCCATAAATTGCGTAAGCCCGTCACAACGCCAATGTATAATCTTTAAATGTGAGCTGCTCTCCTTGTTTATTTTTTACGAAAAGGGCTGACAACCCCCCCTATAATGCACCCCTCCCTGTCACAGGTGTTTCCTCTGCAGGTTCTATTTAACCTTGAATCGCAGGGAGCTCCAGAAAGGATTCTGTCCTCAGTAAGTAAAATAATCCCATAATGGCTGTCATTGGGTCAATGGCGATTCAAGGTTAAATAGAACCTGAAAATGGAACACCTGTGACAAGGAGGGGTGCTTACCAGAGGGTTGTCAGCCCTTTTCATACAAAATACACCAGAAGGGCTCAACCTTTACCAAGCATAACGGGCAGGTGCTTCAAGACAAAAAATACAACAATTCAGAATTCGAGCCCTCCAATTCATACATGTAAAGTCTTTAACGGAAGCTCACACATTAAAGGCTTAAGCAATTTATGGCCATATATTGTGAACTAAACGCACATCATTTTTTAACAGAGCTTAGGGTGAAAAACTTTGTATAAAATCTGCAATGGGTTACCAGTTGTTGAAATCTTGAAAGGGTTAAGAGTTGTTGGGTTGGAACCTGTAAAGTGTTAAAACCTTTAGTGTGTGTATGAATTGGAGTGCTCTCCTGGATTGTTGTATTTTTTGTTTTGAGACTCACCCGCCCGATATGCTTAGTAAAGGTTGAGTCCTGCCCTTCGTGTATTTTATATATAATATTTGGCACGGCCAAAGAATACTATAGTATACAAATATTAAAATTCACAGACTATTCCAATCAAGCTGGCTGGAGTCACTATTCTCACCTCAGAATTAGGGCTGCCTGGTGTACATTAATCGCTCGTACACTTTGTATAAGAGCTGTTAATTTGCGTCCAGAAGGAGAACGAGCTATTCCCGCATCGCTTGCTCTTCTCCTCTCGAGATGCTATTTCCAAAAGAAATACACAGGGTTATTCAGAGAAAGATGAAAACCAGGAGAATTGGCAGGAGAATGAACAATCTAGACCAAATGGGAGAATTTTTCTGGTTTGGCTATTTCGACCTAGAATTTTCGCTTCTCCAGTCATTCTCCTGATTTTCACCTCTCTCTGAATAACCGGCTCTAAGAAAGTGACTTTGTTTTTGCAAAAAAATCTCTTAATGTGTATACATTAAAATAAAGCTCCCATCTGATCCCATGGTGAAGAGGGCGGCGCAATTCCGCCACTTCTTACCCGCTGTTTGCATGGAAAGACCGGGAACAAATAGTTTCCAGTGTTCTTCTGCTGTTCCTGCGCACACCTCCTCTCATGAGCTGACGTAGAGCCCCCGGCAGGGTTCTGTTTGGCTCCAAGGATTCCTATGGACTCAACGAACCGACACCAGCAGCGGCACTGACAGTATCTGTTCGCAGCTCCCAATTGTTCCGACCTGAGCTACTAATACAGCAGTGGGGTCAGAATAGGACAGTTAACACGGAGCCGGTAAGGGATATTGGCTGGTGACAAATTTTTTTCCATTACTGGCTCCCTGTTACCGACAGTGTTGGAATAGTGCCCAAAGTTGGCTAACCTTTGCTCTTCAAACACTTCAAAGCTACATGTTCCATAAGCAGAGACATATTTAAGCTTCCTGCTGCCATAGACACGGCAAATTTTGCTATCCACAGCCGATAGAATGAAAATATCAACATGTGCATAGACCTAAGAGAAAATATTCACGACCTATAAGTACTATTTTACATCATCAAAATGTCATTTAAAAAAGTATTTTAATTACACAAACTGACTGCTAACAGTATTTATTACACTTTAGAGACTCATTGCTGGGAGTTTTATTGATTTGTAGCTCTGTCACACACGCACGTCACTATACTGGACCTCTATATACCAAAATATTAGGGGCAAAAAAAATGTCACCCCCACCTAACACCCTAGTCTGGTGCCCAAGCTCTCAATCTATGCAAGAATGCATCTCTGATCCATAAGGATACTCTGGAATGCCAAAATTAGTCGTCACTGAAGGAAGGATATAGACATCTTAGAGAGAGTTCAGAGAAGGGCTACTAAAATGGTGTACGGCTTGAAGGAGAAAAGTTACCAGGAAAGGGTTAATGATCTTAACATGTACAGCTTGGAAAAAAGACGAGACAGAGGAGATATGATAGAAACATTTAAATACGTAAAGGGAATCCACAAGGTAGAGGAAGGAAGTATATTTAAAAGGAAACAAAGTAGCAAAACAAGAGGACATAGTCTTAGATTAGAGGGGCAAAGGTTTAAAAGTAACATCAGGAAGCATTATTTTACTGAGAGGGTGGTGGATACATGGAACAGCCTTCCAGTTGAAGTGGTAGAGGCCAAAACAGTAATTGAATTTAAGCAGGCATGGGATAGGCATAAGGCTATCCTAAACAAAAGATAAATCCAGGTAAAGTATCCATGTAATTGGGCAGACTAGATGGGCCGAAAGGTTCTTATCTGCCGACATTTTTCTATGTTATGTTTCTATGTTTCACTGCGTCATGGTGTTCTAAGCCAGTGATGGCGAACCTTGGCAACCAAGAGGTTTCTGAATTACATGTCCCATGATGCTCTGCCAGCCTTATGTAAAACTAAAAGGTGTTATTCGCAAAGTGGCGAACTTGCCACTGAATTTCACCATACGGTGCAATTTCAGGGCAGTTTGTCTATTCGCTAAGCTGTCGGTTCAACAAATACTGGTGAACTGACAGCAAAACACAGTGCAGTTCGCGGTAGAACAGAAGCGAAAATTGTCCCATAGCGAAGTAATGGTTAATCTATTCGTAGAATAGCAAAACTGCACCGAAGTGTCGGTGAAACGCCCTGATTTTCTGTGTTTCAGTTCGACAGGTTTAAACAGGTGAAGCCCATAGGTTTCAATGTAAAAAAAAATATTTTTAATAAAAAAAAAGCTTATTTTCATTTTCAGCAAAAAGCCTTTTCTAAATTTATTTTTTAGAAGACCTTTTTGTATTGTGAAAGTTTTGTTTCCCAATTTTTTTAAAAGGTTTTTTATTTCTATAACAGACCTTTTAATTCGTTTTTAAAGGACTTTTTTTACTAGACACATTTTAACCTCCCTGGTGGTATTCCCGAGTGTGGTTGGGGGTTAAATTTCAATGTCAAAAATGGTAACCCCGAGCCACACTCGGGCTTATACATACCTGTCCCTGCGTTCCCTCGATGTCCTCCCACAGTAACCTCCATCCGATCGCGGAATCCTGGTTCACTTCAAACGACAAGATCGGACAGAGGTGACGGCGGGAGGACATCGAGGGAACGCAGGGACAGGTATGTATCAGCCAGTGTGTGGCTCAGGGTTACCATTTTCGACATTGAAATTTAACCCCCAACCACACTCGGGAATACCACCAGGGGGCTGAATAAATGTACCGATTTTGACATCTAAAAATGTCAAAATCGGACCGCCAGGGAGGTTAATGCATTTTTATCTGTTTAAACACCTATTAGGAGGAGAGTTTGTTTTTTTGGGGGTTTTTTTCTGCAGTTCGACAGTCTTCGGCAACTACATCTTTGGTGTACTATGGCAACCCTGCAGTGAATAGGGAATTCACCGAAGGGACGCCAAAATGGAATCGCCATACTGCACAATACAGTTCTTTGTAAATAACCCCTTAAGCATCATGGGACATGTAGTTCAGAAAGATCTGGATTGCCAATGTGCTAAGCTTTGAAGTGTATGTGGAACATTGTAAATTAGTTTTTGGGATTCCACTCTCAGCACAAATGAATGGATACATCATGCTGTCGTTTAATACGTCATATTGTAATAAAACTTACTTGTCATCGGTTTTTCCACCAAGAGAATAGACCAACCCATTATGTGACACCACTGAATGTCCGTAGACCTTGATGGGCAATTTCTTTCCTTCTTTCCAAGCCACTGCTCTAAAAATAAATATATATTAAGAGTGTTAACGAATACAATTCTAGAGGATTTGACCATTAAAAAAAATGCTTTGCGTCACTGACTTACTTTGAATCGTAACAGAACACAGAATCCAGTGACTCTTCAGACTGAAGGTCTTTGCCAGCAATGGCATAGATACAGTTCTCTGCCTCACCCAGACCAAACAGGCATCGGGCAGATGGCAGTGGAGGAAGTCCAACCCATTCACCAGCAATGGTATCCAGCTACAACAATATGAGAATGACAAAATCAGAAACATTTTATCATTTAGACCAGTGATCTCAAACTCGGGCCCCCAGATGTTTCTGAACTACAATTCCCATGATTCTCTGGCCATCTACTGCATTGAAAGAATTCTGGGAATTGTAGGAAATCAACATCTGGGGGGCCAGAGTTTGAAATTCCTGGTTTAGATACTGGTTACACATTCCTAAAGTAGCGGCAGATGGACTACTGTAGGATCTGGTAGACTTAGAGTTGTGGATAGAAGGCATGTCCCACAATCTGTGGCTCTTCTTAATTCTTTTGAGGCACTTTCAGAGTGTAGTGGTAAGACGGATGTAGGCTCAGACACCATAGTTGAGGAACCACCATCCACTATGCCTAAGGTATGCAGCACTGCAACCAAGGACAAAAATGAAAAGGTGGGACTTGATAGAAGGCAATTGTTGCTGGGTGATTCTATCATAAGAGGTGTTGAGCTGGAGAGTAGTGGTTTGGTGAGATGTCTTCCTGGGGCTACTGCTCGTAGAGACAAGAGGCGTATTCACAATATTGTCAAACAAGCAAAGCAACAAGGGGAAGTGGACGTTCTAGTCCATCTAGGGACAAATGACTTGGCTAGCAATGAGGTTTCTGAGATAAAGGAAGATTTTTGTGTTCTTGGAGGTGAAATACAGCAGATTGCGTGATGCGCAATAGGGAATTCAATTTGTGGCTTCGGGAATGGTGTCCGGAGCAAGGATTTGGCTTTGTGTCCCACGATAGCTCTAATTGGAGCAGAAAGGAACTGTATAAAAAAGATGGTTTGCATCTTACTCATAGGGGAACATATGTTCTCAGTGAGAAGTTCAAAGGTTTCACAAAGGAATATTTAAACTAGAAGGGGGGGGACAAAAGGGTAAAAAACAATCTGCCCGATTGTCCCCCAAAACTAAATCGGAGGGTGCAAGCAACATGCGAGGTAAAAAATGACAAGCTCAGAGTCGTGTCTATAAATGCTCGCAGTTTAGTCAATAAAATCAATGAACTGGAGGCAATGATGGCAGCTGAAAAAGTAGATTTAGTGGCGGTTACTGAGACATGGTTCAGTGAGAAAAATAACTGGGACATAACAATACCGGGGTACTCTTTATATAGAAAAGACAGAGAAGGTAGGAAAGGAGGAGGAGTGGCCCTGTATGTGAAAAACAACATAAAAACGAACCAAATAAAAGTGAGCGAGGTGAACATAGAGTCAGTTTGGCAATCATACAGTAGCTCGTGTAGGTGTGATCTATAGACCCCCTGGACAAGTAGAAGAACTAGATAATCTGCTGGTTGAGGAAATAGCCAAAATGGCAATGAAGGGGGAAGTTATTATCATGGGGGACTTTAATCTTCCTGATGTGAACTGGAAAACCAAAATAGCTGGGTGCACCAGGAGTACAAATATTCTAAACTCCTTACTGGGATTATCTCTAACACAAGTAGTTGAGGAGCCGACCCGTAAAGAGGCCATATTGGATTTAATACTCACAAATGGAGGTTTGGTATCGGACGTTGTTGTAGGTGAAAATTTGGGATCTAGTGATCACCAGTCAGTGTGGTTTAATATAAGAACAGGGATGTAGCCGCACCACACAAAAACAAAAGTTTTAGACTTTAAAAAAACTGATTTTTCTAAAATGAGATTTTGTGTGAAGGAGTCATTATCAGACTGGAGGAGTTTAAAGGGAGTCCAGGAGAAATGGGATTATTTAAAGGAAGCATTATTGAAGGCCACAGGAAATTGCATTCGGCTTGTTAGCAAAAACAAAAAAGGGAAGAAACCACTGTGGTACTCTGCAGAAGTGGCCAAAATCGTGAAGAACAAAAAGATAGCATTCAATAATTATAAAAAAACTCAGCGTGAAGAGGATAGGCAAACCTATAAAATTAGGCAGAAAGAGGCAAAGCAATTTATAAGAGCTTCCAAAGCACACGCAGAAGAGAAAATAGCTCAGTCAGTAAAAAAGGGGGACAAAACATTTTTTAGATACATAAACGAGAAAAGAAAAGTAAAACAAGGATTAGTTAGATTAAAAACAAAGGAAGGATGGTATGTAGAAGAGGATAAAGTCTCGCTGACTGCCTCAATGAATATTTTTGTTCAGTCTTTGCAGAAGAAAAGGAAGGAAAGGGCCCTCAGTTAGGAGAGAACACTAAAGAGACATTTACATATGAGTTTACAGAGGAGGAGGTTCTACAGCAGCTGTCTAAAGTAAAGACAAATAAGTCAATGGGGCCTGATGGGATCCACCCTAAATTATTAAAAGAGCTCAGTGATGTAATAGCAAAACCGTTAACAGATTTATT
Source organism: Leptobrachium leishanense (assembly GCA_009667805.1). NCBI lineage: Eukaryota > Metazoa > Chordata > Amphibia > Anura > Megophryidae > Leptobrachium > Leptobrachium leishanense. The sequence goes on from CM019069.1 coordinate 44,835,079, forward strand.
TAACCAATCCTTGTTAACGGGAGTCGTCCCAGAAGACTGGAAATTAGCAAATGTTGTGCCCATTTACAAGAAGGGTAGTAGGGAGGAATCGGGGAACTATAGGCCAGTTAGTTTTACGTCAGTAGTGGGGAAATTAATGCAAACCATGTTAAAGGAAAGGATTGTTGAACATCTAAAAACACATAGATTACAGGATCAGAAACAACATGGGTTTACCTCAGGGAGATCATGCCAAACTAATCTTATTGATTTTTTTGATTGGGTAAAAAAAATAATAGACACAGGTGGTGCAGTAGACATTGCTTATTTAGATTTCAGTAAGGCTTTTGATACTGTTCCGCATAGAAGGCTTATCAATAAATTGCAATCTTTGAGCTTGGATTCCAATATTGTTGAATGGATTAGGCAGTGGCTGAGTGACAGGCAACAGAGGGTTGTGGTAAATGGAGTTTATTCGGCGCAAGGTCTTGTTACCAGTGGGGTACCTCAGGGGTCAGTACTTGGACCCATTCTCTTTAATATTTTTATTAGTGATATTACAGAAGGTATTAATGGAAAAGTATGTCTTTTTGCTGATGACACAAAGATTTGCAACAGGGTTGACGTTCCTGGAGGGATCAGCCAAATGACAAATGATTTAGGTAAACTAAAAAAATGGTCGGAGTTGTGGCAATTGAGTTTTGTGGATAAGTGCAAGATAATGCACCTGGGACGTAAAAACCCAAGGGCTGAATATAGAATATTTGATACAGTCCTAACCTCAACATCTGAGGAAAGGGATTTAGGGGTTATATTATTGCAGAGGATCTAAGGGTAAGTAGTCAATGTAATAGAGCAGCAGGAAATGCTGGCAGAATGCTTGGTTGTGTAGGGAGAGGTATTAGCAGTAGGAAAAGGGAAGTGCTCACGCCACTGTACAGAGCACTGGTGAGACCTCACTTGGAGTACTGTGTGCAGTACTGGAGACCGTATCTCCAGAAGGATATAGACATCTTAGAGAGAGTTCAGAGAAGGGCTACTAAAATGGTGTACGGCTTGAAGGAGAAAAGTTACCAGGAAAGGCTTAATGATCTTAACATGTACAGCTTGGAAAAAAGACGAGACAGAGGAGATATGATAGAAACATTTAAATACGTAAAGGGAATCCACAAGGTAGAGGAAGGGAGTATATTTAAAAGGAAACAAAGTAGCAAAACATGAGGACATAGTCTTAGATTAGAGGGGCAAAGGTTTAAAAGTAACATCAGGAAGCATTATTTTACTGAGAGGGTGGTGGATACATGGAACAGTCTTCCAGTAGAAGTGGTAGAGGCCAAAACAGTGATTGAATTTAAGCAAGCATGGGATAGGCATAAGGCTATCCTAAACAAAAGATAAATCCAGGTAAAGTATCCATGTAATTGGGCAGACTAGATGGGCCGAAAAGGTTCTTATCTGCCGACATTTTTCTATGTTTCTATGTTTCAAAAAAAAAGCCAAAAACCATCGCATATATGTGACACAAAATGAAGAGTACGGGTAGTAAAAGGCTGCAGAGACTGGGCATTTACAAAAACAAGAAATGGAGAAGCATTGGCACCCCAAGTGTCGCAAAGGATGAGAGGTGCAGTTAAGAGTTTGGGAACAGTATGGTCTTTAGAAGAAGATAAAATAGTCTAATCTGATATTTGGAAGAAAAAGATAAATCAACAGGACTGTGAGCATGTACTTCTGATACAATAAGAACATGAAGCCAAGGACATGCCCCTCACTCACTATCTATGCCCCTGAGAGATGACACAGATCAGGTTTTCCAGTTATTTAAGAATTATGTTGACACATGTATCTGATGTTGATATTCTGTAGTATATATTAATATATAATGCTACTATGTAAGATTCTGATGTCCGCAGCTGTTTGACTTACAAAGTTTTCTATAGTTTGCTGCTGGCTAAATATCTTCGTCCAAGAGGAGCTGCTGTTTAGCCGGAGTATCCTAAAGATAGCTGTTGGCCTGTCTATCTGGGTGAAACAATGTCAGCAGCCTGATAAACTCTCTGCTGGGGTCTGGGGTACGTGACAGCTGTGAGTGTGAGAGATGCCCTACAGCACTCTGCTCACTCCTCCATCCTGATTGCAGGGCGGCGCGCTGACTGATCACAGAGTTGCCAGATCGGCCATGTTTTCCTGGACACTCATTACGATTTCACGAAGTGGGGAGCAAAGGAAAAGGTGCTGCCCTGCAAAATGCATAATTCATATGTTGCAGGAAGGAAATCAAGGCAGGTCACCTGGTATTCCTTTCTGCTTTCTTACCTGCAGAGTATGGATTCTACATGCTGCGGGGTGTCATTTTTCGTGCACCGCCTATCAGTGTGAATTTATTATATGTGTCCAGGAAAACATGGCCGATCTGGCAACCCTGTGGTCACAGTGTGCAGACATCACCGCTGAGGGCCAATCAAGCAGTGCTGGGTGACGGTCCTCAGTAAGCTCCGCCAACTGAACATGACAGCGCCCAATGAGGAAGAGGGGTAACAGCCTGTTGCGCGATATCTCATCAAGGGATGAAATATCACTTTGATCTTTAATACCAACATTATATGTATCCCCTGATGGAATATCAAAGTGAACTTGGCCAGCACAGGTGCACTATAAAGGTCACACTGGTCTTCTTGCGACTTCTAGGTTTCCTCATTTAAGACTAATTCGGTGGCAACAATCAATGGCCAATCTACAGCACATGCAACATTTATACCACTTATAATACATTTAATTTTGTTCATGTGCAAACACAGGTTTGAATAGTACATGCTCTCTCTTACTGAATGAACTCTTAGAAGCTTCTCCCATTCATTTCAATGGAAGACTGAATTGAGCTCTGAGTGTGCCGTCACACTCATGTCTTCTCTGTCAAGAGCTGGTGTAAGGCTAAAAGGAACAGGTGTTCAAAGCCCAGTTTTAAAAATGTGTGTATTATATATATACACACACACACTTTAAATCATGTGTACTTAGTAATATCTCATTATGATAAAACTACCCACTTTTCCATGGGAGCTTTAGAATTAATGATCTCATCCATGTGACATATCTGCCATTTATCACACCTGTTGCTGTAGTGGTGAACACACTGATCTTAAAACCCCTTCATTCTAAGAAACCAGAATATGTAAAGTCCAAAAGGGAAGTATTTTTAGTTAAAAAAAAAAGCACTGTATACCCAGCGCATGTAATTCATACCGTTATGTCGGAAAAGGGAGCACAAAATGATAGAGCGTAGTGTATAACAGCTTTCTATAGCTACCTATTAATTAAACAAATTGATACATCTCCAGAATGCTTGTTATGCACTTTAAGAACTATCCTGAGTACAAGAAAGTACAGGACATATGACAATTCAAAGTGGACCATATGCACAGGCCATATTGTTCTCACCTTCCATCATGAACCCGGGCTTCATGTATTAGAATGTTTTGTGGTTATTGAAATGTCAGCTCTTTCTTTTCTTAAAAAAAAATAAAGTATAAATGGACTTGTCCCACCTTAGATGACGTACCTGGAAGAAGTATGACTGTAAGGGTTGATCTTTGTTTTCTTCATCCACATACAAGCCACCAATAACATAGACTTGATTAGAATTGGAGACAATGCTGGAATGGTTTCTCGGAATCAGCTCAGACAATGCTACCAGATAGCATTCGTTTTCGAGAGGATCATAGGCCACTGTTGCTGTGTCACTGACCATAAGGATCATATCCTTGACAAACATACCGTGCCTGGGAATGTCATTGAGATATCCAGGAAGTAAATCTTCATCCCCTACATCTTCATCCGCGTCGTTCTTCGAATCTTTGCCTTTGGAAGTGTCAGGTAGTTTGCCGGCAAAGGCATCCTTTATAATCGTAACCTTTTTAACTATATCTTGGTTACCTTTAATTAGGTCATCTTTCTCTACATGCTCTTTGAAGTATTTTTCAGACATCAATCGGAATCGAATGCAGTCAAAGACATCATTCAGACTTTTGACTTTGTTCTCCTTGTCCGTCCTCACCCACTTCATCACTGCCTCAAACACAACTTCTTCCTTTTCCACATTCAAGGCATCGCTTGATATCACGGCGATTAGCTCATGTGGAGCAAGTTGCAGAAAATCGTCTTCTTTGCATATTTGTTCGAACCGATCTGATACGTAGTCGCGAGCAGTGATGGCTAGTCTGGGGCAGTCCAGAAGAAGACCCAATCTGAAGATAGCCAGACAGTTAGCTGGAGAGAGCCTCTTCTGAAGATAGGTGACACACACGGTGAAGACTGATGGGATCTGAAAACGACTGGCCAAAGCAAAAATATCCTGTACATTGCCATCATTGAGGTCGATATCAGCAGAGTATAGGTATTTCAAAATGGACTCCAAGACTGTCGGGTCAACGTTGTCCAACTCCACATTATTTTTCTTCTCCTCACTTTCTTCAGATAAAAAGAACTCCCGAAAATAGGGACTACAAGCTGCCAGAATCAACTTGTGACATGGGAGACGTTTGTCCCCGGCTTTTAGGAAGCAGTCAACAAATTTATTTTCATCAAGGAGTTCTTTCAGGCCATCCTGAAGAAGAGTTGATTGGTAGAGTCGAAGTTCTTCTTTCAGCTCTTTCGTAGGATCCATTTCTAGAGTTACTTTATTTTTTTTCCCGTCGAAAAAGCAAACAGACTTGAGATAGAAATGGAAAAAAAAAAGGCCTTAGCTGTTACCAGCTCCCAAGGCAAGCTGTGAAAAGGCTGATCTGTGAACTCTGCTGAGCTTAAAGCCTGTGCAATTTAAACCTACCAGCTAATTATAGGCACAGGCTCTTATAATATGGAATTTAGGTTGGTCTATTTGGAAAGAGGAATTGCTCATGCAGCTGTCACAGATTGAAAGAAACAACTGGAGCCTTTGGTTACTAAGGGGTGGGATATCTTTGTAATAGTGACCATTACACCAGGGAAAAAAATAATCACATTGACACACAGAATGTTAAGCCACTATTCGATCAAAGAATGTCCCAGAATATCATTTTAAATACTTTTTCAAATTTTACAAATAGGTTACAAAAACAGTTGCTGCTCCTCTCCCCAAAAAAATATAATTCAATAATTTGGTTAATAAATTGTTTATATTATAAAATTTATTGTGTCATTCAGTTAGAAGGATGGTAAGCGCCCACAGTATGTACCACCACCGAATACCCAGCTGAACCAGATGACCAGTGGTTTCCCCCAAACCAGGAAATGGAAATAGATACATATCTGGTCAGCGTTACATTTCGCGCTGACCAGATACGTATCTATTTTATTGTGTCATTCACTCGTGTAATCAATATTAAGGGATGTTTTAATAAGTTACACGTCTTTATTTTGTAATGCTTCCGAAACAAAATATATTTCAGTGAAATCATATTTTTGTTTGGATGGCTTATGGATTACACCATTTGTTTGATTGTAAGATCGTACCGGCTGGGTGGAGTAGAAGTAATGTCACTGCTCTGCGTGGAGAGAGCCTGTGGAGACATGGGTTCGATCCCAGTGAGCAACCTCTCCAGTAAGTGTCCTTGGGCAAGACACCTAACGGTGCATACTCGCCTCCCAGGACATACTTGAAAACGAGAGAAATCTCAATGTATCCTTCCTGGTAAAATCCTTTCTCAAAGAAAGATGCACCTTTTTCTTCAAATAAAAATGGGAATCACTGCCATTTTGCAATTCTTTTCCCCGTGCTTTGAATGATTTTAAGACGCACACTGTTTTCAGAGACGTTTATTAGGAAAAAGATGTATCTCTTAGAATTAAAGTAGTAGGGGACTCCATAATGCATCTGAATTCTTCAAATCTAAGGCACAGCTTTCCCCTCATATACACGTCTCTGGAAACAGGGTTCATGTTCAAATCGCGTGATGTAGAAAAAAGGTGGTTCAGAATCGAACAAAATAGGGTATGTTACCGTATTTATCACAATGATGTGGAGTAGTTACCACAAAATCCAGTGGAACACTGCTTTTGGTTGTTCAGAGTTTGTCACTTGGATCGTATTTATTCTACTTTTCTATGGTATACACTGCTTGGGCAAAAAATGTCACCACCTTCTACAAGCCTGTTATGATCCGGGAATGCTTCAGTTGTTCAGATCTAGGTTCAGCAACATTACAAGCCCACAATATGAGATCAACAGACTCCCCGAATATACTGAATGAGCAGGTTTTACCATCAATGGGTTTTTTCTTCCCTGATGGCACAGCGTGCATATTCCAAGATGGCAATGCCAGGATTCATCAGGTTCAAATTGTGCAAGAGTGGTTCAGGGAGCATGAGACATTATTTCCACACATGGATTGGCCACCGCACAGTCCAGACCTTAACCCCATTGAGAATCTTTGGGATAATGTGCTGGAGAAGACTTTACGCAGCGCTGCGACTCTCCCATCATCAATACAAGATCTTCACGATGGAAATAAATGTTGTGACATTGTGTAAGCTTATCGAGACAATGCCATGGGGAATGCGTGCCGTAATCAAATCAAAAGGCACTCCAAAATGATGTATTAGAGTGTGGGGCTGTTTTTGTCCAGGTATTGTATGTAGCCCACAATGTTATAAGTGCCAGCATTAAGGTAACAAGCCCGGTTCTAAAACCTCTGACCTAAAAGTTGGAATTCTCTGGATAGTTCCCTACTTAACAAAAAAACATGTGTCTGTATCGATCCACAATACCCCAACTTCTGGACTGGGAACGCACTCCTCATTATCCACATTTCATACGCAGTATGTGATAGGTCCACATCAGCCTCTGAATAAACTATGACATTATGTGACAGTTCAGTACGTTTTATACATTAATACAAGCTTTTCCTTCTGTTAATCATCTTTATAATTATTATTATTTGAACTGCCCCCCCCCCTCTTTTAAAAGATATAACCTTAAAAATATACTTTCATGTAAAACTGAATGGGGGAGGAGGGATGACATGAAAAGCATTTGTACCATAACATATATATATCTAACTCTGCATCTGAATGGTTTGGCCTTTGAATAGAGTGGGTTAACACTTTTTTTTTTTTCTTCTACTAATTGGATGTTGGACGGGCGCTACGATGTCTCATAGAAGCAATAGACGATTCTCTGGTGAGCAAATGTCATGTTAGCTGGCGGCAGCACAGGGTGACAATGTTCCTATAAATAGTCCGGGCATCACTGATAAAACATGGATTCTCAGTCTCCGTACAATAAAGTCTTCTGAGAAGGTAGAAGAAACATTAGTCATGGGAAATGCAAGAACACTTTGAGGATACGATTTTTCTGGACAATTCTGGACGTGTTCCAGCTGCATTTCGCCCTGCTCCAAAAATACAGGGTTTGGTCAGCTGCTAAAACAACAGCTGAGGACGCAGCTCTGTTGGCTCATACCTAGCTTGGATTGCAAAGTGTTAAAATGCCTGATGATGCACGGCAGCTGTCTTATTTTCCTCTATGGGACAATACACTAAGGGCCCAACACTATCCATCAGTAGCACATAACATCACCGATCTCCGAGGACAGATCCGCGCTTATCAAAAACATACATGGGATAGCGGACATTATTTAAAAATACATATATACGATCCTGAATTAATTTTCTATAAGAGAAACTATATGTGGGCTGAAAACCTGAGTATGCGTATAATGCCTCTGCCTGGTTAGCAGTGAAATGCATAAAATGTCATAATTGAAAGGTGAACTCTTTCACATATGAATATTGAATCTAAATGATAAGATATGGGCAGAAAAAAAAAAATCCATTTAATTGCCAAATGCCTTTTTTTAACCAGACTATGGGCCCTATTCCAACCTTGCCAGAAACCGGGAGCTTCAAAGGGAAAATGTCATCATGTGTCAATACCCCTTGGCTCCTTGCCACGGATTCCATTAAGACCCAGCCGCTATATTAGCAGCTCAATTAAAAATATTTGGGACCAGAAGATGCCGACAGGCTGCTGTGGGCATCAGCTCCATGGAGCCAAGCACGACCACGTGTGGTTGCACAGGGACCATAGAGGGACGCTAGGAACTGGCATTAAGTTAAAGAAGAGTGTGGAAATAGGGCTCTGGATTTATACAAGCGTACGTTAAAAAGCATTACAATGTCTCTTTAATAAGAAGGAAGTTATACATACATAATGAGGTTATTCAATAAGCAACGAACTTGCCACCGAATTGCACCAAAGGGTGAATTTCACCATACGGTGCAATGTCGTGGTCGTTCGTGATTCAGTTCGACTGGTTTGAACAGGCGAATCCCATAGGATTCAATGTAAAAAATATTAAAATCGATTTTTTTTCTTTTTTAATTAAATTCAACCATTTATTCTATTCATTTTTAGCAAAAGGTCTATTGAACATATTTTTGATTCCCAATTTTTTTTCTTTTAAAAGGCTTTTTTTTTTTTTCAAAATTTATTCTGCAACCGACCTTTTTATTATTTTTATAGGACCTTTTTATTATTTAACACATTTTAATGCATTTTTATTTGTTTAAACACCTATTAGAAGAATAGCAGAGTTCTGTTTTTGGCGCATTTTTGGGACTCTGGTGAATCGTGAATTCGCCACAGGGTCAGTGAAATGGAACCAAAAAGCACTAAAATTTTGATGCTTTCTGAATAACCCCTATAAATGTGTATCAGCTGCTCTTGTGGGTTTTGTTTTGTTTATTAAAAAAAACACAATAGTGTCACACAGACTAGTTTGATTCCACGGTCCACATTGTCATTTTAAAGCAAAGAGAGAAGAAACCTGGCAGTCGATGCTTGTCGTCTCTGTAACTGCTGTGTTTTTACCTCAACTTACACCTGTGCTAGAAGAATATAGTCATGTACACTTATGTGTGGCAGAACAATAAAACTCAAGAGGATTTGAATAAATTTTTTTTAAAAACAAAAAAACATAAAAGCCAAAATAAGCTAATTTATTCTCGCTTTCACCAAGATTATTTCACTGTAATTTTTGCAATTCCCAATTCTATCAACCAAATGGATCCCACCAGTATAATATTTATTGACAGTATAAATTAACAGGACAGCAGATTTTTCTGAAAAATACATTCACTTACAGAATGTTTTCTTCTACAAGTTTATTTCTGTGTTAAGGGAAGGGGGGTAAGTGTTGGCCTTGAATTGGATTTTCCACTGTTTATGCAGCCGGCTCCACACATTAACTTTGAATTCAAGCTGCCGAACATGCCTGGTGTATATCTGAGGCATAACGAGAAAATAAAATGCGTTGGTCATTCCAAATCTCAATCACAGAAAGGTGGGTGCATAGTTACAGATTATCTAGAGCAGTGTTTCTCAACTATGGTCCTCAAGTCCCCCTAACAGGTCAGGTTTTCCAGATATCTGAAGCACAGCCCAGGTGATATGATTTGCTGCTCAGTGATTGCAGGATTCAGTCTGCATTTCCCCAATGTGATCCTTAAAACCTGGCCTGTTAGTGGGTCCTGAGGACAGGATTGGGAAACACTGATCTAGATTGTCCGTTCATTTTCAGTCTGAAATCTTGTAAATATTTTGTAATGCAAAAATAAACTGAATTAGGTACATATTCATTTTAAAACAAAGCAATTTTTAGCGACTTTTATTAATATTGGGAAAAGGAGCAAATTACAGAAAGATGTCAAAGCAGGAGAAGTAAAGGAAATAAATATTCAGAGAGAATTTATAAGGCAGGTATACAACTTGGATCACAAATACCTGTCTTTGTAAATAAATAAGTCCACGTGTTATATTAAGCCAGTAATTTGTGAAAATAAATATAGAATATTTTACATACATACTTTATTCTACATTTTTAACTGTACATCTACTGTTGGTAAACACTCTAGATTTAGGTAAACATTCAGTTCCAATTTCAAAGAGCCTGCAGGGAAATGTTTTGCTTTCTTAGAGTGGTTTTGCCATCCCTAAATGTATGGATGGCAAGGTCCTCCAAACTGAGCATAAACACCCAAATACATACAATTTTTGCCTTAAAACTGTGCAGCTCAAACCGGAGACCTTGGTGGCGAAAGGATTTGGTCATTATTCATCCCATCACTTCCCATAAGCCCTGGAGAGTGAAGCCATCTTTTAGTTTTTCTACTGCAAGACCCAGCTCTTCAGAGAATACCGGCTCCCGATCTTGCTGCTGTAAAATGCCCAAAAGAAGGAGGAATTAAAAATAACATATTTATAGAAAAATAAAATAAACTGACCATTTCCTATCACCTTGTTTTCTTGTCCACTCCTTTTTTTTAAAATGCTATTTGTTATCTTTTAATAATGCATTCTGTCCATTTTGAATCATAGCTCATAATCTCCAGCGACACAAAAATCTACATCTCATATTACGTAGATCTATGCATTTATGTCATTTCAAAACACATTTCCATTGCGGTCATAAAGTGTTTACCAAACCTGTCCTCAAGACCCGCTGACAGGCCAGGTTTGCCAGATATGTGAAGCACAGCACAGGTGATATGATTTGTTGCTCAGTGATTGCAGGATTCAGTCTGTATTTCCCCAAAGTGATCCTTAAAACCTGGCCTGTTAGCAGGTCCTGAAGACAGATGGGAAAGCACTGCTGTAATGCAACTCTATTGTCTACTATTGTCTATAGTAGTATAGTGGTAATCCTTAAAACCTGGCCTGTTAGGGGTACTTGAGGACCGTGGTTGGGAACCACTGGTCTATAGCCAGGCAACTACTTTTTATTGCTATATTTTATATGTTATGTTTGTCAGATGTGTCTGATGTTTGATCGTGTTTTCCTCTTTGTCCAATAAAAATTGTGTATAAATAAAAGCAACATTTGCCCCTGAAATAAAGAAAAAACATCAAGAAACTTACCTTGTTCCCATCAGCAAAATATGCCTGAAATAATGAAAAAACAAAATTATACTTGCTATGAAGTGATGATAGCTACAGAGATGGTCCTACCCTGAGTATACAATAAAGTGTATCAAAGGTGTATGGTGTCTCCAAGGTCACGAATTATAACTGTTCTTAAAATATTACAGAACCAAACGGACACACATGCTGAGGAGTTCATTCAACAACCAGACTGATCTTACCGCAAACGCATCAGTGTGTTCATCAGGTTCTATCTCAACATCGTCCTGAACATGTTCTACTGTGAGTTCTTCCAGAGCTTGTGGCTAAAAAACAGGAAATACATCAGATTTACACTATTTAGATGAAACAACATCAGCAAGATACAGGGAAACATCAGAAGAAGAAAAAACCAAAAGGTTTTATTCAAAAATAAAATAAAAAACAAAGTGGTAACAGCTTAAAGGGATATTCTAAAAAGCTAAATTAGTCAGGATGAGTAAAGCGGCCAAGCTGCCTAAAGCCCCGATCAGGTATAATCACTGTGTGAATTGGAGGACTTCCCTCCACCCCACCCAACATCACCAGCAGCTGGGATTTTGAGTTTCCCGGCTGCCGTTCACCAGATCGGCCACTAATGACATCAGAACGCAGGGAGCGTGCCAACGTCATCCTGAGACTGTGATAGTGAGCATTCTCAGAGAAGCAGCAATAGATCGGATCTGCACATCCACGCCCATTTCTGGTCCATCGTTCTGCACGGGTACTACGGAACTTGCGTACGTAAAGTGCACAAATCCATAGCTCTGCACAATTTGCGGTTCCTACGTTACGCAAGTTGTGTAGGAGCGCACATTGCGCAGTGAAGCTTCAAGGACTTCGGGGTTCAGAATTCCCTGAGCTGAAGAGGAGGAGCTGCACGCAACGAGGGAGAAAAGGCGTGTAAGATGAATTGAAATAAAAAAGAACATGGGGGGGGGACAATATTTTTTTAGCGTCTCATCTAGTGAGGCATTACATAGTGCTGGTGAAAATTACCGTTGGGACGCGTAAAGCAAAATTTTAGCAAGTCCTAAAAGCTGGTGTTAAATGATTCTGGAGACGCAAAATCATCTAACACCTCCTGTAACCCTCCTCATTAAATCCTACTCATCCCACGGTGAGAAGGGTGGCCCGATCCACCGATTCTTCTGACCGTGAGCAGAGCAAGACTGGGAACAAATAGTTCCCAGTCTCCCTCCACGGCGCAGGGCTCGCAGCCCAGAAGAACAACCCTCCAAGGAGTCCAATGTACTGCAGGTGATGAACACGGCGGCGCGGAAATGCTACCTTGAGTATCACTATGGTTAGTGCAGCATTCCGGGGCAAGGTGCTCAGCTAGTGCCTGCCCAGGCATACCGCATTAACATAGGGATGCTAAGGGAAAATCTGCAGGTGCATATTAGTGTGAACTTTGTAGTAAGACCCATAGACTTCTATTTTTACCTTGGCCATTTCACTGTGCTCTTGCAGCTACATTGTGTTTTTAAATGTTGAAGAACAAAGCAATATAAATTCCATACATTTAAAATTCTATTTTTTTTATCACCAACTGTCCAATAAAAACTTCAAAACTATAGATTGTCTGGCATCATGGAAATCATAGTTGGAGTGTACCCGTACTCACATACAAGTAATGTTACACAACCCAAGAATAAAACATGACTCAGCATGAAGTCTTCCACTTAAATCAGGGCTAATCTACTCCGTGAAACTATACATGTTCTTGAACAAACTTTGAAATGACTTCAGAGTGCAGTGATGCTGTTATCTGCCAGCAGGTCTAAACAGTTCTGGAGTCAAGACAATAAAGACACTGAAACACAGTTTTACATCTATGATCTGTAAACAAAACAAACAAAATAAAAAGCACGCCATATATGAATTACCTTTTCCTCCATCTCATAGTCTACTCCAAAGATGGGACTTGCAGAGTAAACTCTGTGTAAGGAATTTATTTCTTTCACTGAATCTTGAAGTTTCTCCACAGGATCAATCTTAAAGCCCAGCACATATCCACCGCTCTAAGACCCAGGACAAGCAACATATTAAAATTAGATCATCATAGCAAAACCATCCACTAGCACTATTAACAGGAAGGCACTTGGGGGTTTCATTGTCCTAATGATATTTTTCCCCGAAGGCTTTGATGTATTTGTTTTCTATTAATAAAATAAAAACATTAGTAAAGCACCCAAGTGACAGTTAATGCTATGAACATGTACGTATAGGCTATTTTATTGGGCTATGTACAAACTAAATTGTAAAACACTTTCTTTAAAAAACAGCAGAGTGGCAGAAATAGAGAGGTTAATTATTAAACGCTCCTGACCCACACCTTAGTTTTCTAACCTCCCCATGTTGATTTTAGCAAAAGAGTTTCAAAACACACCTTCATTCTCCCATCCAGCAGTCACCCTCAAAGCTCATTCAGTAGGATGCAGTGTGGTGCCGTCCCCAAATGACTGGAACGAGTGCAACTGGTATGCACACATTGGAGGATTGGGAGTGATTGTGAATTAACCCAAACTGATCCAAAGAAGGAAAGATGTCCAATGGAAGCTGACTAACAACCTCTGCAGTGAAGGGGCTTTGGTCACGGAATCCACAAACAATCGAGGGAAAGCAGGTGGGACACCCAGTACACCACAAGCAGTTAAGTTACTGGGGTCCCTTTAATTTCCTTCTAAATATTTTGGTGGGCAAGGATTGGCTGTGAAAAATCAACCTGCTTTTGGACATTGCAGATCTCTAGTAAATGGGGAAATAAAGTCACTTTATCTAAATGTTCCTGTGAACTATGAGAGGCATGTTTAACAGGTTGACTCAGACATGCAAATCTTGAAACATATATTACTTCGGTCACCTGCAAAGTATTACAATGCTTTTGGTATACCTAACCACTGTGGGCAAAGAACTTCTCCTGCGTAAAATAAATGTATAAATGCATCAACATAAAATAAAAGAAATAACAATCATCTTACCTGCTGGGAACTTTCAATGACAAGGGCTAAACCAAACTTCGAATCTCTGATCTTTATAGAACGCTGATTGTGAAAGACAAAAAGAATATAAAAAGCTTTGATTTGATTAGTTTTCATAATTTCACAGAAATAATGCAGGAATAGTATGGAAATGTTAATTTGCAGGAAAAAGATGTTATGGTTAAACTAAATTGCCCGTAGCCCTGCCCAATCACACTGACACTTATGTTTCTAAGTTTCTGCAGTCATTCTTCATGAAGTTACATTGTTCCCATTGATTACATTTTTAGTTGTCACAGGTTGATTTTCTTTTATATAAATAGCATTCTGATATTGTAAACAATATTTTGCTGTCAAGCTGGCGTTCCCTTGTCCTTGGTCCTTGACATCCTTCAAGATGTGACACCCATTTCAGTGGTTTACTGGGGTTTCTTTATTTGGCTTCATCCTAAATCCTGGTTTGGACTGAATGGCTTCTGGATAAAGAGGCAGAACCCACTGGGAACCATCAGGAAGACTTATTCTCACTCATCCTTAAGGGCTATTAATATGATGGTCAGGCACAATCAATAACAAAGCTGATAAGGCAGATCATGAATTCTAGTAAGAAATAATGTTCACCTCTCAGTGCACAGAACCAGGGACGGCTCTGGGGACATTAACAGAAGAGATGGTCAGAATCATTTTTGGCCAAGTTCTCAAGGATCCTAATAATTATATATTGGCTGTGAAATGTATAACATCTGGATCGAGGAAGTGAATGGATTCTACTCTGTACCAGGCATGCGATCCATTTCTCTGTTGTTTACAGTATAACTGATGCTAAAGGTTCTTAAGGTAAGCACACAAATGTCAGCTTAACTTTTTAATTTTTAACCCCTTAACACCAGGAGGGTGGTGCCCAGCGGAAGAGGGTTAACGCCAGGTGCTGCGGCGGACCTCTTCTTCGGCCCACCCACGTGTCATTGGCTGCAGAGGGACAGCCTGAGTTCAGGCTGTCCCGGAGCAGCCAACGGAGCGAACGCAGAGTTCTGGGCTGCGCCGAGATGGCCCATCGAAGTCAACAGGGCATACTAGTACACCCCGTGTCTTCAAAGCCCACCCGCTACTAGACGGCATGGTACCTCCTGCGGTGGGAAAGGGTTAAGCGTTAGACCAGCTGAGTATTAAGAAACAACGTCTCCCATATTAGCTTAGAAAACTTACAATTTGTAAATAAGGGATGCTGACATTAAAACTGTCATTCATGTTGGCGTGCCAAACGATCCTCACATTCGTTATAAAGAAAGTGCCCAAATTACCCTAAAAAAATAAACAAAGATTACATTACCAACAGTTAACAGTGACATAGAACAATTCAAACAAACGCATGTATGTTACTTTATAAAAAATTAACTATGAAAAAAATGATTTACAATCTTTACATGGTTTCAATGCATAACTCGGTATACGATGCTTAAGAGCGGAGGTTTAAAGCATCCCTTTATTTGCCATTAGGTCATTAACATTCAGGCATGTAATTTGTAGTGAAGTGGTTAGACAGAATTATGAAATGTTATCGACAGATGCAAGGAAACAATTTGAAGGTATATGTCTGGGACCATCTGACAGTGATGTAAGATTTCACAAGGTATCCAGTGCTGTAAGTGATGCATTTCTGTGCTATTGCAATTTGCTGACATGCATTAGAAACATATTACATGCCAAGCCTCACTCAATGGCAATTTTGCACATGTGCAATTTATCAAAATTCTAAAATTCCTACCTGGTCACTGGATAGATTCCACACTCCGTTGATCTTATCGTAGACCTGCTCTCTTGGAAGAAGCCGCAGTTGCTTGTTTTGGATAACCGCACCTCTTAGTTTCAGATCTCTGTACATTTTAGACGTCTCATAGGCTCTAGAACAGATAGAAATGGGATGGTTAGATTTGTTAGCAGCACAAGGAATGCATGACCTGTTAATGCCACAACAATACGGGCACGGTGATAGCAAGACACACACGTATTTGGCTCAGTCAAGGATGTCACTTCAGCTGAGCTGGGCAGCACCAAAAGATTCCTATTCATCGGAACCCTGCGACAATACCGGAGATCATTTAATATTGTCCAGAGGCTCCAAGTCTGAGCCAGAACTGACCGGGATCGAAGAAACAGGAACAAAAGGGCCCTATTCCATTGCTGCCGCTAAAATTGAGACGGCAGGTAAAAATAATCTGGCTCTGGAAGGAAACGCACAGCCTGATACCGGCTGTGGCGCCACACATATTGGCTCCTGGAGTCCATGGAGCCCCGCCCATCTCATTGCGAGCTCTGTGCAAGATTGCTCAGCTCTGAAGAATTGCGGAGGAAAAAAGTAGTATTTGTTCCCAGTCTCACTCTGTTCCTAGTGAGAGGAAGCGGCGGATCGCACCACCTGCTCTCCATCGTAGGGTGGGGGTATGCCAGGGTTTTTTGGTGTGGGTTTTCACAGCGTATTAAGTAATTTTGCAAATGGAAAAATCACTTAACACAAGATTTTTAGGAGTTGGTATTTCTTAGCGCGAGCTACATTGGAATAGAGTAGACATTGTTCCTACCACATTCTATACTGAAAGGAAAATGTAATTAGGTGGTGTGCAGGTATTTACATATGGAGCAGATCTGCTGAGGTTACAGCTGATAAGGGACTCTGAAGCAATTGACAATTATTACCAGGGATGCACCGATACCAATATTTTAAGAGAGTACCAATACCTTTATATAAAGGTCATATGACCGCTTTCCAATGAATGATTTAGGATTTTTGTTGAAAAGCCTGTCCAGTTTATGTTAATATATAGAGCTCTTGCGGTGAACCCACAGGCCTCAGGCACATGTATCCCCCACACAGTCCTCAGAGGCATGGGGATCTCATGATCCCCGAAAGATCACAGCTGGAAGACACACACAGGCCAGTGGCCGCTCGGAGGACCATGTGGCCAACCAGAGGGGGATGCTGGCCGAATGCTTTTAATGCATTCTGACAGCTGCCCCAGCCCCTTGGATACCGGCAAGCCAGCCCAGCACTGGCTTCCAGGTATCGGTAGAGGGGCATTTGCACGGGTACCAAGTACTCGTGCAAAAGCTGGTATTGACACCGATACTGGTGTCGGTATCTTTGCATCCCTAATTATTACTGTT
Organism: Leptobrachium leishanense; assembly: GCA_009667805.1. Classification (NCBI taxonomy): domain Eukaryota; kingdom Metazoa; phylum Chordata; class Amphibia; order Anura; family Megophryidae; genus Leptobrachium; species Leptobrachium leishanense. The sequence continues at coordinate 44,852,119 of CM019069.1, forward strand.
AGCCAATAATTAAAATGAGCACAGAGAACATATATTTTTATTTTTTAGCTCTAGCAGCTGCCATGCACTCACCTATGTACAGCGATGACGGAGGTGAAGAGTCTCGGACTTCCTGGGACAGCGTTAGTAAAAATAAACTCAAAACGCGTATTATTGCATTTTGTTAAAATGTAAAGTGCTTCCGTTTGACCGCGCAATTTCTGTGGACAGAAACATAAACAAACATCACTAACAGTGAATTAAAGAGAGCATTCCATTCCATCATGTGCACGCAGTACCAAAAATATGCAACCTACTAACAACAGGAGGGATTCCAGCATTCATCAGGAGGCAATTTAAAGGTAATTAGCTATATGTTGCATTATAATCCATAGGTAAAATCTGACAATTTGCAATTTCCCTAAGTGTGCGTTTAATAATATATATGCACAGCTTGCTGCTACGCTACATGGCAGATAAAATGTATTAAGAAATCGCACAGTCCATCACAAGGAACCCTTTAAAACAGGTGTCAGAATTGCTAACACTCTCTCAGTTCGTCACCTAGAGGGCTATTCAGTCAGGTGGTGCAAACGGTGTTCACAAAAGCGAAATCCAAAGAGTAATATATATATATATTACAGTCCCAGATACATTTCACATGAAACCAATGTAATCCAGCATGTATGCAAAAATATACCTCTGACAGGTAATGTCATCACGTGTGTGAATGGAAAGTATTATTCCTGTACCTTTTCATTGGAAAACATGCATGCATTAATATACAGCATGCAAAGTATGTCTCTAGTGTTTTCCCCTTGGAAAAACACTAACAGATAAAATCAGGGACTTTCGGGATCCCGCAAAAGCTGCAGCTTGTAAAAGAAAGAATTTTTGATTTTAAAACACTTTAAAACGGAAAAAACACACTGGGCCCCATTACATTCTTAACATAACATTAGCGCTCAGCTATGTGAGCGTTAACATTAGGTTAAGTGGCCCTAGCGCGGCCGACCAGTACATTCTGAACACTAACGGGTTAAAAAAAACATTAGCGATTTGGATCTTGCGCTTTTCAGCGCAAGCTTACTGTACTTTGCGCTCGCTATGCTTAACATGGATGGGCGGAAAGAGTTAATTAGCGCTAGGATTACAAAGTCCTAAACGCTAATTATGCCCTGCTGTGGTTAAATCAAAAGTTAAAGTTTGTAGATTGTTACTTGGCGCTGGCACTAGATTTCAACATCTGTCTTCAAGACCAGGGATGGTAACACTAAATAAATAGGTTACGCGTTGTTTCCTCAAAGAGAGAAGAAAAAGATGATTGTGCAGACCCACTGAAGAAGCTGATCACAGCGAAACGCGTCTGCGGTGTACTTGTTTTTTATCTGCCTTAAATAAACCCACTGTGGATTTCTAACGACTTGAGTCCATGTTGTTAGTTTCCTGGGAAATCACCACTTTCAACCTGTGGAGTCTGGAACTCTGAAGAAGGGGAACCGGTGTCTCCATAAATTCACCGAATGCCTGCTGTTTGGTGCCTTTTTTAGAATAGGCACCAGAAAAGGTGAGCAAGTTCTGCCTTATCGATTTTCTTGACTAGTTACAAAATAGTCTGCACAATCATCTTTTTCTTCTCTCTTTGAGGAAACAACGCGTAACCTATTTATTTAGTGTTACCATCCCTGGTCTTGAAGACAGATGTTGAAATATAGTGCCAGCGCCAAGTAACAATCTACAAACTTTATTCTTTAACCCTACGGACTTGGGGATTTGCCGTCTTCGATTGCTGCCGGCTGCTGCACTTGTGAGATCAGTCAATATTGTTTTTAAGAGTGGACTTAATTGGTTTATATTGAACTTTCGACACAAATATTTATTTGTTGCTTAGAAACGCTGTTTAGATATAAAACTACTTGTTCCGAATGTACGGTGTAAAAGAGTTTGAATATCTGCCATAAGGTTTTTAATACGTGAATTCAATACACAGTTTTAACCACTAGAGGGCATTATTACCCTGTAAACAGTTATATACACATATTCTGTACTGAAATAATTCACCAGAAAGTTAATAAAATAGACTAGCACTTTATTAGCATAGATGCACTTTTGATAAATTCATGCAACTGATTTATAAATCTGCACACTTAAATAGCACTTCTCTATCTTAAGCACTTTTTCAGAGCACTTTATATCCAACGTTTTGTACATTTACTACTCATCATTAAGAGAGATTGTGATCTCCTTATCTCCTTCAATTTGAAGAAACTCCCCTAAGTGCAATATATCCATTTGTGGCGCCGATAACACATAGTTAACTACATAAATCAAAAGTTAACCACGGTTTCTGCAGAATCAGTCAGCACCAGCTGAAAAAAAGCCCAAAAAATCAGATACTGACCTCGCATCCCGCGGTGAGAACAATGGCTCGATCCGATTCTTCTGACCGCCGGGAGCATAGGGAGACTGGGGGAAAAGGTTCTGATCACTCTGCACACCTGCAGGATCTCATGAGAGGAGAGATCCAGCAGGTTATGTGACTGGTAGTGGAAGCCTCAGTGGAGTCCTATGGACTCCATGGAGGGGATGCACACGAAGGCACTTAGCGCTGCCTCGAGCATCCCGAAGCTTAGCGCCGTGTTCCGGTGCAGGCTGTTGGATTAGTGTCAGCCCTGTAATATCACGCTAAAACGGGGACGCTAAGGAGAAACCTGCAGGCGCAGGTTTTCCTCCTTAGCGTCCCCGTTTTAGCGTGATGATTGTAATAGGGCACATTATATTTAACATTCTTATAAAAAACATAATACTTACTGAATTAGCAGTTCTTGATGTAATGTTTATAATACAATTGTATCCAACAGCTAAAAAATAAATACAAAGTGCAAATTATTTAGAAAGCATGGAGTAAACAGGGTTTGTTGCTTATAAACGGATACATGCAGGCATAATAATATACAGCAGACACACAAAGGGAAGCAGAAAATAAATTCCAAGGTTTCTAAATGATTTTTTTGGCCAAGGAATATAAAAAAAATAATTAAAAAAAAAATGCAGGGACAGACTGAGAAGAGGAGCATTTCAGCCAGTGACCATCAGATCCTAAAGGGAAACGAGAAAGACACTTGTAAGAGGCAAGAGGGAAATCACCAGGTATAGGTGAGATGAGAAAACGACATTAGTAGGTTGGGGTAAGGTGGAAGAGGGACACTAGGAAGTGTAGAATTTGGGGATACAGAGAGAACTACAGAAAAGGAGGGGGGGGGGTTACTCCTTCCTCCACTCAGAACCAACAGGCTGATTTCACATTTTTGTCCAAAATAGTGTATTAAGAAGTAGAAAAATATAAATCAGCCTGGCTACATTTTATGAGTGGCAAGTAGGATCTAAAATGAGCATTTCCCATGTATCTTGGTTAGGTGAATAATACTCAGCAAGTGGGACAAATTTGCATAAAATAATCATTGTATAATACAGTGGTTGACAACCATGGTCCCCAGGTACCCATAACAGGCCAGATCTTAAGGATTGCCTTGTGGAAATGCAGACTGAATCCTGCAATCACTGAGCTGCAAATCATATCCCCTGTGCTAACTTGGCCTGTTAGGGGTACTTGAGGACCAGGGTTGGGAAACACTGGAATAAAAAGCAAACGAAAAAAGATCATTTTTTTCAAATTCCTTCCAAAATCGATGAACTTACCTAAATTCACACGAGGCAAAGCCAGAGAATGCCAAATTATGCGCAAATTGGTCACTAGAAGCCTTCCTAAAAAATAAACAAAAAATATAACAGCAATGATAAAATCTTCAGCTTCTACTAAATGTACAAAAAAAGCCACAGTGCAATGTGTGGCATTGAGCCATTCTGATGCAAAATATGACCTTGACCTACAGCCTTCCAGTGGGGAAGACGTCACGTGTCTTCATTTTTGACTTAGAAAATACTGGGGATTCAGCCATGAGATAATCTATAAGAGAAAGCTGTTATCGTAATGTAAGGGGAATTTTGATACTCCTATCCTTCACCAGCTTTCCTTTTCCGCATGGTTGCGTAACACTCACATACCGAGGTAAAATACATTTAGCACGAATTCAAAAGAGGACAGAGGAGAACTTATCATGAAGACAAATGCATCAAAAGACAGGAGACCCATTTGCCTCTCATAGCACATCTGTTACACGCCTTAAAACAGTGTTTTCCGACCCTGGTCCTCAGGGAGCACTAACAGGCCAGGTTTGCAGGATAGGTTTGCACAGGTGATATGGTTTGCTGCTCAGTGATTGCAGGATTCAGTCTGCATTTCTCCAAGGTGATCTGCAAAATCTGGATTCGTAGTACTCTCTGAGGACAGGTTTGGGAAACACTGCCATAGGCCTTAAGCTGTATTCACGCGGAGCGACATGAAAATCGTGCGTTTTTCCAAGCGATTTTCATATACGCGACACGATCGCTCAATATCGCTGTTATGAACGATTTTGCGCGACACCGCTGTATGTCTCTAAATGCATGTTGCAGCGAATCGCGGAAAAAATAGGGTCATGTACCAGCGACAAGCTACGAGCTACAAGTGACATTGAGCTGTGAGATGCGAACAGCTCCATTTTAATGCATTGGTGAATTTACATAGAGCGATATCGAGCAGAAATTATTTATTTATTTATTTATTTATAAAGGATTTTACCAGGAAGGATACATTGAGATTTCTCTCGTTTTCAAGTATGTCCTGGAAATATGAACGATATCACTGCAAAAATCGTTCAGTGTGAATGGGGCCTGAGTCCAATGGTTAAATATTGGGATAGATCGATTATATAACACACACACACACACACACACACACACTCTTACCTCTGTCTCCGTTGTTCCCTTTAGTATCTTCAATAGAATCTAAACAGTCTATCAGGACTTCCCCTGGTCTCATTTTCATTTGTCTGAAAGAAAATCCCAAAACACATTGATTTAGCTTGTTCCTTCTCCATTGGCATAAGAGATCTCATTTGCCAGTATGCGGTTTGTATGGAACACCTGCATAGACTAGGTATATTATGGTGGAATGAGGAGTTTGGCAACTGATAAAGTGCATCAAGAACCACTGGCTAGAGTGTTCATTCCTGATCTTTTTCAAGGAAGTCAGATCAGTGCATGCTGGTCTGAGCTGTGTGGGAGGAGCTCAGAACCAAAAAAGGTATGGATTGGCCAACCAGGACCCCTCAAAGAGGGAAGAGCACATTCAGGTAACTGTAACCATTCACTTTGCCTTGAGTGGTCAGGGAGCCTCCAGTGTCCCTTTACATGAGAATGGAAACAAAAATGTTGCTAGCACAACAGGTTTTTTTATGTTGTTGGAGTGCTAAACCAATGAACTCATTCCCAAACCTGATGAAGGTTTAAAACGTTATTCTAGAAAATATGTATTTTTTTTTATCTCATTCACTATAAAACACAGCTATTCTAGTAAAATATTGCATTGGCCGGTTTCCATTTCAAATCATTTATATCAAACCTATTTTAGTTTACGACATGAAATATTATTATATCATGATAGGATATCGTATTAAGGCTCCTGTCAGACGAGCGCAGCGTTCGCGTCCGTGATGGCGCACAAAAGTACCTCCGTGATTGCATGACATAAAGGCCAATGGAGTCCCACACACGAAGTACGTCCGCACTGAACTGCGGACGCACAACGGCTGCTGCAAACGGATGCAAGTTGGCAAGAACGTACAACCCCTAGAACGGCCGCACAAAGTGGGCTGCGTCCGCAACGTCCGCATAGCTTTGTGTGTGAGTGATGGAACGTGGTCAGACAGACTGCATTTATACGTCCAGCATTTTTGACGGACAAAATGGTTTTGCATTTTAATTTATTTTCCCTCCTACATCAGTCAAAAATAACGTCAGTCACAAAAACGGACTGTGTGGCCACTACTGCGTCTTCCGTACTAACGTACGTCCGTGTGCATGGACGCACAGGCCGTTGAAATCACGCTCGTCTGACCCTAGCCTAAAACATTAACGAGTGTTGTAGTAACACCAAATGCTGATATTTGAATGGCTCCTTGGAAGAACATTTCTTGGTTTGTATAAGCCGTCTGTCTTGAAATAAACAGATGCTGGGATTTAAATACATGATTCGGCCTAGCTAAGATTACATGACATTTCACCAAGGACGTGGATCATCCTAGTTCAATGCTGCGAGTGCCAATGGTGCACTCTTACTCCCCCAGGTGGACAGACATTTGATATTATTAACCTGAGAAATGCCAGCATATAATCTACCTTTACACACCATAGGAGTTATTGAAAGAGCGCCGAATTGGCCAGTGAATTGCTCCGTATGGAAAAAAAAATCGTGCTTTTATTAAATATTTCTCAAACCGTTTATTCTTTTCATTTGCAGCAAACAGTATTTATTTTTAAATTTTTTTTGCGACTTTTTCCCCCCCAACGATTTTTTTTAAAATGGCGTGTTTTTTTTTTTCTGTACTGGACCCTTTTATTGTTATTAATAGGACCTTATATATTATTTGCATGCATTTTCACTTTTCGTCGGGTCGTCGGCTATGTTCAGCAGGTCATCGGCTGCTTTCGGCAGGTCGATTCGCAGCACATCAGGGACCCTGCGGTGAATGCTGAATTCACCGTAGGGCCAACGAATTTAACTCATGGAAGTGCAGTGAACGATAGAGCACCGAAATGTCGGTGACATTTTGTTGGTCTCTAAATAACCCCTCATGTAATTTTTTAGATTGCAATTTATACCCATCCTGCTGCCTTTTTATTTACGGGAGTGTAAGGCTAGGGTCAGACGAGCGCAGTGCGAACGCGCGTGCAGGCGTACTTAATCACGGCCGCACTAGCAGCAAGTGCCGGGCAATGACGGACAATATACGAAGTACGGTCGCACAAAAGTCCGGCTGCGCAACGCAAGTGGAAAACGAACGCATTTTTTCGAGAACGTTAAACTGCTACTACTGACGTACTGAGTGCGCTGCGCCCGCTAGCGGCGTGTGTGCGTGAATTGGAGATGTCAGACGCTGCTAATGTCCGGCCAACATAACGTCCAGATGCACAAAGTGTTTTATTGATGATCCGTACAAAATCACGGATGCAAATGCGCATCGTATGACCGCTATCGCGTACTCCATGAAAAAATGCGTCCATTCGTTCGAACGCACTTTTTCACAGACAACGCGAAAATGCGTTCGTCTGACCCTAGCCTAAGGCGGACGCAGCGCACTCTGTACAAGCGTACTAGAGGTTTTACGTTCTCGACAAAATGCGTTCGTTTTCCACTTGCGTTGCCCAGCCGGACTTTTGTGCGACCATACTTCGTATATTGGCCGTCATTGCCCGGCATTTGCTGCTAGTGCGGCCGTGATTAAGTGCGCCTGCACGCGCGTTCGCACTGCGCTCGTCTGACCCTAGCCTAAGATAGCATTAAGAGGAGCAGCTAAAAAGAGCTATAAAGATTTTAGCTTGTTCTATTAAAAGGGGTTATTCAGAAAGGACAGAACTTGGCACCGAACGGTGAATCTCTCCAAACGGTGCAATTTCAGGGCAGTTCGTCTATTCGCCAAATAATGGGGAATTGACAGCGAAATACGGTGCAGTTCCCAGCAGATTAGTGATCTTCGGTGGCAGCGAAATTGTCCCATAAAGAAGTAATGGTTAATCTAATAGAATGTTGAACTGGTGCAACCTGTACTGTTTGTCAAATGTTGTTCAATGTATTGTAACCCTGTCTATACTGTGCTTATTGTACAGCGCTGCGGAATATGCTGGCGCTTTATAAATAAAGAATAATAATAAATAATAAAAACTGCACCGAAGTTTATTCTTTTCATTTTCAGCAAAAAGCTTTTATTTATTTATTTTTTGGATGAAATTTTTGATTCCCAATTTTTTTTTAAAGGGAGTTTATTTTATTCTGTAACAGACCTTTTTTATTAATTTTTTAACCCTTTCTTATCACAGGTCGTACCATGCCGTCCCCGCAGCGGGTGGGCCTTAATGCTGGGGGGGCGGGATAGCAGCTAGCGTCTATGGGCCTCTGCAGCTTCCCACCTGCAGCCTATGACACACACGTGTCAGCAACATAAACGGGCCGGAAGAGGTGCCCGTCGCAGCAACCGGGGCATGCTAGTACGCCCCGACGCCGGGCACAAATCGCCCAGCGGTAAGGGTTAAAAAGGACCGTTTTTATTATTTACACACCTATAAGTCGAATAGCAGGGTTACGTCCCCGTCCCCCCAGGTCATTGGTCACTTTGGCGACTCTGCAATTAATAGTGAATTCACCTCAGGGTCGGCGAAATGGAAATCGCTCAAATGCGCCGAACCAGAAAGCACTGTAATTTCTGAAAAACCCCTTTAGTGTGTTAACACGAACAGTAATCAATGATTGTTATTGTAATGGATAAATCTAGTTATGTAAATATACAGACCCTTTGTAATACAAAAACAACCTCAAATATATATATATATATAAATAAATAAATAATCACTGGTAGAGACAGCTATACCTGACGAGATATATTAACCCAGGGGGTGTCAAACTTTGTTGTTGTCCCCCCCCAAAGATGTTAATTGCCTACAATTCCAAGAATTCTTTAGATGCAATAAGTGGCAAGAAAATCATGGGAATTGTAGTTCAGAAAAATCAGGAAGGAGGGTGGGGGAATTTGACAGCCCTGTGTTAACTCTTTAAGGACCACACAATGGTGAATCAGTATCCACCATTGTGTGGTCTTTAAAGGGTTTATACAGGGCTGTCAAACAGGCATGCAGATGATGCAGGTTTGTGTCTGGTTCCAGCTTAGGCTGGGGTCAGACTGAGGCAGTGCGAACGCGCGTGCAGGCGCACTTAATCACGGCCGTAGTAGCAGCAAATGACGGCCAATATACGAAGTACGGTCGCACAAAAGTCCGGCTGCGCAACGCAAGTGGCAAACGAACGCATTTTGTCAAGAACGTAAAACCGCTAGTACGGTTGTACAGAGTGCGCTGCGTCCGCTAGCGGCGTGTGTGCGTGAATTGGAGATGTCAGACACTGCTAATGTCCGGCCAACATAACGTCCAGACGCACAAAGTGTTTTATTGATGATCCGTACAAAATCACGAACGCAAATGCGCATCGTATGACCGCTATCGCGTATTCCGTGAAAAAATGCGTCCATTTGTTCGAACGCACTTTTTCACAGACAACGTGAAAATGCGTTCGTCTGACCCTAGCCTTAGACCACCAAGAAAGCTAATTTTCTCTACTGGGGAGAGTCTCACACTAGTGAAAAGAAAAAAAAAATACCACCTTACTTTAATTGCATTATTTCAGTACACATTATTATTGGCAGATCTGGGAAAGCGTTGTGTTTTTATTTTGCATTTTTGTTTAAATCTTTTTCATAATAAATTAACATGAGAGAGATAAATATATATATATATATATATATATATATATACACACAAACACGGTAGCGGTGAATGAGGGGAAAAAAAAGGATGTTATAGTTAAACCTACACAAATAGCAAAACCTGCATGGGTTGCATAAGTAACAGATAGGGGTTAAAGAATGTTTGCTAAATTGGCCAGGTTTTCCTCCACATGTATTACCATTTCATGTAAAGAGGAGCACAGGGACAATTGCTGCCCTGCAACATGTATAATTAATATGTTGCAGGAAGAAAAATCAAGGCAGGTCGCCTGGCATTCCTTTTTGATCTCTGACCTGCAGCGCGTGGATTCTACATGCTGCGGGGTGGCATTTTTCATGTACTGCCCATCAGCTTGAATAAATTAGGTGTCCAGGAAACCATGGCGATGGGGTAATCCTAGGTTAAGGAGGAATTCTGATTTATTTTGCAATGTACCTAAATCAATTCAGCATGTTTAAACAATCATTTTCTTAATTGACACATTATTTAGATCCTTCCTATAGCGTGTCATTCTTATGTAAATGAAGAGTCCGCGGTCTTCTCCCTCCTGACCATTTACTGACTGCTAAATCCCTGCGTTCAGGTCATGAGGGAAAAGTCCGCGGACTCTAATAAACAGGAATAACTCACTGAAGGCAGGGAATAAATAGATGCATGGAAATTAGGGAAATGCTTGTTTTAACGTGAGGAAATGTATCCTGCTGTGCTGTATTGCTAATCAATGTACTAATAAAGACAAACAATCTGAGACTGGCCATCAGAGCAGCGGACACATCCCCCGCACATCACACTCCATATACCAGCAAAATGTGCACAGCTTGGAGGCAGCTGGAACACAGGCCGCTACTAGTGACGTCACACGGCCTGCGCCACTTTCAGCGTTCCAGCACTCTGGGTCACATTATCCCATAGATACTCACTGGGGTGTGATATCAAAGCGGATATCCCGGTCCTCCCATATGGCGTCCAGTACCGAGATCATGATCGTGCGGGGCCTGGATGCAGGAACAGGGGCGCCTCACAGTAGCTAAAACAGCAGAGGCTTAAGCAAGCGGTTGCTCGGCAACCAAATCTCAATGCGCAGTTTGCAAAACGTCCTTTAGGTGGAGGTAAACTAGCTGGGGAGCGTTTAGTTGCTCAGCCGCTGCAAGTGCTATGTTAGCAACTTGCCACTGAACGACGTTCTGCAGCTCAGCGCTCAGCACCCCGGGTGGAGAGGTGCTGCGTGTGACGTAGGAAAGATGGCCGCCTCCACGCAGCAAATCCAATAACGAAATGTTCAGTTTGGTGGAGCAAAACCACAAATATTTATTGGAACATAGCAAACCTTAACACTAAAGTGGAATTTGCAGAAACAGCACCTTTCCTTAAGCAATCCTCTGCCCTTTCGCTTCCATATTCACAGCCAAAGTGTTCAGTGAGATGGCTGCAGCAAACTGAACTGCTGCAATGGAACAATTCAGCAGCTGCTGAGGAACCGAACGCGCCTCATGTAGAATAGCGTATGACCTCAAACGGTCATGTGACAGAGTCTCACGGTACGAGCACGGGATGTTTAAATTAGTCAGTGCAGTTGAGCTCGTCCCACACAAAGCTGCTGGATCATCACAGGACTATGGACTGAATGAGCTTCACGAGATCTTCGCGTAGGCTGCGTCGCAGCCTTCAGAGGACTGAGCGAGGTGGCCGCGTGAAGTGGCACATCACGGTACACGCGGCACTCGGGGTAACGCGGCCAGTCGAGCGGCTGCTAGCAGAATGCGGTTAATGCATTCCGCTAGCAGCCCCGGCTGCCCACAGCGGGAACCTTTGTTCCCGCAACATATTTTTTTAAAAAGTGCCGGTACTCAGCCGGTAGGTGCCGGTACTCCGTACCGGCTAAAAAATCCCACTATATATGTGTTATCACACCACTTGCAGCATTTCACACAACAGATGGACACTGGTAGTTTAGAGAATGTTGCTGGAGGCTCAGTCACTGTTTAGATGATGTCACAAACTGATTGTATAAATAGAAATGTAACTTGGACCAAAAGCAAAGTTTCTTGTATATACCAAGCGATTTGTAACAGCATTTATAAGAGATTAATTCCAGGAAGTTCTATTGCTCTGTTACCCCAAATATATGAAGAACACCTAAAAGGGAACCCACACACCCTGAATATATGGAGGAGCCCCATAAAAGACACCCGCACACCCTGAACATATGGAGGAGCCCCTAAAAAGGAGTAACTTTTATGAAAGAAAAGAGGGATTTGGTACCGACAGTCCCTAGACTGATCCTCGTACCTCAGGACACTCGGTAGGTTTACCTTCAGAATTAAATAAGTAGCAGATTAAACTTTACAAAGAACTAAAAGCCCCTAAGAGACATTTTTGCCCCCCATGGACCCTCTCTATGTGGCTGCAGAGGGACTGGTGTTCCATCAGTTGATACAATATATCTTTGTGGGCTCCCTCAGCATTCTGTGCTCAGTGTAATGTGTGTCTGCCTCCCTCTGCCAGTCATGCACAGCAGGGTTTATTAATGGATGTGCAGGTAATAAAGGAACAAGCCGGTTAGTGTGCTCTCCGTGCCCCCTGTTGCCAGCCATGCCTAACCCCACTCCTCCGCCTGTAACTCGATCCTCTCCAGCTAGCTGTAGGGAATGCAGGCTGTGTGTCAGCTGCGGGGTGCCCCCAGTTGCCATGGCGACCAGTGCGGTCGCACAGCTCGCACACCCTCAAAGGCCAGCCCTGACCCAGAGTCTCTGAATTTTACACCGTACAAGGACAGGTGAGGTATCATTGGAAAGGTCTGGCCTTGCATACTTTCTCAGAAAAGTACAGTAGCAGGTTCCCATTTCTCTTCTCTCTTTTTTTTTTTTAAACAAGAGTACCCAGTAGAATATATAACCCCAAATGGTTGGATGATAAAATGTGGGGAAAAAAAGTAATTGTAGGAGCTGTAAATAATTAAAATCTGAATGGAAATTTAAATGTTTTTTATAGCATTCTGACAGGACATGACGTATACATACTGTATAATAATGATTAGGGCTGAAACAACTAATTGATTAATCGATAATGAGAATAGTTGTCAACTAATCGGTTGGTCGATTAATCGGCCTGTGTACACCACACACTGTTTTAGAGTCAGACTGAGTTAAACATTATTAACCTCAGATAATACTTTGAAGCTGATTGTATGATGTTCTTCTAGGGCAGTGTTTCTCAAACCTATCCTCAGGACCCTCCGCCTCGCCAGGTTTGACAGATATTGGAAGCACAACACAGGTGATGTGATTTGCTGCTCAGTGATTGCAGGATTCAGTCTGCATTTCCTCAAGGTGATCTGCAAAATCTGGCCTGGTTGAGGGTCCCGAGGACAGGTTTGGGAAACGCTGTTCTAGGGTTATGTTGGTCACAGCCAATTTGTTTTTATTTAGTTTATGACAGTAGTTTTAGAACTATCACACAGACTCTGGGGTGCTGCCACTGGGTGGTTGGAGCTGTATCACCAGTGTTATATCCTTACTTGGACCTGGAGTCCTGTGCCACCACCCCATCCTCCCTCACTCCAGTACAGAGCTGCTGTCACTCCTGTTGGTTCTGGAATCTTCCCCGCAAACTCCCTCTTAAACTCAGGTCCAGTCTCTTACCCAAACTCCATCCCTCTCATCTCTAGTCTCCTCCAGTCAGTTTGTTCATGAAATCATTTTAAAAGGGACTCCCTTCGCACCTTGACCGCTTTAACTTGTTAACATGGTCAGGCTGCGTGGAGTTTCCCTCACCTTCCCATCCTGCTTTGCGTGCTGACATCGTCATGTCTATCCGAGTGCTTGTAGCAGCCTTTGTTCAGGAAGGATACATTGAGATTTCTCTCGTTTTCAAGTTCATGAGCTTAAGTTGCACACGCAGCATCGATCAATCACTCTGACCAGGTAGTTACGAAACTCGTGTGTGAAAAATATGCAAGATATATAATTTGTGTATGTACGTACACCCAGGGCCGGTGCTAGGCTATTTTCGCCCTAGGCCAGACCAGCTACTTGCGCCCCCCCCGCCAAAAAAAAGAGCTCCACAGCAATAAAACGCACAGTAACAGGAGATGTGTACGAGCGTATCAGAACTCCACAGCAATAAAACGCACAGTAACAGGAGATGTGTATGAGCATATCAGAGTGCCACAGCAATAAAAATCACAGCAATGTGAAGTGTGTATGAGCTTATCACAGAGCTCCACAGCAATAAAACTCAGTTATGTAATTTATTTATTCAACCAACCAGCATATGAATTCATCACCCCCCCCAAGGATATCAAATGTCATGTTATTCATTACCCCCCTGCTCACCCGATCAATTCATTATCCCCCATTCACCCGATCAATTTATCACCTCCCACTCACCAGATCAATTCAATCACCCCCCACTCAGATCAATTCATTATCCCCATTCACCAGATCAATTCATCACCCCCCATTCACCAGATCAATTCATCACCCCCCATTCACCAGATCAATTCATTATCCCCCACTCCCCAGATCAATTCATTATCCCCCATTCACCAGATCAATTCATTATCCCCCACTCCCCAAATCAATTCATCACCCCCCATTCACCAGATCAATTCATTATCCCCCACTCCCCAGATCAATTCATTATCCCCCACTCCCCAGATCAATTCATTATCCCCATTCACCAGATCAATTCATCACCCCCCACTCACCAGATCAATTCATCACCCCCCACTCACCAGATCAATTCATTATCCCCATTCACCAGATCAATTCATCACCCCCCATTCACCAGATCAATTCATTATCCCCATTCACCAGATCAATTCATTATCCCCATTCACCAGATCAATTCATTATCCCCCACTCACCGGGATCAATTCATTATCCCCCATTCACCAGATCAATTCATTATCCCCCATTCACCAGATCAATTCATCACCTCCCCACTCACCTGATCAATTCATCACCCCCCACTCACCAGATCAATTCATTACCCCCCACTCACCGATCAATTCATCACCCCCCACTCACCAGATCAATTCATTATCCCCCACTCACCAGATCAATTCATTATCCCCACTCACCAGATCAATTCATCACCCCCCCCACTCACCAGATCAATTCATCACCCCCCCCCCCACTCACCAGATCAATTCATTACCCCCCACTCACCCGATCAATTCATCACCCCCCACTCACCAGATCAATTCATTATCCCCCACTCACCAGATCAATTCATTATCCCCCACTCACCAGATCAATTCATTATCCCCCACTCACCAGATCAATTCATTATCCCCATTCACCAGATCAATTCATTATCCCCCACTCACCAGATCAATTCATCACCCCCCACTCACCAGATCAATTCATCACCCCCCCCCCCACTCACCAGATCAATTCATTATCCCCCACTCACCAGATCAATTCACCCCCACTCACCATTGAAAGAACATCTGTGGGGACACACAGGACAAAACACATAGCATACTACATACACAACATGTCATCACCCTCCATATACTGCATACACACTGCACACCCTCCATATACTGCATATACACACTGCACACAGCATACACATTTAAGTACACACCCCACATAGATGACATCTACACAAATGCATACACCCACCACAGATTTACACTGACAGAGAGACACACACACCCTAAGGTCCTTTGCTTTTTTGTGCCCTTTGCTTTTCCCTACACCTCTCTCCCTGTGACCCCCCCCCTCCCACACCTGCAGCACGTGGAAGGTCAGCAGGACCAGCTCTGTATGAAGAGAGGGGCAAGCTCAGAACATGGTGGAGAGGCAGAAGCCTCTGTATGCCACTTTGGTGCTGCTGCTTGCACAGGAGGACATGGCCAGCATCTCTCATGTCAGCTATAGCTCACCTTCCAGGGTGCTGGACAGTGGTGTAACTAGAAACCTGAGGGCCCTGGTGCAAGAATCCATGAAGGGCCCCCCCACCCCCCCCCAAAAAAGATCCATATTTTTACCTTTTTTTTTTTTCTGCAATATAAAAAAGATAGTATTGCCCCCAGCTCACATGGACATATATTGCCCCCAGCTCACATGGACATATATTGCCCCAAGACCACACATGGATATATATTGCCCCAAGACCACACATGGATATATTGCCCCCAGGCCACACATGGATCTATTGCCCCAGCTCACACATGGATATTTTTGCCCCCAGCTCATGGAAATACTGCCCCAACACATGGATATACTGCCCCAACACATGGATATACTGCCCCAGCTCATGGATATACTGCCCCAGCACATGGATATACTGCCCCAGCTCATGGATATACTGCCCCAGCTCTGCCCCCCAGCTCATGGATATATTGCCCCAGCTCTGCCCCAGCTCATGGATATTCTGCCCCAGCTCATGGATATATTGCCCCAGCTCTGCCCCCCCAGCTCATGGATATATTGCCCCAGCTCTGCCCCCCCAGCTCATGGATATATTGCCCCAGCTCTGCCGCCCCAGTTCATGGATATACTGCCCCAACTCTGCCCCCCAGCTCATGGATATACTGCCCCAGCTCTGCCCCCCCAGCTCATGGATATATTGCCCCAGCTCTGCCCCCCCCAGCTCATGGATATATTGCCCCAGCTCTGCCCCCAGCTCATGGATATATTGCCCCAGCTCTGCCCCCCCAGCTCATGGATATATTGCCCCAGCTCATGGATATATTGCCCCAGCTCTGCCCCCCCCAGCTCATGGATATACTGCCCCAGCTCTGCCCCCCAGCTCATGGATATACTGCCCCAGCTCTGCCCCCCAGCTCATGGATATACTGCCCCCAGCCCAGCTCTTACCTGCTCTGCTGGCCCCAGGCCCAGGGCAGGCTCCGTCGGCGTCTTCTCCTCCGGCGTCTTCTCCTCCTTGGCGAGCAGCCGCTGGAAACATCCAGCTTGGCCGCTCGCCGGAAACCACCTGATCAGCGCGAGGTCTCGTGCGCTGGTCAGGTGGTTTCTCTCCCACGTGAGCGGCCAAGCTGCATGTCAGCGGCCGCTCGCGTAGGGAGAGGGACGGCCAGCGCGCGGTCACAGATTCCGGCGCTTTTTGGCGGAATCTGGCGGCGGCGCTGGGCCCCCTTCCAGTGGCGGAATGCCAGGGCCCGGTCGCAACTGCGACCGCTGCGACCCTGGTACTTCCGCCACTGGTGCTGGATGTAAAACCCTTATCTTATGATGCTGCTCTGGCATAATGTAGCTGCCATTGTTAGCATCTGGGCAATCTCCCAGACACAGCCTCTGCCTCATGCTGCCTGTCTCCGCCGGACCTCTTCTGCGTTTGCCCTCTTCTGCCTCACGTGAGGGGGCGGCGCCAGTGCACTGTGCCGTGCTCGTGGTATGCGTGTGAGACCGAGGCAGGCACAGTGCAGCGCCGCCACTGCAGCGATTTGGGAGGGCTCTGAGCCAGCTGCCAGGCTGTCACTGATTTAATAGAGAGGATTATAGCTCCGGTGACCGGAGCTGAGGGACAATGGCGGGGACCACTGTCGGGCCGGCCCTGCCTGTGGAGCTCGGCTGCGCCCTAGGCGGCGCTGCGCTCTAGGAGGGCGCCTAGCTGGCCTAGCTGCAGCGCCGGCCCTGCGTACGCCACGAAATTGCGAAACCAAAAAAAATTGTAATTTTGTTTATTATCCGATGAATCGATTTAATCGGCAAACTAATCGATTATGAAAATAATCGTTAGTTGCAGCCCTAATAATAATATATCCTTATTTTCAGCAGATTCAAAATATATCATTTGTCTGGGTCCTACAATAAAACGTGACTTCAAATTGTGTTTAAACATGATGAACGGACCTGGTCAAAATAAGCTCAGCACACGGGGTGAAATGGCTCAGCAGTGAAGGGGTTAAACTAGAAACATTTTCTCTTACACAGGTTTCCTGTACTTATTACATGGCTCCGTATTTTTTCACGGATTGCGCGAAAACAGTCATACGATGCGCATTTTTGTGCGTGATTTTTTACGGATCCAAACCAGGAAACTTTTTGCGTCTGGACGTTATGTTGGCCGGACATGAGTAGCGTCTGATGTCTCCTAATAACGCACACACACCGCTAGCGGACGCAGCGCACTCTGTACGTCAGTACTAGCGGTTCTGCCTTCTCGAAAAAATTCGTTAATTTTCCACTTGCGTTGCGCAGCCGGACTTTGGTGCGGCCGTACTTCGTATATTGGCTGTCATTGTGCGTCATTTGCTGCTAGTGCGGCCGTGATTAAGTGCGCCTAAACGCACGTTAAAATTGTGCTAGTCTGACCCCAGCCTAAATAGCGATTTGGAATGACAAGTTTATTTGATAATCCAGGCATAAAAAAAACAAATCTAAATACAGTCGACAGCACTTTACGTATTCAGTTTTCTGACAATAATTCACTTCTGCGACGAATAATATGGAAATCACCCTGTGGGAAAACGCACAAAAGTACATGACGCTGCACAGGACAAGGTGTAAGACTCTCAGAGACGGTATGGATTTTAGCGGTAAAAGAGCAGTACAGCAGACTCGATCATCGCTTTGCTAGAACTCCATCCTGTGTGTGTGCCATAACCACTCCAGGCCAAGGCTGTAAAGTCTCCGCATTGCTTGGGACTGGCCTCCGGGAAGAAGCCTCCTCCTCCGATACAGAGCTGAAAATAATGTTGCATCTTAAGTCATTGAATCAATATATTCAAGTATTGGTAAACATAGCTATTGTGATCAGATTATGTGTATGGGGGTTATCCAGTGAGTGCCGTTGTTGTATCTATGATGAACTTTGGTGATCCATGGAGTAAAACCCTACACTTACTCTGAAGGAATATATGGGAAGATTTTCCACAGGATTTATGTGATGGGCCTGCAATCCATTTCCTTCCTGTGAGTGTTCATGTGGCACTTTTTGGTTATAGTTCTATACGTTGGGGGTGTCACCCTATATGCTTTGTTTTGCAATATCTGTCTGTATCCTCACGCTTGTTAAGGCTAGGGTCAGACGAACGCATTTTTCGCGTTGTCCGTGAAAAAGTGCGTTCGAACGAATGGACGTATTTTTTCACGGAATACGCGATAGCGGTCATACGATGCGCATTTTCGGCCGTGATTTTGTACGGATCATCAATAAAACCCTTTTTGCGTCTGGACGTTATGTTGGCCGGATGTGTGCAGCGTCTGACGTCTCCTAATCACGCATACACGCCGCTATGCGGACGCAGCGCACTCTGTACGTCAGTACTAGCGGTTTGACGTTCTCGAAAAAATGCGTTCGTTTGCCACTTGCGTTGCGCGGCCGCACTTTTGTGCGGCCGTTCTTCGTATGCTGCCCGGCATTGGACGTCATTTGCTGCTAGCACGGCCGTGATTTCGTGCGGCTAAACGCACGTTAAAACTGCTTTCGTCTGACCTTAGCCTAAAACAAACGCAGGTGTAGTGTGTGTTATATCATACATATATATATATATATAGTTATCGAAGGAAGAACGGCGGCACTCCAGGACAATAAAAAATCCAAGCGTTTTTATTCCAAAATCAACGTTTCAGCCCCAACCCGAGGCTTTCATCAGGACATAAACACAACATCAAATAAACAATATTTATAGACATCGCCATACTTACCACTCCCTCTAGAACGGCGTTCCAAACGTCCAACGCACAGGTGCCAAATGCCGTCGACGTAATCAAACATGGACGGCGCGTAACCCCGGCAACCCGCAACGCAGCTCCCATCGCGAGCGTCGGAACGAGGGAAAAAAAAGCACATAAAAACAAAACTGAAAAAAATACAAAAAGAAGTGTGAAGGAAAAATCGATTGGGTTTTGCATAGAGGCACAAACCCTCGTGCAATAAGGCTTGTCACGGCTAGCGCTCACCGCGTTCTTTACGTCAAGGTCCCCGAGTGTCCACTCCTCAGACCCCAAGCGTCGCAGACGCAACTGGGCGTGGACAACGCGTAACCCCGGCAACCCATGACGCATATTGAATCACGTACATCTCAATAGAGGTAAAACAAAAAGGACCTCCAAAAAAATGTAAAACTAAAAAACATAAAGCCAAACATTAAAAAGAGGCGGAAAAAAGGGTATGCCAAAAAGTTAATATACATATGGGCCCATATGTATATAAGAAAATAAACGATCACCATGGGAAAAAAAAACTAGAGAAAAAAAAGGGGGAAGAAAAAACACGCACAGGGATCTTAATACATGAACCAATCCCATGGAAAGGAAAGAACCCATAAAGACTATTGAGACTAATTCGCATAATTCCTAAAGTGATTATTGTAAAGCCCAAATAACTAACCACCGAAGAGGCAGAATAGACAGCATGAATGACCCTGGTCCTCTGGGACCTTCAAAACATAGAAAATGTCAGTTTTTCATTTAAGCCATCCGGGTGGACAGTCCTTAGGCGATGGATCCAAAAGGCTTCTTTTTGCAAAAGTAATCTACCACGATCTCCCCCTCTTCTAGGTGGCGGAATATGGTCGAAAGCCACAAATCTCAAAGAAGTCAGAGGGTGATTTAGATTCAAAAAGTGCCGAGCCACCGGTTTATCGGAGCGACCATCACGAAAGGCTGTCCGGATGTTGGAACGATGGTTGCGAATCCGTTCGCATAACTGGGTTTCGGTTTTTCCGATGTAGGCCAACCCACAGGGACACATGATTTTATAGACTACATACTCGGTCTTACAGGAGATGTTGTAACGGATTTTAAAAATCTTGCCAGTGTGGGGATGAGAAAAGGTCTTAGAGGATATCATATGGCCACAGGTGACGCACCCTAGGCACCTCTTACAACCAACATTAGAGAACAATCCAACTCCCCGCGAATAACTTGATACAGGGTCAGTGTGGACCAAAAGGTCCTTCAGATTTTTACCCCGCTTATAGCAGGTCATTGGTCTCTGTTTAAATATGGCCGGTAGCGAAGGGTCCTGTTCCAGGGTGTGCCAATTCCTATTGACCGATGCCACAAGTTTGGACGTAGCAGTATGATATTGCATAGGGAATCTAAGGCGAGGCACCAATCTCGTTGAAGTCTCCTGTGGCAATTCGATTTTCCTCAGAGCCGAATCCAGGACTTTGGTCGAATAGCCCCTATTCCTGAACTTCTCATACATAGACTGCATCTGGCGCTCACGATTTTCCGATTCAGAGTTATTTCTAGCAACCCTCATGAATTGGGCATACGGTAGTGATTTCACCACATGTTGGGGATGGGCACTAGAAGCGTGTAGCAGAGTGTTACTCCAAACCTACTGACCGTAACACTCTGCTACACGCTTCTAGTGCCCATCCCCAACATGTGGTGAAATCACTACCGTATGCCCAATTCATGAGGGTTGCTAGAAATAACTCTGAATCGGAAAATCGTGAGCGCCAGATGCAGTCTATGTATGAGAAGTTCAGGAATAGGGGCTATTCGACCAAAGTCCTGGATTCGGCTCTGAGGAAAATCGAATTGCCACAGGAGACTTCAACGAGATTGGTGCCTCGCCTTAGATTCCCTATGCAATATCATACTGCTACGTCCAAACTTGTGGCATCGGTCAATAGGAATTGGCACACCCTGGAACAGGACCCTTCGCTACCGGCCATATTTAAACAGAGACCAATGACCTGCTATAAGCGGGGTAAAAATCTGAAGGACCTTTTGGTCCACACTGACCCTGTATCAAGTTATTCGCGGGGAGTTGGATTGTTCTCTAATGTTGGTTGTAAGAGGTGCCTAGGGTGCGTCACCTGTGGCCATATGATATCCTCTAAGACCTTTTCTCATCCCCACACTGGCAAGATTTTTAAAATCCGTTACAACATCTCCTGTAAGACCGAGTATGTAGTCTATAAAATCATGTGTCCCTGTGGGTTGGCCTACATCGGAAAAACCGAAACCCAGTTATGCGAACGGATTCGCAACCATCGTTCCAACATCCGGACAGCCTTTCGTGATGGTCGCTCCGATAAACCGGTGGCTCGGCACTTTTTGAATCTAAATCACCCTCTGACTTCTTTGAGATTTGTGGCTTTCGACCATATTCCGCCACCTAGAAGAGGGGGAGATCGTGGTAGATTACTTTTGCAAAAAGAAGCCTTTTGGATCCATCGCCTAAGGACTGTCCACCCGGATGGCTTAAATGAAAAACTGACATTTTCTATGTTTTGAAGGTCCCAGAGGACCAGGGTCATTCATGCTGTCTATTCTGCCTCTTCGGTGGTTAGTTATTTGGGCTTTACAATAATCACTTTAGGAATTATGCGAATTAGTCTCAATAGTCTTTATGGGTTCTTTCCTTTCCATGGGATTGGTTCATGTATTAAGATCCCTGTGCGTGTTTTTTCTTCCCCTTTTTTTTCTCTAGTTTTTTTTCCCATGGTGATCGTTTATTTTCTTATATACATATGGGCCCATATGTATATTAACTTTTTGGCATACCCTTTTTTCCGCCTCTTTTTAATGTTTGGCTTTATGTTTTTTAGTTTTACATTTTTTTTGGAGGTCCTTTTTGTTTTACCTCTATTGAGATGTACGTGATTCAATATGCGTCATGGGTTGCCGGGGTTACGCGTTGTCCACGCCCAGTTGCGTCTGCGACGCTTGGGGTCTGAGGAGTGGACACTCGGGGACCTTGACGTAAAGAACGCGGTGAGCGCTAGCCGTGACAAGCCTTATTGCACGAGGGTTTGTGCCTCTATGCAAAACCCAATCGATTTTTCCTTCACACTTCTTTTTGTATTTTTTTTCAGTTTTGTTTTTATGTGCTTTTTTTTCCCTCGTTCCGACGCTCGCGATGGGAGCTGCGTTGCGGGTTGCCGGGGTTACGCGCCGTCCATGTTTGATTACGTCGACGGCATTTGGCACCTGTGCGTTGGACGTTTGGGAACGCCGTTCTAGAGGGAGTGGTAAGTATGGCGATGTCTATAAATATTGTTTATTTGATGTTGTGTTTATGTCCTGATGAAAGCCTCGGGTTGGGGCTGAAACGTTGATTTTGGAATAAAAACGCTTGGATTTTTTATTGTCCTGGAGTGCCGCCGTTCTTCCTTCGATAACTGTCTATTCTTAGCCTTAATTCGGCAGGCACCGGGCACAAGGGAAACTTGGAAGCTGGAGTGCTCAGTTCGTGCAATTTCTATATATATATATATATATATATATAATCAAAGCAGCTCACAGCACTCCCTCACACAAATAAAGTGCTATAACATAGAATAAAAAACGGCAGGTGGAGCATGCAGTGAAAAACACATAAGAAAAAAACTCACTTAAACCATGGAATAGTCACTGGAACCTCCAAGTGTGAGCTATAATAAAATGTACAGATGCAACATAGCGTAAAATTGTCACTATTTACCTCACGATTGTTGCAAACTTACATGTTCTGAGTTGCAGCCAGTAACTTTTACTCCAGCACAAAGAGCCATCGCTGCTTTTTCATTATTGATCACTCGAAACTGAACAAATCCAGGAGTGACTTCATCTGTAAAAGAGCATAAAGATCTGAGGATTTGTTTGTCAAAAATTATCTTTTTCAAAATAATTTTTTTGAGATCTCCTAGAAGTAAGCTTGTTTTTCAAAATACAAAACCACTAATTCTTTCTGCTTTGGTATCCAACTTGCTGGAGAGAGGACAGCATGACAGCTACAGGAGAATGGGGAATAATGGTAAATGGTAATAGATTGTGAGTTCCTACGGGAATAGGGCCCTCATCTCCTCCTGTACGTACGTTGTCCGTGAAAAAGTGCGTTCGAACGAATGGACGTATTTTTTCACGGAATACGCGATAGCGGTCATACGATGCGCATTTTCGTCCGTGATTTTGTACGGATCATCAATAAAACCCTTTTTCTGCTTTCGTCTGACCTTAGCCTAAGTCACAACAATTTGAAAAACACAGTCTGCTTAAAATAATACAACACAAGCATTATCAGGGTTATTCAAAGAGATCTGAATGGCTGGAGAAAGGTAACCGAACGATGAAAATCAGCGTTCGGTTACCTTTCTTGGCCATTCGGCTATCCAGAGAGCAGGCAATTCACCAAATCCTGGCGAATTGCCTGCACATACGGTGCCTGTTCGGTGCCTGTTCGAGCCTTTTTCTCCACACATAGTGTTGTGTGTTTTTCCAAACAACTCAATTTTGGTTTCATCTGTCCACAGAATATTTTGCCAGTAGTGCTGTGGAACATCCAGGTGCTCTTATGCAAACTTCAAACGTGCTGCAATATTCTTTTTGGACAGCAATGGCTTCCTCCGTGGTGTCCTCCCATGTACTCCGTTCTTGTTTAATGTTTTCCTTATTGTAGATGTGTCAACAAAAATGTTAGCATGTGCCAGAGATTTCTGTAAGTCTTTAGCTGACACTCTAGGATTCTTCTTTACCTCATTAAGCATTCTGCGCTGTGCTCTTGCAGTCATATTTACAGGATGACCACGCCTAGGGAGAGGAACAACAGTGCTGAACTTTCTCCATTTGTAGACAGTCTGTTTTACCGTGAACACATGAACATCAAGGCTTTTGGAGATACTTTTGTAACCCTTTCCAGCTTCATGCAAGTCAACAATTCTTGATCGTAGGTCTTCTGAGAGCTCTTTTCTGCGAGGCATGGTTCACATCAGGCTCTACTTCTTGAAACCAGTAAACCCAAAACTGGTGTGTGTTTTTAAAGGGCAGGACAGCTTTCAGCAACACATCCAATAATATAACACTGATTGGACTCAAGGTTGGCTCATTCCTGGCTCCAATTAGCTCTTGGAGAAGTCATTAGGCTAGGGGTTCACATACTTTTTCCACCCTGCACTGTGAATGTTTACATGTTCTGTTCAATAAACACCTGAAAACATATAATGTTTGTGTTGTATTATTTTAAGCAGACTGTGTTTTTCAAATTGTTGTGACTTAGATGAAGATCAGAGCACATTTTATGACCAATTCATGCAAAACTCCACGTAATCTCAAAGGGTTCACATACTTTTTCTTGCAACTGTATGGCAATGTCTAATTTTATGATCATCCCTGACCGCCTAAGGGATTGGGAGTCTCTCCCCAGTCCCTACTCTAACATTTATGATCAGCTTACTTTTCCCATTCGGGGAGTAGTATTTGACAGTTGTCTCAGCATTCCCATGGTCATACACAACTGGCTCAGCAGGTCCGTTATCCGTATGGCACAGTCCAACGTTATATTTCACTGGGTGTTTCTAAAGAGATATTACAATTTAAGCAGGTATTCCTGTTAGAGGATTAACTATTATTTAGTGAAAAATATGAAGAACAGTGGAATGAATATAATTAAGCTGTATACACTTACTATTGATAATGAAGTCCTATGCCTTTATACTAAATATTGCGATTATTTACTAGTAAATTAAATGCAATTATTAAATTTATCGTAACTTGAGCAAGGTATTAAATACTCTATTTGCTATTAAGAAAATACACAATTTTAACCAAAACTGGAGGAAAAAAACTAAGATTTTTAGTTTGTATTTTGGCGCATTTTATGAATATTACTACGAAAAAAAACACTGAGCAATTCTGGTGCTCTAGAACAAAGAATAAAAGCTTTTATTATTTATTTATTTTTCTTCGAAAGTGTAAATATTGAAATAATAGATTTCAGTAATACAAAACAAAAGAAACGCAAAAAGAGCCCAAAACAACAACATTGACAGTTAGATACTGTGAAAGGCACCAATTACATGAAATAAAGCCAAAATGTAAGGTGTTGAGCCGCATACGTAGAGATTGAAGCCGTACCAAAGGGTCGTTGGCAGAAACCTGGACCACAAAGACTTTAAAATACACATATTGTACCAGCAAAAAAAAGCCAGGATGCAATATAATAGAGACACAGCAAACAAACAAAAAAAAAACGAGGTCTGTGGATCAGGGGCGCGTTGGGAGGAGATCCATGGCTCCCAGAGTTGGTGACACTTGGGGATCGAATCACGTAGTCGGGTGGTCAAATATTCCATTTTATACACATACCACACTTTATCAATAATCATCTGTAGCCCTGGCAAGGAGGTTTTCCAGAGACGGGTTATATAAAAGCTTTTATTATATTTTCAATTTTGTTTTACATTTTAAACTGCCATGTTTTTATCGATAGAAAGGTCACACTCTGGCCTTTCCAAAGACACCTCACTTGACTATGTTGGTTGTAAATAATGGACATACGGGGCTCCACAGTACCCTGCCCCTACTTGCAGCATGCGATGGCTTGTGTGTTCGATGAACCAAACTGTAACAATGCGCCATCACCTCCACGCTTGCTCCCACTGTGGGAAGTGAGTAGGTGAGTTATTGAAGCGGCATTGTTTGCTTTATAAAAAGTGGGAACTTAACAAGATTTCTGTCCATTCTGGTCTTAAAGCTTACTGGGAGCCGTAGCAGCTGCAGCGCTTCTTCATTCATGATAATGCTGTTCTTCTGGCTAACACTGAGAAATTGTCATTCCCAACGTACTGAAGTTCTGGAAAAACCCTTAAATATAGACATTTCATAAAATTGTGTCTAAAATATATTGGGAAGCTGCAATCCCTTTCTATCAGAAGTTCCTCCTGCTAAATAGTGATGGAGCTGCGTTCCCATGAATTCCTGTCGGACTTGACCCCTGAGGTTATTACCTTGTAGAGATTGAGGAGGTTTCCTCCTTGTGTAGCTAGAAAGCTGTTCTGCGTGCGATATCTTAAAATAGCAGTTTTCTTCCAAAGAGATACCGGAGTGGTATTTGGTACATGCCACAAGCCTAAGTTGCCAGCAGAGATATCATAATAGCCAGGGTTCTGAAAACAAATATCCATTTTTTACATATCATGTTAACACAACACGTGTAAAATGTTATAAAAAATTACAAACACCTGAAAAATATGTATATTTGCTCCAACGTGCAATATGGTTCACATTTTAGACACAACATACAATGTGTAAATTGGTAATAGAATATCTTACTGCAACATACAGTTCTATTCAAAGAATGGTGAAACTCTGGAGAATTGGCAGGAGAAAAGAACAATCTAGACCAAATAGCCCATTTGGAAAGGGAGATAAATGGGAGAATTTTTCTGGTTTGGCTATTTTGACCTAGAATTTTCACTTCTCCAGTCATTCTCCCGAGTTTCACCTTACTTTGAATAGCCGTGACAGTTTGAACATCTTGTAACTCCTTGAAACTCAAAATATAATTACTTTAAAACAAGAAAATCGCAGTGCATTTTTTTTCCCCCCTGGTAAAACACTTGTAAAAATTTAATTTCTGTCCCTTCTTACAGTTACAGAAAATAAAAACATTAATTTTCTCAAAATAATTACATGATATTAAGAAAACTGCATGTCTGGTACCTTGTAGTCATCACTGGTCGCTCCTTCAGCTGTGCCGAATGTGGCGTAGTTGGCCCAGTTTCCATCTCCTTCTGGATTGCTTTCATCGCTGCCCTGTTGACTGGACCAGCGATCCCCAGCAGTGCATTTCCCAAAAATATTATTCTCATGTATACTGGCCACCAAAGTCCAGCCTCCACCATTGGTTGTCATGTCGCAGAATGTCTGGTAGGACACGCCATTCTGCGATGTCAGGGTATAGATTCCATCTAGTAGAGGAGGCAAATAAAATGAGTTTTGGTTTGTCTAATGTTCTAAAAATGCTGGATGTGCCTCTTGGTGGCCAATCAGAAGAAGGGATTGGAATTACTGAGCCAGAAGCACTCTTACCACTTGTATGGACGCCACTGTGGCTACTTCGATGAAACTAATTGGCACAATTACTAAACACTTGGTTCATGCATAGAGGTAAGAAAGTATGTGCCATTTAGAAGAGAGTGGAGACAAGGCTTCTGCAGAAGGACTTTGGCCCAGCCACTGGGCACATTGAGCAAATGCCTTAGGTTGAAGTGGTTGTGGGTTGCAGGCTGACTGGAAGATTATATTTCCCAGCAAGACCATGAATGGCTAGTGCTTTCTCTGTGTCATGATTAGCAATAGATCCGGCTACTTTAACCCCTTCACTATCAGTATCGAGATATCTCGTGCTTCAAAGGCACCATCTGGTGCCCCGATATTGAGATATCTCGATCTGCAGCCCAAAAGCAAATGGAATTTGTTTGCTGCAAACAATTTTTGTTTACTTTTGGACTGCAGAAGGTGTCCCCAAAATTTTAGCCCTGTGGGCTTAAGGCCCCGTTCACACTGTGCGATTTATCGCGTGGATTTTGCCGCGACGTCGCAGCAAAATCCGCTCGAGTTTGCGCTGTGTAGCTTCTCCAATGCATTTCAATGGAGCTGTTCACATCTTGCAGCGCGCAACGTCGCATGTCGCGCGTCGCTGTAGCATGTCGCTGGTACATGACCCTTTTTTTGCGATTTGCTATCTGCGATTTTGCGATTTGTATTGGTGGTGCTTTGCAAAAATTGCACAAAACAGCGATGTCGCGCGGCGTCGCGCGACATTATCGCACCATGTCGCGAATATGAAAATCGCGTGGAAAGTCGCGCGATTTACAAATCGCACAGTGTGAACGGGGCCTAATGCCCAAAGAGCTAAAACTGTAAAATCAGCTGCTCAAATGCAGATGCAGGGAGAAATAGAAGAAAATAGACCAGCTACTCAAACCTCTAACTCAATTTGGCAGTAGATGGTGCCATCTACTGGCCAAAAATAGGTTATTTACAGTAAGAAATACAATTTGGTTTAAGGTCAAATTTTCTTACTTTACCCCCTCTTGTTGCCCCTCTCAGTACAGAAATCCATGCTATATGGATGAAGTGGTAGAGGCTAAAACAGTAATTGAATTTAAGCAAGCATGGGATAGGCATAAGGCTATCCTAAACAAAAGATAAATCCAGGGAAAGTATCCATGTAATTGGGCAGACTAGATGGGCCGAAAGGTTCTTATCTGCCGACATTTTTCTATGTTTCTATATACTATACTCCACACCTTCTGTAAATAGGGGAATAAGGGCACATAGGAATAAGAGACTCTTCTAATGCCATTGGGTCCTTTCTAAGTGATATGCACAAATGTATATAGGTATATATCAGCATCCCCGCAACTTAGGCAGTTCTGACACACTTGATTGTTTTTAATTCTCTGCAAGCTCACCTAGAGCTCGATCTTCACTGTTTCTGGTGCTTTGAGGCCCTCTAGTGGTCCAAAGTGCAAATGACAATCTGGCTTTTCCAATACAATAAAAGTTACGTTTTAACATACAGATCAATCAATGGTAGAGGATACAAAGTATCTATCAGGGTTACCCCTGCACTATTTGAGTGATACTTACAGGGTTATCCAAAGAGATTCGAATTGCTTGAGAAAGGTAACCGAACGCTGAAAATCAGTGTTCGGTTACCTTTCCTGGCCATTCGGCTATCCAGAGAGCAGGCAATTCGCCAAATCCTGTCGAATTGCCTGCACATACGGTGACTGTTCGGTCCCTGTTCGAGGGCAGTGAAATCCCGATGAAAAAGCACTGCTTCGGCTATTCAGAGAACACAAACCAGCAGTGAAAGGTTCCCCTAATGCCCTGCCATTCGGTGGTTTAATTCGACAAATTTATTCAGGAGAATCCCATAGACTTCAATGTTAAAAATATTCCTGTTTTAATTCAATATCTAATAAACCGTTCATTATAAAATTCTGCAGCAAAAAGTCTCTTTATTTATAGATTTTTTAGGATACTTTAAGCATTTTTCTGAATTTTTTTAAAAAAAAATTAAAAGTCCGATTTTTTTTTTTTTTTTTTTTTTTTTTTTTTTCAGTTTGCTTATTTTTTTTGTAACAGCCCTCTTTATTATCATTCCCTGGACCTCCTGTGAAAATTTCAGACATTTTCGCTCAGTAGTTTCTTTGCAAACAGCGTTTCATTTTCCCAGATTCATACAAATGTTTTTTCTAATTTATTCACTGCCTCCTCTACGTCACAGCTGCTTCGGCTCTGTGTGATTCGGCTCCTGTTCGGCTCCTGTTCGGCTTTTTCGAAGGTTAATCCAGATGTTTTTGCTTGTTTTCAGCGTGCATTCGGTTAGTTTTCGTCAGGTTTGCGGCAGCTTTTCCCTGCAATTCGGGGACCCTGTGGTGCTTGCTGAATACACCGCAGGGTCACCGAAATGGGATCGGCAAAAGGAACCGAATTGAAGAGAACGAAAAGTCACCGAACGTGCGGTGACTTTTCGAATCTCTTTGGATAACCCTGTTAGTTACACCCAGCAGGAGTCTCATTTTGCTGCTACTCATCTATTTTGTTAAATTTATCTGCAAGTGGCACATATGCACCACGATTCCAGAAAAACATGGCTGAACTGGCATTCCTACTTCTGGTGTTCCACTTATGGCAGTACTTCCCAAACCTGTCCTCGGGGCCCTCAACCAGGCCAGATTTTACAGATCACCTCGGGGAAATGCAGACTGAATCCTGCAATCACTGAGCAGCAAATCATATCACCTGTGCTGTGCTTCAGATATCTACAAACCTGGCGAGGCGGAGGGTGCTGAGTAGGGATGAGCCGAACACCCCCCGAGTTCGGTTCGGGCCCGAACCCGAACTTCCCAAATGTTTGGTTCCGAACTCGAACTCAATGGAAGTCAATGGGGCTGAAAATTCGGTTTTTAGAGTGCCCTCCAAGATGGCATATATGCTAGATATTTGCCATAAAAGGTGTGTGGGGGTCCAGGTAGTGCCCTGGGGGACAGGAAACAAGGTTAAAAAGGAAAAAAAAAAACGTTTTTAAAGGGACAGTGAGTTTTCCATGAAATAAGGTTTAAAAATAAAAACAAAGAATTCCTTCAAATATCGGGCCTATTAGGTCCCCATAACCTGCCCGTGAAGTGGCGGATTTCTAGGATGTATAGAAACACTTAAAAACAAAAAAATGACGTTTCAAATGACGGTAAATGCTTTTCCTTTAATATATCCATAAACAACTGCTTGGGGCGGCAGTCTGTATGAAAAGAGGAGACATTTTCGTACACGCAGAAAAAGTTTACTGATTTTTTTTTGGCTAAATTATTGTGAAACTTATGCAGGCTTTGGATGAAAGTAACAATAGGTGCTTCAAAATTGGTCCTTTAGCGTCCCCAACAGTGCCGTCACACCGTAACCCCTCTGAGGATATGAATCTGATACAGGCGTCAGTGGCAGTGCATCCAAATATTGTGCTTTTGGTGCCAGGCCTGCAAGTACTATCATACAGTAACCCCTCTGTAGTATTGTGGAAGAATGCAGGGGTGGACCATGTGGTCCTATATTAAAAAGATATGATTCTGGTCAAGGCGTCAGTGCACCCAGATATTGTGCCTTTGGAGCCAGGCCAGCAAGTATCATCATACAGTAACCCCTCTGTGGTATTGTGGAAGAATGCAGGGGTGGACCATGTGGTCCTATATTGAAAAGATATGATTCTGGTCAAGGCGTCAGTGCACCCAGATTTTGTGCCTTTGGTGCCAGGCCAGCAAGTATCATCATACAGTAACCCCTCTGTGGTATTGTGGAAGAGTGCAGGGTTGGACCCTGCTGTTCAAAAAATTAAAATGATATAAATCTGGCACAGGCGTCAGTGCAGCCAAATATTGTGCCTTTCATGGCAGCAAGTGCATTCACACCGTAACCCTTTTGTGGTATTGTGGAAGAGTTCAGTGCTGGAGGTTTTGTGCATGCAGAAGACATCCCCGATCTATTCCGTTATGTCAGCATCAGGGGATTGATAACTGCTGATCCAGGACTGATTCATTTTTATAAATGACAGCCGGTCTACAGAGTCGGTGGACAGATGCACTCGTTTGTCTGTGACAAAACCTCCAGCGGCACTGAACGTCCTTCGGAAAGCTCGCTAGATGAAGGGCAACCTAGTAGTTGCATAGCATATTGGCTAAGTTCTGGCCAGTGATCCAATCTCAACACCCAGTAAGCCAGTGGATCATCTGCTGGAAAGGTATCCAGGTCTGCCTTTGCCCCTAGGTAGTCCTGCACCATACGGTGAAGATGCTGGCAATGGGTGCCTACATTTGACGTCCCTGGGCGTCGAGGACTAAAAAAATTTAAAAATGCATCAGTCAAGCGGCCCTGGCCTTCACCACTATTCCTCTGATCACCCGCAGCCTCAGAAGCACGTGTGTCAGCACTTGGTAATCTACCAGTGCCTGGAAAGGTGTTACACAAGTGTCGCTTTAGAGCGTCCTCAAGTTTTTTCATCCTGTGCTCCCTCTGTGCGGGCAGAATGAGCTCTGCAACTTTCCCCTTGTATCGTGGATCAAGAAGGGTTGCCAACCAGTAATGATCCCTCTCCTTGATAGCACGAATCCTGGGGTCCTTTAGCAGGCTTTGCATCATTAGGGAGCCCATGCAGCGTAGGTTGGAGGTGGCATTAGCTTCCGAGTCTTCCTGGTCAATGAGGATGACCGTATCGTGCACTTCCTCCTCCCAGCCACGCACTAGCCCTTGTGTTTCTGGGCACACGAAACCCTCCCTTGAGGAATCCCCACCTTCAATGCCCCCACTACTTAAATATTCTGCCTCCTCCTCATCCTCCTCCTGTCTGATCTGAGTAGGACCCGCTGGAATGCTGTCTGCGGAAAGACTGGGGCCTTGAGAGCTAGGGAAGGCCTCTTCTTCCTCCCGCTGCTCTGCCTCTAGAGCCACATCTATAATTCCCTGCAGAGTGTGCTCCAGCAGGAACACTAAAGGAATTGTGTCACTGATGCATGCACTGTCCCTGCTCACCATCCTTGTTGCCTTCTCAAATGGTGACAGTACAGTGCATGTATCCTTGATCATCAGCCACTGCGGGGGGGAAAAAAAAAAAACAAGTTGACCTGAACCTGTCCTTGTGCCATACTCACACAGGTACTCGTTGATGGCCCTCTGCTGCTTGTGCAGACGCTGCAGCATTGCTAATGTCGAGTTCCACCTGGTGGACATGTCACAGATCAGACAGTTTGTGGGAAGGTGGAATTCTCTTTGAATTTCTGCCAGGCGAACGCTTGCTGGGAATGACCGTCTGAAGTGGCTGCAGACTTTTCTGGCCTGGATGAGAAACTCTGGCAGCCCTGGGTACTTGGTTAGGAAACGCTGTACCACCAGATTTAGGACATGTGCTAGGCATGGTACATGCATCAATTTACCCTTGCGTAGGGCGGAGAGAAGGTTGCTGCCATTATCGCAGACGATCATTCCCAGCTCAAGCTGGCATGGTGTTAACCATCTCTGCACCTGCCCCTGCAGAGCTGACAGAATTTCTGGCCTGGTGTGGCTCCTGTCCCCTAAACAAACCAGCTCAAGCACAGTATGGCATCTTTTTGCTTGAGCAATTGCGTAGACCCTGTCAGGCATCGCTTTAACTGCCACTTCGCCAGAGACAGAGAAGGAGGAGGAGGAAGAGGGAGAGGTGGTGGAGCAGACAGACCTCATACAAGCAGCTTTCTGGAGGCGTGGTGGATGAACAAGCTCCAGCACAGAGCCCCGTCTTGGATCCCTCCCAGCTGCGATCAAAGTTACCCAGTGTGCCGTGAAGGAAATGTAACCACCCTCTCCATGCTTGCTGGACCACGTGTCTAAAGTCACATGCACCTTGTTGCTGACTGCCTTTCCCAATGACTGGATAACATTGTCTTCCACGTGCAGGTATAGTGCTGGAATGGCCTTACGTGAAAAGTAATGGCGTTTTGGAACCTGCCACTGTGGTACAGCACATTCAGCAAATTCATGGAAGGGAGCAGAGTCCACCAGCTGGAAAGGCAGCAGCTGCAATGCGAGTAATTTTGCTAAGCTGGCATTTAGACGCTGTGCTTGGGGATGGTTGGTACTATATTTTTTCTTTCGCTGCAGCAGCTGCGGCAACGTAATCTGACTGCGTAAATCTTCAGCTGCTGGGATGATGTCACATTGTGAGGAAGGAGCTGGTACATCCATTACTGTAGCATCATCCCTGTCGGTGGAGGTTGTAGGCAATGACATGGCAGGACATACAGTGGGGGTAGAGACAGATGAGGAGGAGGACCTACGCAAAGTTTTGCGCAAATGGGATGTGTGGCAGTTGTTCATATGTCGCCTCAAGCACGTGGTACACAAGTGTCCGGTATCTTTCCCACGCTTAAGCCTCATCTGTCATAGATTACAAATAGCAACGCTGCGCTCTACTGCACATTTCTTAAAGAACTCCTAGACAACAGAGTTCCTGCGTGTGTTCTTTGAGACAACAGCGCTCTGCACCGGAGCAGCTCTGACATGTGATGCCTTGGACTGGCTAGTGCTATGGTTGGTCACAGAGGATGTTGTGCCTCGTGTTTGCTGTGCCTCCTCCTCCCCCTCTTCCTCACTTAATTCCTTTGTTCGATCAGGCACCCAGGTGGAGTCAGTGACCTCATCATCATTGTCATCATCACCCCCTATCTCCTCGTCACTGGAGCCAACTTGGCAGTATGCTGCAGCTGCTGGGGCAACATGAGTGCCAGTTATTTGTGTCATCACTGGCACCCCCTTCCTCTAGGTTGATTATACTCCCTTCCTCAACCTCAGAGATTGAATCCGAGCACTGTACTTGCTGCGCATCCTCAAGCAGCATGTCACTCTCATTGTAGTCAAACAATTCAGCTGACTCCTCCGTGTGTGATAGCGAGGCTACGGCAGGAGTAGCTGTGGACATGGAGGCTGCATTAGATGCTTTGGCAGCTGAGGTGGACTGTAAAGCACTAGAAGCCTGGCTGGCAGAGGACTCGGAGGATGAGGATGGCCTGGTTTGCCAATCCACCAAGTCCTCTGTATGGTGCTGCTGCTTAAGACAGCCAGCACCAGTTTGAAAGGATAAGCGTGCCCCTGCAGAGGATGCACCACGTCCACCACGACCAGAGGCACAGCCTCTCGACACAGGGGCTGCTTGCTCTCTTATCTGTGTCTGGGAGCGTCTGCCTGTCCTTTTTGTTCTTTCAGACATGGTGAGTGATATATAGATTAATATATACAGAACTCTGATTCAACTCTGGTATAAAGATTTAAAGAACTCTGGTATAACTCAGTGAGACACACTGATAGCTTGCAGCCAGTGACAAGAGACAGATCACCTCAATTCACAAATGTTTTAAAGAAATTAGTGAGCCCCAAAATAATGCGTGGTACTGGTTGTGTGACAAGACACAGATCACCTCAATTCACAAATGTTTTAAAGAAATTAGTGAGCCCCAAAATAATGCGTGGTACTGGTTGTGTGACGAGACACAGATCACCTCTATTCACAAATGTTTTAAAGAAATTAGTGAGCCCCAAAAAGATTTGCTGGCACAGTGACCAGACCCAGAAGATCACCTCAATTCAAAAATGTTTTAAAGAAAGTTGTGAACCCCAAAAAAACTTGCTGGCACAGTGACAAGACACACATCACCTAAATTCCCTTATATTTGGTAGAAATGAGACCCCCCAGACCCCCCCAGTAGTGTGGCAGACCGGCAGTAACAACACACAGCTATCTCCTTTGAAATCTCCTCTGAAATGCGTGCAGAATCGGCGCGTGGAAACGTTATATAGTGTGCTGCGGGACTTAGCTCTGTGAGCCCATGATTGGGCAAAATTTGCCCAATCAGGACTCTGAGCCGTGATTGGCATAGTGTTGAACCTGTCTTGCGCCAGACCTGTGGTCAGGTGGAAGGCTGTAGCCAATTACGAGCTCCAGGCGAGTGGGAAAATGCATTGTGGTCCATTGTGGTCGAACATGCGGCGAACACCCGGAAATGTTCGGTGTTCAGGATCTAATCGAACAGGCTAAGTTCGAGTCGAACTCCGAACCGTCCGAACCGAACAGCTCATCCCTAGTTGGGAAACACTGATTTATGGGAACATTTTAACGGTGTACTGAAATCTATCCATTGAATATCTTTGCTTGCGCGGGTACAGGTTTATACTACTCACCTTTTGCATTTTTGTCAGCCTCAATGATTTCCTTGCAGCTGTGATACTTGTATCTGTTACTGTCATAAGGATAGAAGTAGGGCTGGTTTTGATTATTTGATCCCTCGCCATTCCAACAGGACAGCAAATCCAGGATATTCTGCTTCTTTTGATGTAGTGGGATATCTGAGGAAGCAACGGATTACAAACTTGCAATCTTGTCTTATATGTAAAATGGTTTCACTGCAGATATGTATTTACATGATCTGCAGAATTTCTATAATATAATCTTGCCGAAATATGACAATTTTAACAGCATTTTGGATTAAATGGGATGTTGAATCCTGATGTTTAAAGGGATACATTGTGACCATCCAATGCAAACTGGTCAACCACAGTGACTTGAGTGTCCTACACCCTTTAGGCTAAGGTCAGACGAAAGCAGTTTTAACGTGCGTTTTTCCCCGCACGAAATCACGGTCGTGCTAGCAGCAAATGACGTCCAATGCCGGGGAACATACGACGAACGGCCGCACGGAAGTTCGTCCGCGCAACGCAAGTGGCAAACGAACGCATTTTTTTTCGAGAACGTCAAACCGTTACTACTGACGTACAGAGTGCGCTGCGGCCGCATAGCGGCGTGTTTGCGTGATTGGGAGACGTCAGACGCTGCACACGTCCGGCCAACATAACGTCCAGACGCAGAAAGGGTTTTATTGATGATCCGTACAAAATCACGTACGAAAATGCGCATCGTATGACCGCTATCGCGTATTCCGTGAAAAAATACGTCCATTCGTTCGAACGCACTTTTTCACAGACAACGTGAAAAATGCGTTCGTCTGACCCTAGCCTAAGGGAGTGGGACTCGGGCGTCCGAGTGTGGGGAATTAGCCCAGGAACATGACGATCAGCTTTTACTAATCTGCCTTCCGGGAAAAACATCTGGAATGATCAGCGATTCAGCATACATTTCCAGATCTAGCCAGTGGTTTTCAATGCACTCGCATTGAGAGCCATTGGACTGCTTGGACGCTTGCTCCATCGCCCACCCTCCCTACGGTCGCTGATAGCTGCGGCTTCATTGTGAGCCCCGGTTTGTCTCATCCTGATAAGCACCGAGGGAGCCCAATACAGAAATAAATGAGTTTAAAGCTCACTATAAGGTTAAGACAAGAAGGCATAACGCTACCGCTCACGTACGGGAGTGTTAGCGCTAGGAGTTAGTGTTTTCTACCGTGAGCTTACTGTACTTTGCGTTCCCTATTCTTAACATGGGGAGTGCAATCAGTAATTAGGACTTTGTAATCCTAAAGCTAACGCTAATTAACGCACAGCTGGGGTAACTGAATAATTGGCCACAGCTCGAAGCTGGTGCTAATTTATTGGCTTTCTGCAGAATTAATTATCACCAGCTGAAATCACCCCCCCCCCAAAATCTGATACTCCCCTCTCATCCCGCGGCACGAACAGTGGCTCGATCTGCTTTTCTGGTCGCCAAGCAGAGTGAGACTGGGAACCGCTCTGCGAGGAAGCTAGATCGTGCAAGTCACGTGGCCAGGCAGCACAACCCTCCATGGAGTCCTAGGGACTCCAGGAGGTGATGCTAATGGTGGTGGTGCATTAGCGGTGCCATGAGTATCCAGGAGGGTAGCGCTGCATTCCAGGGCAGGCTGCTGAATCTGATATGGGTATGTTATTGTAGGAGTGTATAGAATGGCTTCTATATACTGATATACCAGGCAAATTACATTTTGCAGGGTCCTTGCTTGAGTGAGGCCTTAGGCGATTGCCTGTTTGGTCTTATTATAGGGCATCCACTGACCTACAGAAATATTTACTTCAAATATCTTTTTTTTCATGGCACCAAACTTCCAGAGCATATCAGAAAATCCCAATCTGGCTATTACTAACAGGTCTATTCACTAAAGGGTGAAGTCAGGAGAACTGGTAGGAGGCGAGAACAATCTAGACCAAATAGCCGATTTGGGAAGTGAGATAAATGGGAGAATTTGTCTGGTTTGGCTATTTTGACCTAGAATTTTCACTTCTCCAGTCATTCCCCTGAGTTTCACCTTTAGTGAATAGACCTGATAAAGTTTGCGCACTACATGTTCACTCTTCCTCTTCCCTCTCCTCCTCTTCTCTCCCCCTCTGCCTCTCCACTATGTATTAATTTTTACGGCTTGGAAAATTCAGCATACAATCCACATTTTTGAATAGAAATAATCAAGTGTATAAAGAGATACAATCTGTTCTCACGCCCTTTATTATGACCCAGATAAGGAGCATCCACAATATGTAGGTAGAGACACGTTGTACAACTTACAGGTCTATTCACTGAAAGGTGAAACTCAGGAGAAGAAAACAATCTAGACCAAATAGCCGATTTGGAAAGTGAGCTAAATGGGAGAATTTTTCTGGTTTTGGCTATTTTGACCTCGAATTTTCAATTCTCCAGTCATTCTCCGGAGTTTCACCTTTATTGAATAGACCCGTTAGCCCTTTAATAAGGTGTTTACAAGAACTGGGTATAGTGCCCCGTTCCCACATTAAGGAAGGGGGTTCTATCCACATTAGAACACACACCTTAGAACAGGGCTTGACAAAGACAGGAGCCTGGTAGCCAATGGCTCCTTGAATTTTACTCCTGGCTCCTAAATTTCGAGTTTATTTTACACCAATCTAAAAGCAGTCTTTGGCATCTAAAAAGCTCTAGTTTGCTTCAATATTTTCTTCCTGTCTCCTACATTTAATGTAAATATATCCAGCCCTGGTCTATGTATTTTATATATGAGGTCTGTTGTGTATGTGTGTGTGTGCGTGTGTGTGTGTGTGGGTCTGTGTCTGCAGTGGGTAAATAGGGTGTCCAATGACAACAGAGCAAAGAAAATAAGTAAACAAATAAAACAATATCACAATGTACAGATGTTGGCAACACAAATAATATAATAAAATATATATATCAGAGCGGCCAAACTGATATTAGACGCAACAGTCTACACTTCTAGGCTCAAAAACGTCGCCAAAAGAGCAGATGCACAAGAAATACCTGACAGCAAAAAGCACCAGGTAACAAAGTGATAAATAAATAGAAGCTGCTAAAATCATAATTTGGGTCCGTACAAACCAACTCCCAGATGCAGAGGCAATGTGTCCTAACGTTTCGGCGAGGATTCGTCTTTATCAAGGTATATCTTGATAAAGGCGAATCCTCGCCGAAACGTTGGCTCCTAACTTTTGTAGCTGGCTCCTAGATTCAAAGCAAATTTGTCAAGCCCTGCCTTTAGAACTCAGTTCCGTCCTGCTGAAGTCTATTCACCTCTTCCCCCTGATAGTAGCTGAAACAAATGTAATATATTATAATATTTTTAAATATAATCGCTCCTTGAGCCTTGACTGATAAAGGCTCGAACAAGCCAAAACGTTGATGTATTCACAATAAAGCCTGGACTTTTATGTGAAGACTGGTGAGTGCCCTCAGTTTGTTGAAACTGTATCTGCTGTGGAGCTGGCACTGGGGACGGAATCGCTTAATGGTGTTTTGAGGTGCTGAGTGCCTGCTTTTGGAGATTATATATATGTATAATTACATATATCTATGTATTATGACCCAGAAAAGGAACGTCCAAAATATGCAGGTAGAGAGTTAGAGACCCAAAAAGTGGCACAAGTTATACAAATGAACCCTTCAATAAGGTGTGCCCGGGCACGCAGAGCACACTACCCACGCGTGCCTGTAATATTTATAAGTATTCAATGAAGAATAGATACTTCTGCCCCATTACCACTACAGTGTTATCCAGAAGATTCCAAGTTTATTTTAATATTATTTAATTTCTCACCGCAAGCAGCAGAATGTTCTCCTGTAATGATCAGAACCAGGGTCAACAGCAGCAGATTGCATACCAGCATCTTGCACACACCACGTGCCGGTCCCCCTGTATAGGACATAGCAGATTACTGATGATTAGCATGACATTTTTTTATCAGTATTACGTTGCCAGAATACAAACAGATATCACTGTTTTAATATATATATTATAACATATTTATCTCCAATCTTACCAGAGTTACTTTAACCACTGGATAGATAACACAGCTATTAATTATTAGTTCCTGCATAAAACTTACATTGAGCTGATACGAAAATATGTAGATTATCATATATCTGCAGACTGAGTTACACAGCACAATGGAAATTATTCTCTATGTATATACACAGCAGTATTAAAGGGTTAACAGTCACTGTGATTATGTGGGTTTTAGGTTTAGTTTTAATTGTGTCGATGTTATCCCTCTATCTTACCTGCAATATTCTATATTATTCAGGATTCAGCAACACTCACCAGACCAAAATGTTTCTCTCAATTCCCATCCCTTTAAATATTGTGGCTTAAATACTTTGTCCTCCCGCACACAGACCGAATGCTCCATTTGGATTGGTCTGGATGCCAGCAAAACACAATATCCATCAAGTAACTCTACGTATGGTTTCGGGAAGGTGAACGTTTGTGCTTTAAGTGCAGTTTATTATCTCTGTTTCTTTGTAAAAATTTCAACATCTGTTTCCGTTTCCATAAAGAAAAGACATAAACAGGATAAGAATTGTTGCGATAAAATCCCAGCCCGGCAATCACACACTGCAGCCCGCTTTATGATTCCACTATGAGCTTAGCCCAAATTACTAATCCAAGGATTTGTAAGGAATTGGACATTTTAAACCAGGGGTCAGCAACCTTGATCCTCCAGACATTGTAAGAGTGACATTTGTACAAATTCTTGAA
Source organism: Leptobrachium leishanense (assembly GCA_009667805.1). Taxonomy (NCBI): domain Eukaryota; kingdom Metazoa; phylum Chordata; class Amphibia; order Anura; family Megophryidae; genus Leptobrachium; species Leptobrachium leishanense. Next base: position 44,892,206 of record CM019069.1, read on the forward strand.
ATGACACTTTATAGTATTTCTCAATACATAAATTTTTTAGAAATGATGATATATCGTTTCATAGAGGAGGGGAATAGAAAATGTCGTCAGATAAGAACCTTTCGGCCCATCTAGTCTGCCCAATTACATGGATACTTTACCTGGATTTATCTTTTGTTTAGGATAGCCTTATGCCTATCCCATGCCTGCTTAAATTCAATTACTGTTTTGGCCTCTACCACTTCAACTGGAAGACTGTTCCATGTTTCCACCACCCTCTCAGTAAAATAATGCTTCCTGATGTTACTTTTAAACCTTTGCCCCTCTAATCTAAGACTATGTCCTCTTGTTTTGCTACTTTGTTTCCTTTTAAATATACTCCCTTCCTCTACCTTGTTGATTCCCTTTACGTATTTAAATGTTTCTATCATATCTCCTCTGTCTCGTCTTTTTTCCAAGCTGTACATGTTAAGATCATTAACCCTTTCCTGGTAACTTTTCTCCTTCAAGCCGTACACCATTTTAGTAGCCCTTCTCTGAACTCTCTCTAAGATGTCTATATCCTTCTGGAGATACGGTCTCCAGTACTGCACACAGTACTCCAAGTGAGGTATTTCACTTATTCACTAGTGCAGGAGTCAGCAACCTTGGCTTCCTAGATTGGAACCACATATCACATGATGCCTAGTCAGCTCAAGGAGTGTCTGAGCATTATGGGAAAAGTAGTTTAGAAACATCTGGGGTCAAAGGTTGCTGACCCCTGCGACTAGTGTCTGAGTGGCGGCCAAGAAGAGCACTTGTCTGCCTCGACTCAGGTAATCGTTAGAGGAAAAGTCTGCAAATAATTAAGAATTGCTTCATAATATTGCTTAGAAAATGAGTTACTGCTTTGATTTTCATCTTTTCACTAAAATTAATACCGGATATATTATTTATTACCAGGTTGACTTTCAGTTTAATGCCTGCGATGTCGAGTTCCTCTGACAACTTAAAGATTTGTGATGGTTCCTGCAAGGCGTCCCCTGTGTTGCTGGACACGCAACTCAACCCACATGTCATCTCCTCCATCTCTTTCACTGGCCATTGGCTTCTGGGTGGATGCGCACAAGGCGAGAAAGCAATCATGCAAAAAAAATCCAGCTTTGGGCACCATATATGGTCAATGGTAGGAAGAGGGTCTTTGCTCTACGACCCTATAACAGCATACTCAATAAAAAATTCCAGTAGACCAATTGTTCATTCAAGTGGATTTATTCCATCACCAGCAGGTGAAGGAATAAATCCACTTGAATGAACAATTGGTCTATTGGAATTTTTTATTGAGCAAGGGGAGAACACAGACGGCAGACACAATGGTCCAAATTAATGTTTGAAAACCACCAATGTGTTAGTTATATATACTGTATATATAAAACAATCCTCTTTTTTAAAATTTGGACTGTATGAACATTTTCTAAACTTATGATACATAACTTATGTGCCTGTCGGAAAAAAATATGTATTGAAGGGAAGGAAGCCGTTAATGCCCCGAATTCACATGAGGACGTCCATACTCCTATAGACCTTTTGTAGAATAATAAGGCCCCAAGCCAAATGGATTTCTAGAATTGTACTATCAGGTCTATTCAAAGAAAAGTGAAAATCAGGAGAACTGGCAGGAGAAAAGAACAATCTTGACCGAATAGCCAATTTGGAAAGTGAGATAAATGTGAGAATTTTTCTGGTTTGGCTTATTTGACTTCTCCAGTCATTCTCCTGAGTTTCACCTTTCTTTGAATAGACCTGTATAAATCTTTTTAGGAATATATTGGCCCCTCGTCTAGCTTCTGCTTTTAATGAAATTTCAGTCTTGAAGTCAATAACTCATGATATAGAAATGACCAAGTAGTGGTAATGCCCGAACCTAATAAGGACCAGCCCCATTGCTCTAATTATATCATTTATTAAGAACAATTTAAAATTATTTACAGAGATTTCGGCTTTACACCAAAAATTCTATTACCCCTCCTAATCCATACCAAATGCATGGGGATTTATTCCTCCTAGAGGAACTCCTGATAGTGTTAGACGTCTCTTGCATACTATCTAAAAGGCTGATGGAACTGGACACCGTGCTCGTCTTCTCTCGTTACATTTGACAGAATTGGCTGGAAGTTACATAGGCTCGTCCCTGTTGGATTGGACTTTTGGGGACCTTTCATGTCTTCTGTAACTGCTCTTTATGATCCCCCCCCATGGAAGTTATTTAAACATATGGTCAGTCAGACCTTATTATTATAAAGAACAGCACCAGACAGGGATACCCCGTGTCCCCCCTCTGAATTGAACCATTAGCGCCACAAATCAAGGCAGCGCAGTCCAGAGAGTGGAGATAGAGGGTCATGTGTCTCTGATTTTGCTATTCTGGGGTCAAGAAGGATTGTTTTCTCCCAGTATGTTTTATATTTGGAGAGAGCTTCAGACTGGGGTTTTTTTTGCATTCTTTTGCACCAACAGCAGTAGCTAATTGTGTGAAAGTCTGATCTAGACGTACGCATATCTCATTTTCAGTCTATGTATCTATGTAATATATCTCTCTCACAACTACGGAACCTGATGTCTCAATCCCAGCCATATTAAATATTCACATATGTCAGAATATAAATTAAATTTATCTTAATGTGAGATTCTGCCCATTTCCATGCAGGATAGAGATTTAGACACCCTGATTTCCGCTGCACCGTTTGCCTGGTCTCCAGCTGCCTTGAAACTTTTAGGAATTCATATAAGCAGCTCATTGGGGTTTAATTTGCTTTCTACATTGCTGCCAATCATTCACTCGCTTCATAAAGGACTCCGCAACTGGTCTTAATATCATATTTCCTGGTAAAGTCAAATACCTGCTGTAAAGTTAGCACTTCTTCCCAAAGTCTTATATTTATTTTGCTCTATACCCCCCCCCCCCCTATTCACAAAAGACTATCAGGGTTATTCAGAGAGCGGTGAAAAGCAAGAGAATGGCTGGAAAATGGAAAATTTCGGTCAAAATAGCCAAACCAGAAAAATTATCCCATTTATTTCACTGTCCAAATAGGCTATTTTGACCTACAGGATTATTCAGAGAGAGGTGAAAAGCAGGAGAATGACTGGAGAACTGAAAATTCTAGGTTAAAATATCCAAACCAGAAAAATTCTCCCATCTATCTCACTTTCCGAATTGGCTATTTTGACCCAGAATTTTCAGTTCTCCAGTCATTCTCCTGCTTTTCACCGCTCTCTGAATAACCCTGCTAGAATTTTCCATTCTCCAGTCATTCTCCTACTTTTCACCTCTCTTTGAATAACCCTATATTACTTGCCTTATTTGGGGTCCCCTGGGATCACGTCTGAACATGAGCTTATTACGCTATCTCCTTTGAAATGAGAGCCCTCCTTTGGTCCTTCTAACTTCTATCAGAATTATTTGAGGGTCCGACTCCCACAAACTACACTTTGACGTAACTCTTTAGACCGGAGCCAATGTGGACGGGGGGGGGGGCGGTCATAGAACAGGGTCTCCTGGTGGAACGTCTGCCTGGTACCACTCTGAGACCTGCAGTAGGCTCCACCAACCCAATCTTTCAACACAAATTGGAATTCGACAAAAATTCGAATTCTTTCTCTAAATATAACCCTCCTTCCCAAACTCTTGTATTTATTTCGCTCTGAACCCCTAAGGATTCATTCGGCGGACGTTGTACATTCACTACAGACTATATTTGGGGTCCCCAGGAAACACGTCTTTCTCCATAGAAATTCGGGAGAGTTTGGGCGCCCCTAACTGATATCTATATTACTTGGCAGCTCGACTCTCACAAACTAGACACTGACGTAACTCTTTAGACCAGACCTGATGGAGGGGGGGGGCATATAATAAGATCTCATGGAGGAACCTCTGCTTGGTAATATCTTTTGGCTTAAACCTGCTCTGAGACCTGCAGTATGCTCGACTAACTTATTTCGACTCAAATTGGAAAAGGGGGATATGCATAAACGCCGCTATCACTTACTGCGCACTCCTTTTCAGGCTGGTTTTCAGGCTTCATTTGTGGGATTTTAGGATTGGGGTGACTTTGAAATTGCCAGTGATGAGGAGCGGTAAGGAGATGATGACACTCGGGTACAATGGAACGGTGCTTCAGAGCATCAATAGGAATTGGGTGCCCAGTGGTCCAGGGAAGTCACCCGTATGAAGACAAAAAAATAAGCAGGGACCCGGCACTCCAGAAACAAGGACGCATTTTTCGTTTTGAAATTAAGACGCACCGTGAAATAACTATTTGCTCAAAAACAAGACATTCGTAAATTTGACAATTTTAGTTTATCTCTCTATTTCAGGCAAAAGTGGTTTTGAGGAACGCTCATCTGTGAACAGAAACCTAAATTTATCTGTTAACTAACTACAAATGATTGGATTTACAGACCCGGTGGTGTGTGCGAAATCTCGTTTTATTATATATCTACATATACTATACATATTATTATTAGCTCACACATTTGTTTCTTTATATTCCATTAGAATACGTATCACGAATGATATTCCTCATTACCATAATACACGCTGAGTGTTTATGTGCATAATGTACTTCCTCTAAACCAGTGCTTCCCAAACCTCTCCTCGGGACCCTCAACCAGGCCATGTTTTGCAGATCACCTTGGGGGAAATGCTGACTGAATCCTGCAATCACTGAGCAGCAAATCCTATCACCTGTGCTGTGCTTCACATATCTGGAAAAAGTGGCGTGTCGGCGGGTCCTGAGAACAGGTTTGGGAAACACTGCTCTAAACATTCTGGGCCCTATTACATTCTTCGCGCATTTGTTTTGAGTGCAAAACCATTTGCGCAGAACATCATATTACGACGTTCGCGCAAACGATGCACGTAATCGTCTACCGCGATTGACCCTGCGCGAACGAATTTTCCTGCGCGCATCCTATACTTAACATTGTCAGCGCAAATGCGTTCATGCGCTGGTACGCGGATGGTATTACAATCTTCGCGCAATGAAAGTTTGCGCGCATTTTCATAACGTCTTTGAAAAGCAGGTGGTAACTGTAAATGTGATCGTTCTGGGCGAAATGAAATACACCAGCACGAAAAAAAAAAAATATACAGCACAGTACAGTTACACATTCTACACATACCCAAACATTAAAATTTATAAATTGTGTCATTGTTAATTTTAATTTTTTTTTTGGCTGGTGGTTGTTAATTCTTTTTTTTAGTTTGTAAATATTTTATTGGAAATGGGTGATTGATGTTGGCTGAATCCCGTGACAAATCCCGTGACAAAACAGCCTGCCCACCGATTCCTGCACGCAACGTTCATTTGCGAATGGTTTTGCATGTCGGATTTGCGCACGAAAAATCTTGAAGGAAGAAAAATGCGCTCGATTCGTAATACCACGTTAATTTTCACGCGATCACGTTTTTTTCGTGCGCAAAAAAAAATGCGCTGCGCGAGCGCAATTGCGCAGAGAATGTAATAGAGCCCTCTGTTTAGTAAATATGCCACTAAGGTATTACTTTTTATCTGTCGCTTGTTCATTGACTTGAAATAGTTTAATTATATATTTGGAAAAAACACATGAAAACATTTAGAATATGGTAACACTTTAATGATTTTACAAAAAACCCTCAGTTCAACATAAAAAAAACAGAAAACAGAAACTATGTACAAATACGGGTAAGCCAAATATGAAATACAATACAGAAATTAATTTACACACACATTTGTGAAAAATGATACATAATTTCCACGTGTAATGACTAATTGGTCAAATATAATTTACAAATGACAGACAGCTTTGTTTAGGTGGAACTATTTAAAAACAAACAAAAAATAACAAATCAATAAAAAAACCATTTTTCGAAAGATTATTTGACACTTATACTCTAGTACTCTAGTGTTACTTTAATCAACACAACTTAAAAAAAAAAACTTCAACCACACTGGTAACATTATTTAACTAACAAGGACAGTGCAATGATCTATCACAGGAAGCGAAGTAACCTGTGATCCCCTGAATACTTTCTGAAAAATATTGCAGAAGTGGTACACGGCCCATGCTCGTTTATTGCAGCCTGCCAGCTGTTAGCTGAGCTTGTCACAGATATTATATGAGTATCAGCTTGTATTTTAATCAAGCAATGCAGGTGATATACGGGGAGATTCTGGAAATGTTGGATCTCCCGAAATGATTCCTGGAATGGGAACATAAGCCAGAAAAAACAAACGAATTGTGCAGTACTCGGCGGTACTTGTCCCCTATGGGGTACTTACTAGACCCATAGCCTGTTCACTCGACTCTCAGGATGAATAGCGTGCAAGGTCCTTGAGGTGACCTCCAACCTCCTTTTACCGCGCTAGGTTTCCAGACGCCAGTGTGGGTGGTGCAGGGGAAAATGCAAATGAACACCCTGGATCCAAAACTTTAAAATAACTTAATTTATTCCAAGTTAAAAGCGGTCAAACGTAAGAATTAAAATCTTAAAAGTCCCGATGAAGCCAGACTGCTCTGGCGAAACGCGTCTCAGGACTTTTAAGATTTTAATTATTCCATTTGACCGCTTTTAACTTGGAATAAATTAACAGGGTTATTCAGAGAGAGGTGAAAACCTTGAGAATGACTGGAGAATTAAAAATTCGAGGTCAAAATAGTCAAACCAGAAAAATTCTCCCATTTATCTCACTTTCCAAATTGGCTGTTTGGTCTAGATTGTTCATTTTCCTGGCTATTCTCAAGGTTTTCACCTCTCTCTGAATAGCCCTGTAAGTTCTTTTAAAGTTTCGGATCCAGCGTGTTCATTTGCATTTCCCCCTGCACCACCGACACTGGCGTCTGGAAACCTAACGCGGTAAAAGGAGGTTGGAGGTCACCTCAAGGACCTCGCACGCTATTCATCCTCAGTGCCGAGTGAACAGGCTCTGGGTCTAGTAAGTATAAGTACCCCATGGGGGACAAAAAATGGGCAAGTACCTCCGAGTACTGCACAATTCGTTTGTTTTTTCTGGCTTATGTTCCCATTCCAGGAATCATCTCGGAAGATCCAACATTTCCAGAATCTCCCCGTATATCACCTGCATTGCTTGATTAAAATACAAGCTTTTACTCACATAATATCTGTGACAATCTACCTGTATTTCATTCTACACAAAATGAAGACATAATCATAGAAATACTGTAGATTTGTATTATATATAAACTTTTATTTGCGCCTAAGGGATCCCATCTACATAGTATCCCGTTCATTGTCCGCTGGGTGTTGGACTTATCCCTAGGGGCCTGCATTTGACATATATTGTCATCACATACACTATCCATTTTAAATTCAGTTCACTACATACACCTTCCAGCGCCTGCTGTACTGTCACCGATCCTCTTTCTTGTTAGCTGAGCTTAATGGGAGTACAACGACTTTTCAAAGACTATAGGCAGCTACTTATAGCCAACGCAGCCCTATGTATTATTTCCCAATGAGAAATTTAACTTTTACTCATACGCCAAATGTTTATATCTGGTGCGGCTGTCTCTCCTGATTACAGATTTATATTAATGAAAAAACAACAAAAGCATTTTTGTTTCCAATTTGAATGTGCGAACAACAACATAAAACAAAACATAGACGAAAACAAACAAACATGGAACATGCATCAAAGTTGTCGTAAACAATATGAAGCATTAAGCCCAGCATTTTAATCGAGTGTGTAAGGTAAAACCTAAGCAGGGTGTCCATGTCGACGATTCCTTCAGTGTTAGAAGTGGCAGGATTGTAGATTTTGCTTTAGAATTCTGTAAAACACGACACGGGAAGTGTAAAAATTCTATTAACCAAACTAGTGGTTAAACACATAACATGTTGATCCCATAGAAGGCAAATTAATAGCGAACATGTGGATAAAATCGAATTTTTGGCTAATGATTTTTCAGATAATAATAGATTTAGTGCATTTCATTCATATCGAAGGTTTCGCATTACCTGGCTTTGCCATAGTTATTACTAGCCAGGATATCCTGCATCAGTATCATCTAGTAAACGAGTGTAAGCTACAAGTGTCCGCAAAGTCACACAACAAGGACATTATTTCCAATCTGATGGACTGACAGACATTTATGAAAAAAATTGAAAAATTTAGGCCAAGAGTGAAGGAATACCAAACCTAGCAATAAGCAGTATCAACTGTTTTGGCCTAAAATTAGCAATTTCCTTGCAATTTTCAACATTTCAGTGCGGGACCTGTATACTATGTGTTCATAAAGGAATACATTTTTATATGGAATCAGACAATGGGCTGTCCTCATATGGCTTTAGCTTTATGCCATTAGAGCCAATAGAGAGAAGATTATAAGGACGCACACCAGTCTGCTTCCACCCAAAGGGCCACCAAAACGGAAAGCCAAGAAAGTCTCTACACCAAGATGTAACAACTAGGGATGAGCTGTTCGGTTCGATCAGTTCGGAGTTCGATTCGAACTTTGGTCGTTCGAAAGTTCGCGAACTTCGAACTTTTTGGGTGTGTTCGGTTTGAGTTCGCAAAAAAAAAGAAATTTTGAAAAAAGTATATAAAATGCTTGAAAAAATACTAAAAAATCTAGAAATAAATAAACTCTTTACTGCAGAATATTATAAGCAATGGTTTATTAGATATTGAATTAAAAACTAATGTGTACGTGCAAAGATTCTCAACTCTAAATGACCTGTGTTTTTCAAACGGCATAACAACAGATGTTTTTAGTCTGGTCTAATCAATTTGATACATTGTATGTATGTATGTAGACTATACTGAGGGGGTGGGGTGGTTAGATATCGTTCTTTCCGGCAGACTCTGCAGATTCATAATATATCATTTTTATATGTATTCGTCCTGTCCTGGCTGTATATTATGAAAAAATTCAATAAATATTGAATTTTTAATCATCTCCAGTGTGTAAAGTGTTTTTTTTTTCACATTTTAGCACATGAGCGTTTGCGGTTATGTTTTCTATGGGGTGCGCTTGTACAAAAATTAGAAATGGGGACTTGTTACATTTTGTGGGGGGAATTACGTGATTTATAGCAAACACACCCCATAGAAAAAAATCATTAGTGCATCATCGTTCACATTATAATTGAAATGTGAACAATATTGCTGCATTAATAAAAATAACACACAAAAAAAATACATGTTTTTATTTTCTTTTTTCTTTTTTTTTACTTTATACCTGGTCATGTTGGGTATCATTCGAAAGGCCATGTTCAGGCCTTTCGATTGACACCCTCTATGACTCACTAGATGCATGGAGATATCGGGGTGCAAATGAACCCCCTATCTCCACCAGGGGATTGGCCCGGGCAATATATATACGCATGATGTGAGCTGGCCTGGGCAATATATATACGCATGATGGCCATAGGCGTGCGCACGGGGTGTGCCAGGTGTGCCTAGGCACACCCTAATCCCACCTGCGGCACACTCTGGGTCCCGGCTGGCCGCATCCCACGGATAGCCGCCGGGACCCTTTGCCTCTGCAAGCCTGTACTTCCCTGGTGGTCCGGTGGCTGTGGGCTCTGCAATGCAATCAGAACGCAGAGCACGTCCCACACAGGACCCATGCGCTAACGATCCTCTGATGACCTATATCAGAGAGCGCCGGCAGTCAGGTGAAAGGTCATCAGAGGATCGCCGGTGCACGGGTCCAGTGTGGGATGTGCTCTGCGTTCTGTGCAAGAAGCACAGATTGCATTGCAGAGCCCACAGCCACCGGACCACCAGGGAAGTACAGGCTGGATTTAAGCTGGATGAAGCGGTCCCCTCCTCTGCCAACGGACCTGTTCACCCCCCTCCCTGCAAGAAAAAAGGTAAGCAGGAGAGGAGTCAACTTTTATATACAGTATTTTTAAATATTACAATTTTATTTGATGGCAGTGGATTCTGTGATACGCTTATATGCACCGCACATTGCTGGGAGTTTCATGGCAGTGGATTCTGTGATACGCTTATACGCACCGCACATTACTGGGAGTTTCATGGCAGTGGATTCTGTAATGTGCGGTGCATATAAGCATATCACAGAATCCACTGCCATGAAACTCTCATGCTTATATGCACCGCACATTACAATCACAGAATCCACTGCCATGAAACTCTCTGTAATGTGCGGTGCATATAAGCATATCACAGAATCCACTGCCATGAAACTCCCAGTAATGTGCGGTGCATATAAGCATATCACAGAATCCACTGCCATGAAACTCTCTTTACACTCCACAATGTTAAGTTAGGTGTCATTGGAGAGGTCAGAGCCCGGCCTTTCTAATGAGACCAAACACGATCATGTAGAAAAAAATACAAAATTTCCTCCAGTTCTCCTGGCTTTCACCTCTCTTTAAGGGTTGTTCAGAGAAAGGTGAAAACCAGGAGAATGGCAGGAAAAGAGAACAATCTGGACCAAATAGCCAATTTGGTAAGTGCGATAAATGGGAGAATTTTTCTTGTTTGGCTATTTTGACCTAGAATTTTCACTTCTCCAGTCATTCTCCTGAGTTTCACCTCTCTCTGAATAACCCTGATAGTCATAAAACACAATCGGTCACAATGCTCAGCCACTAATTGGGTTAGTTGAGACTCATGGGAAATGTAGTTCAAAAACCACTGGATGGCCAAGGTTGCTGCGCCTGTGAATTATAAACATACAGGGTTATCCAAAGAGATCCGAATGGCTGGAGAAAGGTAACCGAACGCTGAAAATCAGCGTTCGGTTACCTTTCCTGGCCATTCGTCTATCCAGAGAGCAGGCAATTCACCAAATCCTGGCGAATTGCCTGCACATACGGTGCCTGTTTGGTCCCTGTTCGAGGGCAGTGAAATCCCCATGAAAAAGCACTGCTTCGGCTATTCAGAGAACACAAACCGGCAGTGAAAGGTTCCCCTAATGCCCTGCCATTCGGTGGTTTAATTCGGCAAGTTTATTCAGGCGAATCCCATAGGCTTCAATGTTAAAAATATTCATGTTTTAATTCAATATCTAATAAACCGTTCATTATAAAATTCTGCAGTAAAAAGTCTCTTTATTTATAGAATTTTTTTAGGATATTTTAAGCATTTTCCTGTTTTTTTTTTACTTATTTTTTCTGTAACAGCCCTTTTTATTATCATTCCCTGGATCTCATATGTAAATTTCAGACATTTTCGCTCAGTAGTTTCTTTGCAAACAGTGTTTCACTTTTCAAACATTCAAGCAAACTGTTTTGCTAATTTATTCACTCCATTCGTCTGCGGTGTCGGCTTTTTCCAGCGGCTTCGCTGCGTGTGATCGTGTCCTGCTCGGCTTTTTTCGGTGGGTTAATCTAGATGTTTTTGCGGGTTTTCAGCGTGCATTCGCCGGGTTTTGCGGTTAGTTTTCGGCGGGTTTGCGCCGAACTTTCCGTGCAATTCGGGGACCCTGTGGTGCTTGCTGAATACACCGCAGGGTCGCCGAACTGGGATTCGTCAAAAGGAACTGAATTGAAGAGAACGAAAAGTCACCGAACGTGCGGTGACTTTTCGATTCTCTTTGAATTACCCTGATTGTAATGATATATTTAGGTTGAATGTGTGAGAGTGTGTGCGTGTGTATGTATGCATAAGGGTGCGTGTGTGTATATGTGTAATATATATATATATATATATATATATAACATAATTTTTTTTCATGTGTTTGAGCTTTTGGGTGCACACCCTAATGCAATAGGCTGCGCACGCCTATGATGATGGCGTATCTGTGACTGTCTGTGAGCATGATGTGAGCTGGCCTGGGCAATATATTTACGAATGATGGCGCGTCTGTGACTGTCTGTGAGCATGATGTGAGCTGGCCTGGGCAATATATATATATATACGCATGATGTGAGCTGGCCTGGGCCTGGGCAATATATATACGGATGATGTGAGCTGGCCTGGGCAATATATATATACGCATGATGTGAGCTGGCCTGGGCAATATATATATATACGCATGATGTGAACTGGCCTGGGCAATATATATATATACGCATGATGAAAATTTGCAAAGGATAAGGCACGCAAAGTGAAATTTTGATGTGTCTGAAATTGAAACTTACGTGACAACTCTTATTTTTTTTGTTAATTTATATTTGTTCAATACAGTTAATTTTAATTTGTTTAACCCTTTCGCTGCTGAGGCGTTTCACGCCCCTGTGCTGAGGTCATTTTTACCGGTTTTGATCATCATGTTTAAATGCGTTTTGAAGGCTTATTTTAGTATATGACCCAGACATATTATATATTGTTCTTTCCGTCAGACTCGGCAGATTAATAATATGTCATTATTATATGTATACGTCATGACCTGTCTGTATATTATAACAAAAAATGCAATAAAATATGAATTTTCAATAATTTACAACGTGTAAAGTGGTTTTTTTTCACATTTTAACATGCGAGCAATTGCGGTTATATTTTGTATGGAGTGCGCTTGTTAAAAAAATTAGAGATGGGGTCTCGTTACATTTTTTTTGGGGGGAAATTACGCGATTTTTAACAAACGCACCGCATACAAAAATCGTTAGTGCAGCATCATTGTTCACATTATAATTGAAATGGGAACAATATTGCTGCATTAACAAACCAAAAAAAAAAAAAAACTTGTTTATTTATTTTTTTATAATTTTTTTTAAAATATTTTTTCAATTTTTTTTTTTTAAAACTTTTTTCACAGTGGTGTTTGGTATCGTTGGAACGGCCATGCTCTGGCCGATCCAACAGTACCAAACATTAACCCCTAGCTGCCACGGATCGGGAGATAGGGGATTCATTGGAATCCCCTATCTCCACCGTTGGTGGCAGCTAGGGGCTAACTCCAGGACTGGCGTCATCGTGCTATGCACGATGACGCCAGTCCTCAGGGGGAGTTCCCGGAGGCTTGGCCGACATCCAAGATGTCGGCCAGCTCCGGGAAAGGATCACAAACCGGCGCTTTTCAGCGCCGATTCGTGACCCGGCTCCCCAGGGGTTAATGAGAGCCACCGTTTGGAAGGGCCAAGCGGTGTCTGTCTTAACCCCTGCTCCCCGGCGATCGGGAGGGAGAGAGGTCCGAAGGACCTCCCCCCCCTCCCTTTCAGGCGAGGCGCCTGAAAGGGAGGGGGGGAGGTCCTTCGGACCTCTCTCCCTCCCGATCGCCGGGGAGCAGGGGGTTAAGACAGACACCGCTTGGAAGGGCACAGCCTGCACATGCGGGGGGGGGGCGCCTGAATTAGATGTCATTGCGTAGCCGCGATGACATCTAATGTCCCCGCCGGGCTCCCGATTGCTGGGCTGACATCCAAGATGTCAGCCCGCACCGGGGGGGGGGCGCAGCAATCCGCTGGAATCCGGCGGATTGCTGCCTCCTGTGCTCGTACGCGCTGAGCGCGTCCGTAGCACAGGAGAACCACTTGGCTGAGCGCGTCCATAGCAGCCAAGTGGTTAATAGAGTTAATTTAAAATGGTTTAATACAGTCGTATTAAAACTTTATTCTTAAATAAAAAGAAATTTAGCAGTTTCATGTTGTGTCATTTTTTTTTTTTTTTTGGGGGGGTGCAAGTAGCTGGTCTTGCCTAGGGTGCAAAATAGTCTAGCACCGGCCCTGACCGCATGGTCCACCCCTGCATTCTTCCACAATACCACAGAGTGGTTACTGTATGATAGTACTTGCAGGCCTGGCACCAAAGGCACAATATTTGGGTGCACTGCCACTGACGCCTGTATCAGATTCATATCCTCAGAGGGGTTACGGTGTGACGGCACTGTTGCCGACGCTAAAGGCCCAATTTTAAAGCACCTATTGTTACTTTCATCCAAAGCCTGCATAAGTTTCACAATAATTTAGCCAAAAAATCACTAAACTTTTTCTGCGTGTCCGAAAATGTCTCCTTTTCATACAGACTGCCGCCCCAAGCAGTTGTTTATGGATAGATTAAAGGAAAAGCATTTACCGTCATTTGAAATGTCATTTTTTTTGTTTTTAAATGTTTCTATACATCCTAGAAATCCGCCACTTCACGGGCAGGTTATGGGGACCTCCTAGGCACGATATTTGAAGGAATTTTTTGTTTTTATTTTTAACCCTTATTTCATGGAAAACTCACTGTCCCTTTTAAAAAAGTTTTTTTTTAACTTTTTGTCCTTGTTCCCTGTCCCCCAGGGCACTACCCGGACCCCCATACACCTTTTATGGCAAATATCTAGCATATATGCCCTCTTGGAGGGCACTCTAAAAACCGAATTTTCAGCCCCATTGACTTGTATCGAGTTCGAATTCGAACATTTGGAAAGTTCGAGTTCGAATGCGAACCGAATTCGGGGGTGTTCGGCTCATCCCTAGTAACAACCCCAGTGATCATTTATGCCTTAATTGGGCCTTGTTAGGATAGATAGATAGATAGATAGATAGATAGATAGATAGATGTGCTGGCCAGAAACTGTAGGAAAACTTAAACAAGATAAGGTATCCGCCAACCTTTTAGTAAAGCATCCACTGCATGTGAGCAGATTCTTTTAGGTCTTTCTCTGCATTCCAAATTCATATCCTTCCTCATCCCTTAATATTGTTATTCTTTATACAGCGCCAACATATCCCACAGTGCTGAACAATGGGTATAATATATAGTGTGTTACAATTCACTGAGTCTGAACAATATTTGACAAACCAACACAGGAGGAAATGAGGACCCTAATAAGCCCGATGTCACAATCCCTCCATTAATGATATTACTAAGTCTTAATGGTAAAAAAATGTTTCACCTCCTTCCGTGGTGGATACACAAGACTTCTTGCATTCATCTTCGGTATCAAAACGGTTTCCGTTTCCACTGCAGCCACCATACCAGAACTGTGCACAGGAATTGGCTTGCTTGTCGTAATACCATTTGATGATATAGGTTCTGCAGGGGCCCTGGTCTAATGGCAGCAAGCAGCGTGCATCCTGAATGTATTCTACAGAAAATAAATTCTAGATTAGAGGAACAAAATGTAGGGGCAGCGGAACACGCCATTCTATCCTGGATAGCTCAGAAGCTAGAAGATAAGGCTCCTGTAACACCCTCATGCACTACAAACATTTGTTTTTTTGAGTTAGTAAAAAGAACACTTCTATACCCAAATGCTATACGACGTAGGTACAATAGCATACCCAAATGTCTAGATTTTGGGGGCTAAGGCTACGGCTAATCGTTTCACTGGGCAGGTGGCAATTTTACAGTCTATGCAAGACACAGAATTCATCTACACCAGTGGTTCCCATTCCTGTTCCTCAGGTCCCCTTAACAGGCCAAGTTTGCCAGATATCTGAATCACAGCCCAGGTAATACGAGCTGCTTAGTGAATGCAGGATTCAGTCTGCATTTCTCCCAAGGTAATCCTAAAAATCTGGCCTGAGGAACAGAGTTGTAAAACACTGGTCTAGACATGAGGTGGGAAAGCTATGGGAGTAGTGGAGTTTTTTGTTATGGGTAGTAGAATAGGTTACCCTCAATTCTTGCTGCTCTGAATCATTCAGATGGTTGTTGCCTGTAAAGTGGTGCTGGGCTGGTCAGAGAGATATTATTATTTCCCATTATGCCATACAACAGTAGCAGTGGCTTATATTGCTGTGTCCCACGGGCATACCTGGGGCCCTAACGCTAGCGTGAGCCTTAGCACTGCGCCTGAATCACCTCCGATTCGCTAACAGGCTAAAACACCCATTAGCTGACTCTTTGCTCAATTAGGAAGTGGACCACGCCAGTGATGGTGCTCCTTCTTCTCCCTTCCCTCCCCCCCTTTTTTTTTTTTTGCAGTTCTTTGTCAGTATTGGCACCTTCCAGGATGTCCCGAGGCGTGCCACTACGGCATCTGCCAGGGCTCTGGCTGCCGTACTTGGCCCTCGAGCTCCTGGGCCTAGTGACATTATCCGTCCACGGCCTCTCTCGGGAGCGAGCCGGGACAGTCACAAAATTGGCTTCTGCCATTCTTACGCCCCTCACCTTTTTCCCTCCCCCCTTTTTTTTAAAATATATTTTATAATTTATCTTTTTATTTGCACCATCACTGACGTATGTCTGGAGTTGCCTGCTAACCTCTAACCCCATTTTACGTTATTTCTCTTATTTTAAGTATTTTTTTTGGAAGTAGTTTTCTTTATCGAACTTACCGCGACGACTTCAATATCACTTAGGCTAGGGTCAGACGAAAGCATTTTTCCCTGCGAACGTGAAAAAGTGCGTCCGAACGCATTGACGTATTTTTTCACGGAATGCGCAAAAACGGTCAGACGACGCGCATTTTCGGGCGTGATTTTGTACGGATCGTCAATAAAACTCTTTTTGCGTCTGGACGTTATGTAGGCTGGACATTAGCAGTGTCTGACATCTCCTAATCACGCAAACACACCGCTATGCCGCAGCTGCGCACTCAGTACGGCAGTACTAGCGGTTCAGCGTTCTCAGAAAAATGCGTTCAAATTCCACTTGCGTTGCACGGCCGGACTTTTGTGCGGCCGTACATCGTATATTGGAAGTCATTGCCCGTCATCTGCTGCTAGTGCGGCCGTAATTATGTGCGCCAGAACGCACGTTAAAAGTGCGCTGGTCTGACCCCAGCCTTAGATGGGAACCCCCATTTGGGGCTGTTTGCTGTTATTCTCGTGCTGTTCCCTATGACCTATTTACCTTTTCACCGCTGAGATATTCTAAGACGGTTACACGTGTTCGTTTTGTTTTTGGCTTTATTATTTGTCTTCGTTATATTTCTCACGTAGAGTTCATTTGGATGTCCATGTGAGGCCCCTTAGGGCCCTCATTTTATTTAGTTTTATGCTTGTTTGTAAAGCTATTTTACTTAGCTTTTTATTGCTGAGATCTGGATGATTTAGCTGACTATTATTTTTTTTTATTTTATTTGCGTTGATTTTCCTGCTGACTAGCCTGCTGTGGCCCTGCGCGGCCGTTTACTGTTTGTTGTACTGATGTCATTGTTACAAAATAAAATTTTGAAACATAAAAAAAAAACACCCATTAGCGAATCGTAATTAACGGGTTAAAAAAACCCAGTAGTGAATCGTAATTAACGATTCATTGCGTGAGCTTACTGTACTTTGTGCTCCCTATACTTAACATGGGGAGCGCAAAGTACAAGCACAGAGTAACTAGTGATAGGATAACAAGGTCCTAACGCTAGTTACTAAGAGCTGGCGCTAACTAAAAATGTTACCACCAGCTCAGAGCTGTAGTAAACTGATTGAGCTTCTGCAGAATCAGTCAGCTGCAGCTCAGAACCCCCCCAAAAATCAAATATTCACCTCTTATCCCTCGGCGAGAACGGCAGCCCATTCCGCTGCTTCTGGCCACCGGGAGCAGAGGGAGACTAGGGGAAAAAGTCCGTTGTCTTCCTCCGCGATCACTCCACTGACCAGCAGCGAGATCCTGCCGGTCGGTCATGTGACCCGGCAAGAGAAGCCTCCATGGAGTCCTTTGGACTCCATGTAGTGGATGCTCATAACGGCACGGTGGCGCTGCCCCCAGCATCTGCGAGCCTGGCGGCCACTACGGGGACTGCTGCTGGACTCAGTGCCTGCCCCGAGATCTGCTGGTGAAACCGGGATGCAAAGGGGGAAATTAGCGATTGCTAATTTTTCCCCTTAACATCCCGGTTTTAGTGAGAGGCACATGATGGTGCCCCTGGATTTTTCCCAGATGCCCATTGGTCAGAGTAGGTCTGTTCATAGGTAACTGAATGCTGTTTCACTGTATTACAAACACTTGACCCTTGTGTAACATGGCATTATGGCTGTGTTGAACTGAAAACTATCCTTGTGTCAGAACATAGAAATGCATTTACCTGTTGCTGGTATTGATGGCACAATGGTTTCTGAGGAACCGGATTGTGATATAATTATTGTTGATGATGATGACGATGATATGGACGGTTGTGATGACGAAGATGATGATGACTGCTTTGATGAGGACGGTTGTGATGACGACGAAGATGATGATGACTGCTTTGATGACGAAGACGATGATGATGAGGATGATGATTGCGATATTGATGAACTTGTTCCGGAGGATGATGTTATCACTGCAAATTCAGAGATAGAAAATAAAACCTCTTAAAACTTAAGCTTCGACGATGAAAGCTGTAATGACAGTTTTACAAAGGGAGCGGCTAATTAACACCGTGTGAAAATCACTCTGTAAATACCTCTTCTGTTTGTTGATTCAGAGTAATCCGATTCATCATCATAATCCTCTTCTTCTTCAACTACAGTTTGGCTGATTACCTCTCTTTCCTGAGAAAATTGAATTTTTAATTACATTTTTAGATGTGATTATCTATATATACTATATGTCTTTAACTCTGTCACGTGGAAGAGCTGTATTAAAATGACACGCTGAATGTAGAACATAATTTTAATTTCTTATATACATGTCTGGTATAGAATCCATTTCTAGGGCATTTTTAAACAAAGCGGCAGACATCCCGCAAGACATGGAAGTTGGTCAATATCACCTTTTAGAAAGCAAATATAGACACTTAATTGCAGCTCAGCATACATTTTCCAATCCACACTGAGATAATCGAGACTTTTTATGACTTTGATTTTTTTCTCTTAAGGGGTTATTCAGAGAGCACCATCTCGTTCCCTGCGCTTCCCTTCACTTCGGGGAATGAAA
This sequence comes from Leptobrachium leishanense, assembly GCA_009667805.1. NCBI lineage: Eukaryota > Metazoa > Chordata > Amphibia > Anura > Megophryidae > Leptobrachium > Leptobrachium leishanense. The sequence goes on from CM019069.1 coordinate 44,910,871, forward strand.
GTTCCGCACCCTATGGTGTATTCAGCACTCACCGCAGGGTCCCTGAAGTGCAGGTAAAACCCGCTGCAAACCCGACGAACACTCGCCGAACACTCATCGAAAACCTGAAGAAACCACCGTAAAAACCATGCCGAACACGCCGGAAAAAGCCGACAAGCCGCTGATGGCAGCGCAGAGCAGGTGCTGGAAAAAGCCAACAAGCTGACGAATGGGGTTAAAAAAAATAATTAAATACAGTACGCTTGAAAGTTTCAAAATTGAAACGCTGTTTGCAGAAAAATTACTGAACGAAAATGTCTGGAATTTACCCTGTATGTCAAAATACAGGTCTTTTCAAAGACAGGTGAAAAGCAGGAGAATTGGCAGGCGAAGAGAACAATCTAGACCAAATAGCCGATTTGGAAAGTGAGATAAATGGGAGAATTTTTCTGATTTGGCTATTTTTGACCTCGAATTTTCACTTCTCCAGTCATTCTCCTGAGATTCACCTTTCTTTGAATAGACCTGATAGCCGAACCAGAAAAATACTCCCTTTTATCTCACTTTTCAAATCGGCTATTTGGTCTAGATTGTTCTCTTCTCCTGCCAGATCTCCTGGTTTTCACCTCTCTCTGAATAACCCTGATAGTTTTGCCCCTGGTTGTCTCTTAATACATATTTCACTTCAGTACATTGCCTTTTATTCCTATTTTCCATTTTATGTAATATAAAATAACATTTCTTTTCATACCGGTTGTTTTGGAGGCAGCTGAACCACAAACGTCTGCTCTGTTTGGGATGTTTGGCGTCTTTCCTCTTGTACTTTAACCCTTTCTTCCTGCTCCCTCACTCTTTCATCCGGAATGTTGTTATATTTGCTGCCATAAGTCCCTGAAGAGATGGTCCCCGGAGGTATTTTTGATATTGAATTGATGGTGTTTCCGATCCGGTTGTAAATAAGAGCACCATTCTCATCTTCGCAGAACTGGTTGACCAATTTGGATTCCAAAGCTTAATGGGAATAAAATGTCAATCAATAAATGAACATAATTTAGTTTATGCTCGTGGTTGATGTATGTTTTTCTTAGGTGAACATCTACGTAGCCAACTGGTCGTGTGGTAGGATGTTTGTATCTGCAATCAAACCTGTTCAAAAAAATCTAGAACCCTATTTCGACCAGTGGCTCACAGTTTCCAGCTCCCTAGTGTATATAATAAGCCCTTTAATAAAGTCAGTCTTTAAGAGCATCGCGCTATCCCGTGGTAACTTGCTGTTCTTAGCCCAAAAAAATAAATACACCAGCTCACAGAGCCTGGTGTTAAGTGATTTTACGATTTCAAAATAACTAAACACTAAAAAATATTCCCACCAAAAAATCCATTACTTCCCTCTGACGCAGTGGGCGTCACAATCCGTTGCGTTCTCTGGCTCTGAGTAGAGGAACAATGGGTACAGATCCAATACACCAAAAAGTGGGTGCAGATAGTTTGCAGTGTCCCCCCGCACCCTCAGCATGATCTCACATACGCGAGCTTGCAAAGGGTTGTGAAAGGCTCCATGAAGTTCTATGGACTGAAGGAGCAGATACCAGCGGTGTCACACGGCTCTGCTTCTTGTATCTGTGAACGGCTGCCTGAGATTATGACTCGGGCTGCTAATACAGTGGTTCATTCGTAATAGAATTTGCAACAGGGAGCTGCTATGGGTTATTGTCTAGAGCTGATGTTTCCCCTTACCAGCTTCCTGTTGCTGACAAAGTCCGTATAAGAGCACTCGTAATACTTCATATATATGATAGGAGTGTATAATATCTCTGTGTATGTGCTTTTGATTTCGTTTAAGGAGCCTATCACCACACCACCATGTATATCATATCTCTGTTTATATCATTTACTTACCTGGCAGAGTGTTAAAGTCATCAATCAAGTACATGTGCTCACTATCTGGATCTGAGGCAATTAAGTTCAACTCCCGTATGAATTCGAGTTGTGTTGGGTCTGATGCGTTGACAATTCCAATTGCGTACATCTCTATGTTGGCAGCCTGAGCTTCCCGAACAGCAATGTCCAGCTTGACAGCTTCTCTCTTGTCTGCCTGGCCATCTGTGAGGACAATGGCAACCTTGCGGACCCCTGTTCTGGCTCCGAAAAATCCTTCTTGAGTAGCTTTACGAATTGCAGTACCGGTGTATGTGCCCTCTCCCATATATAACATCTTTCTGATAGCTTGCTTCACGTCCTGCTGAGTGGTGAACCTATTGAGACCAAACTCTAGACGCACTTCTAAACTATAAAGAACAAGTCCAATACGAGTGGCATTCCTGCCCACGGTCACCCTGTCGACTAAAGCTGTGACAAAGTCTTTAATGATTTCAAAGTTCTCTGGTCCCACACTCTCAGAACTGTCAATGACGAATACCAGTTCCATAGGTATCTCCTTACACTTTACACCACAACCTGTAAGAGATACATAATGGACTGTGACTTAGGAACAATAGATGCGTTTAATCATATCAGTTAAATGAGTCGAGTTCAACTAAAGTCTTCTAATACTAAAATAATACTTCTTGCAACAGAATGACGTGGAGCTAAAGTATTATTCTCTTATTTCCTGTTGGTTAACCCTAGGTCCTTACGAATTGGCACCTCATTGCCAGGCATTGCGTGCATGTTCATGTTTTAGGTTGGGTTACATAATATTGATATTTTCCCACTCTACTTATCAATTTTAAATAATCTTTGGAGGATGTCTCATCTATTTTCATGGTAGCTTCATCAAATGGTAAAAGGACGCTATTCACATTGACAGGGCTCAAAATTTCCACTCGCTCTCTCGCCTTGGAAGAGTTATAATTCAAGCAGGGCGAGTGGAAATTTGCTCCCTTTGCAACTATGGAATCTATCATTGAACATTTGGGCTCAGAAGTGGCGATTAACTTTTCAACCCGAATCATACCTGAGGATTATAAATTTTGAACATTGCATTGAGCTGGTGGTCTCACTAGCATTAAAAGGTATGGTTATAGGGTCTGCAGTGGGTTTGCTGCCCATTATGTTTTTTTACGAATAAAGAACGATACATGCAGTGGTTTAACGAGGTTGACTACAGAAAAATAAATCTTACCGCAGATCTCCTTTATCATCTTTATGATGTCTTCTCTCTGTGTGACACATACAGTTTTATATTTAAGACACATATATTGAACCAGTAAACTTTAATCCATGCCATGTAGCTGATCTCTGATTACTGAGTACTATCGAACTTCATGTCATCTGTTCCAATATTATGGTTTAACCCATATCACTACATGTGCCTTGCCATTTTACCCCTTCACTACCGAGATCGAGATATCTCGAGCATCAAATGCTCCACCCAGTGCCTGATATCGCAATATCTAGATCTGCAGCCCAAAAGCAAATGAAATTAGTTTGCTGCAAACTAATTTTGCTTGCTTTTGGGGTGTAGAAGGTGCCCCCAAAGTTTTAGCCCTGTGGGCATATTGTCCAAAGAGCTAAAACTGTGTAAAATAACCTACTGGATGTCCCTGACATCGGACATTCAGAAAGCTGATACATTTGTTGCAGTAAACCACGGGCTGCAACTGTATCTCAATTTGGCCACAGATGGCATCATCTACTGGCCAAACATGTTAGTACAGTAAAAGATTAATTAGGGAGTATTTCTAAATATGTCTTACGCTATAATTAATTAAAAATGATTTTTCAAAAAAACACTGGTTCCTCACAATGTTTTTTTGGAAAATCACTTGGTAGTGAAGGGGTTAATAATGAAGAGTGCTACAATGTTATGCCTGGGTATCTGAAATCCTGGAGATATATTTTGAATTACCAGAGCTAAAGTGGTAACGTTTTGGTTTAAATCCTATGTGGAATAAAGTATCCCAGATTGTAGATTTATTTTCTGTTGTTAGCGTAGACGTTCTCGACTACCGTACTTTTTTGGGCTACAGCAACATGTGGATGTTCAAAACAAGGGTGCAGACATCAATTGAATTTGGAGCTCAACGAAAATATATCCTATTTGTCTAAATTCTTGGTGATTTCCTGAACAAAAGGGAAATTCAAGGCTCACTGTAACTGAGAATCAAACATAACCATCGAAAGATATGATCAGAGTATAGTTTAAGAATTGGGAAAATGATTAATCTTCCTGTTCTGCCACATTAGTTGAAACTTCAACGCAATTTAAAAATACAATAAAAGAAATATATTTTATGGTTAATTTGTAGTCAACAAAATTCCTACATCTGGGTTCCATTTTTCTGTGTTCTTGATGGTATTGCACAATGTTTTGCACACACAACCCACAACTTGAATTACAATTTTTTGGAGCTTTAAATTTCAATACAATTTGGCTGTTATAATGAATACTTACGGTTAATCCTGCTTCTCCTTTGACTCCAGGTCGTCCCTAAAAGTAGAATTATAGGATTACATTTTGCTTCATTGACCTAAAGACGTCTGCTGTAGTCAACCGAGTTTTTACTTGAATTTATTTTGCAGCACGGTGAGCTTGGATTCAGAGGACAATGCTCACTTACTGCCCCCAAAAAGTTTATACTGCTGTGCAAGATCCTGCAGGTTGGTGGAGTGATTCATGTAGGGAGACTGGGGACTTTTTTCCCCCAGTCTCACTCTGATCCCGGCAGCCAGAAGCAGAGGATTGGGCCGCCGTTCTCGCTGCAGGATGAGAGAGGAGTATCTGATTTTTGGGGATTTCTACAGCTGGTGATAACTGATTAACTTGACGCAGAATCAGCACCAGCTCCAAGCTGTGGTTAACTTTTGAGTTACCGTTATGACTATGTAATCCTAACGCTAATTAACATTTTGCCCTCCCCATGTTAAGCATAGGGAGCGCAAAGTACAGTAAGCTCGCGCTGAAAAGCGCAATCTCAGAATCGCTTATGGGTTATTTAACCCATTAGCATTTGGAATGTAATATGGTCGGCCTGCGCTAGGGCCATTTAACCTAATGTTAACCCTCACACAGCTGAGCACTACCGTTAGCGTTAAGTATGTAATAGGGCCCTAAATGTTTACGGTGGCAATGTATCGCTCCAATGGACATGTCCAATGGATCCTCCTCATCCTGTAGTCTAGCACCAAGGAATAGAAGGGGCAGGTAGGGTATGCTTAACTGAAGCTTTCTCATCAATGCCATTGTGCTTCAGCTCTTGGACATCACAACTACCCATAATATCATCAATGTATAAATAGGGGGTCTACAGATGATCTTCAAAACCACAGGAGCAACATAGATCCTACTGTTTATGTGCAATAAGAGTCCACTGAGTTTTATTATGGAATAATTAATCTACTGAATAGAACCATACGTTATAGTTTGTGATGGCTGATGGGAAATGACAGGTAGTTTCAAGTGGATCCATTTTGCCATTGTTGGTCATAAACTGACACAAAACACGAGATGAAGTAGACCGAATGTTGTGTTATTGAAATCTTTTTTGCATTGTAACTGCAGTGAAAAATTGCATGATGACAGTTTTGCTTCAACACATCTGCCATGTTGACTTTTTCACTACGTGTATTGGAAAGCTATTGGTGGCTATGATCCCATGGTCCCAAATCCCTAGATCTCTCCAACCAAAGCTCAACCGTCACCAATGCAAACTACAGTTCCTTGGTTTGAGTAAATAAATTCTTACAGAGTCTCCAGTTATTCCAGGCTCTCCGTTGTCACCTTTATCACCTTTTCTTCCTCTTTCCCCGAAAGAACCGCGATCACCCTAAAGATAACGTACATTGCTTTGAGAAACAAATGCGACTGCATGCGTTATTTCCATAGTGTCTATAAAATAATCATCGACACACTATTATCCGGTTTGTGGACCAGTTTAACAAACAATGTAGATTATATTGTATTTTAAAATGCATCTTTTTGAACCCTAATAGGAATGACATACTGATACTTTATAGGGTACAATAACTGCCAAAAATTATCTGCAAACATTATACATATCTGGGATTTATAAGTAGTTCTCTAACCTTAGGGCCTAAAAGTCCTTCTCCTGGAGGTCCGCGTGGTCCTGGGACACCTTGAACGCCTTGTTCTCCCTAAAACAGTATAGTATGTTTATATTAGTTTCATGCAAGTAAAGGATTTCGGAATGCTTCTCTCTCATTCTCACCTTTCATGTTGTCTCACCTTTGTCCCCTGAATCCCCTCCCCAGGGGGTCCTTGAAGCCCGAGCAGTCCTTGTTTCCCTACATTCCCCTTTATTATAAGATAAAACAAAACAAAAAGAACGATAATTAGATCCTCCTATAAATGCACTTTCAGTGCATTGACATTTTGTTTCTAATACATTACAACAAAATTTGTTTGTGCAAAAAGCCTATTTTAACAAATTGTAAATTGAGATTGTGTCATTTACCGATGTCTCCATGTCTCCATGGGGAGGAGAAATCAAGAGTTTTGTCCTCAGCTAAAAAAGAACTGGTAAGGTGTGCTCTGTCATTTGACACTTTTTCATATCATGCTATATAAGTGATGACTGCTTGTATTACCACTCATTTACAGGGATAATAAGAGACAGTAGAATTGAATGGAATAATTAAACTCCAAATATAGAAATACAATAAATGGACATACCCTTGGTCCTGGTAAACCTTCACCCGTTGGTCCTGGAAGGCCAGTAGGTCCCCTAGCACCTTGATCACCCTGTTAAAATGAGGAGAGATGCTTAATATGTGAGTAAGTCCACGTTTTACATTCTAGATATAAAATCATTATGAAAAAAGGCAAATAACATTTCTATTTGAGAATATTTAAGCTTAGTTGTCCCGTGGACATTTCAGTGGAGGGTCCGTAGCATGTAGAAGCAACTCCTTCTTAATGTGGTACGTGGCCAGTTTGCAGAAGAGGTGGCTTTTTACCCTCATGCTTTTTACTAAAGAAAGCAACTGTTCAGGAATGGGGCTGTGTTGGATGCTGGTATTACTAACAGGCAACCAAAACTCTTGTAATCCAGTCAATAGCTAGGGAGCTAGGGCGAGCGGGCTAACGGGAACAGTGATTTTGTGAGCAGGTTATTTTGTTGCTACTATTTATTTAAGCTCCCCTCCTTTTCCATTGAAATAAAAAATAAAATCTCAAATAAAGACACTCTTTCACTGTCTGTAGCTCTTTCCCTGAAAAGAAATAAAAATGTTGCACTTAATGTTTGTAAAGGCTTGTTACCTCTGTGCCCTCTTTGACTCTGATCTCCCCTTCACACCTCACATTCAGTCACTGACCAAATCCGGCTACGTTTCTTAATCAGGATTCTACTAAAAAGCTCATCCAAGCTCTTAGTATCTCCTGCCTTGACTACTGTAACCCCCTTCTCACTGGCTTTAAGGCTAGGGTCAGACGAACGCATTTTTATGTTGTCTGTGAAAAAGTGCGTTTGAACGAATGGACGCATTTTTTCACAGAATACGTGATAGTGGTCATACTATGCGCATTTTCGTCCGTGATTTTGTACGGATCATCAATAAAACACTTTTTGTGTCTGGACGTTATGTTGGCCGGACATTAGCAGTGTCTGACATCTCCAATTCACGCACACACGCCGCTAGCGGACGCAGCGCACTCTGTACGTCAGTACCTGCGGTTTCACGTTCTCGAAAAAATGCGTTCATTTTCCACTTGCGTTGCGCAGCCGGACTTTTGTGCGACCGTACTTCGTATATTGGCCGTCATTGCCCGGCATCTGCTGCTAGTGCGGCCGTGATTAAGTGCGGCTGCACGCGCGTTCGCACTGCCTCAGTCTGACCCTAGCCTTAGAGATCCCAGATTCTCCCTCTGCAGTCTGTTAATGAACACCTGTGCCAGTCTCATCCACCTCACCTCCCGCACCTCACCTCTTTGTCAATCTTACATTACATTTTTATTACTTTTTTGTTGAATTCTTTGTAGTTTCTGCTTTTTGCCTTCTTTTGGATCAACGGCAGTAGGTGATGTGGGGAAAGGCTGAACTCGATTTACTTTTCAGCCTACGTAAATATATGTAATTTCTACACTGGCTCCCTGTTTCCTTTAGAATCCAATTTAAAATATTGGTGCTCACATACAAAGCTATGTATAACTGCGCCCCTGCGTACATCTCCTCCCTTATTAGCAGGTATGTCCCATCCCAACCTGTTCGCTCTACCACTGATCTGAGGTTATCATCTCCTCGTACCCGCACCCCCAACTCTCGCCTTCAGGACTTTTCCTGAGCTGCCTCCTTTCTATGGAACTCCCTCCCCCGCAACATTAGACTCTCTCCATCTCTCCAGTCCTTCAAGAAGTTTTTGAAAACACATTACTTTAGAGAAGTCTATCTACTCACTCCATAATCCCCCACTGTACATTTCTTGTTCCATCTCCCCCACAGCCCACATGCGCCCCACTACTTAACATACTCTGCTATTTACCCTCACCCAACAGAGATTTCGATAATATGCCTTATTAATGGTACCTTAGGTCCTGGTAGTCCATAGCCTTCGGAACCTGGTTCTCCTTGAAGTCCTGGAGGTCCAGGTGCTCCCTTTTTGAAGATAAGAATAAAATAAAAACGATTAATCAATCAACACAGTTGTGTTTCATTCTCTCTTTTCAGTAACTGAAAAAAACATCACGGCAGCTAATACACAGTAGGTATATAATTAACCCATCAGGGTAATACACAGCAGTATTCCATGTGAATGTATCTCAGATGAAAAGTTGTATCGAGATGTGGATGCAGGAGCAACAGTGATTTAAGAATATCTTGATTATTATAAAATGTGTTTAAAATACATATGGGTGAAAACAATGTAACACAATGTGTATATACAGTGTATATATATATATAGTTATTCAGAGAGAGCCGATCTGGCCCCGAAATGTTACCGAACAGGGAATTTCCTTGTACGGTGACATATCGGGGCCATTCGGCTATTCAGACAGCAGGCAGTTTGCCAAATTTTGGCAAACTGTCAGCAAGTATGGTGCCTGTTCGAAGGCAGTGAAATCCCCATAGAGAAGCAAAGGTTAATCTATTCAGAGACACCGAACAGCAGAGAAAAGTTGCCGAAGTGCCCTGTCGTTCAGTGTTTTCATTTGGCAGGTTTATTTAGACGGACCCCATAGGCTTCAATGTTAAAAATATTCCTGTTTTTATAGAATATCTAATAAACCGTTATTATTCTTTTAATCTGCAGTAAAAAGTATCTTTATTTATTGATATTTTAGGATCTTTTAGGCCTTTTACGGCAAAAAAAATTTCTTTTTAAAAGCGTTTTTTCTTTTTTCTGTAACAGGCCTTTTTATTATCATTCATTGGATCTTATATGTAAATTCCAGGCATTTTCGTTCAGTAGTTTGTTTGCAAACAGCGTTTCAATTTTGACACTTTTAAGCGCATTTTTTTTTTTACCCCGTTTGTCTGCTTGTCAGTTTTTTCCGGCAGCTGGTCTTCGATGTGATCGGCGGCCCGGCGACTTTTATCTGCGTGTTCGACGTGTTTGCGGCGGCTCTGGCGGGTTTTCCCTGCACTCCGGGGATCCTGCGGTGAATGCTGAATTCATAGCAGGGTGTGGAACTTTGATTCCCCGAAGTGCTGAGAAGTGTGGGGAACAAGAAAGCACCAAAATGTCGACGACATTACGGTGCTCTCTGAATAACCCCCATAGTATTTTCTTCGCAAAGCACTTTCGCTTTTTCCTTTTGCGGTCGACCAGTGCCTGGCACTTAATATAAAATATATAGATGGAGCGGCACTCCAGAAACTACAATCAAACAGAACTTTTTTCAAACATTTTAGAAGTCACTAGGTCGACGTTTCAGCGCTAACCAGGAGCTTTCTTCAGGACATGCACTCCTTCAGAACTGCCTTAACTTTTTGTGGCATAGATTTAACAAGGTGCTGGAAACATTCCTCAGAGATTTTGGTCCATATTGACATGGTTGCATCACACAGTTGCTGCAGATTTGTTGGATGCACATCCAGGATGTGAATCTCCCGTTCAACCACCTCCCAAAAGTGCTCTATTGGTTGGAGATTTGATGACTGTGGAGCCATTAGAAGATGGGAACACTGTGGTCATAAAGGGATGGACATGGTCAGCAACAATACTCACGTAGACTGTGGCGTTTAAAAGATGCTCAGTTGATACTAAGGGGCACAAAGTGTGCCAAGAAAATATCCCCCACACATTGCACCACCACCAGCCTGAACCGTTGATGCAAGACAGAATGGATCCATTCTTTCAGGTTTACTCCAAATTCTGACCCTACCATCTGTATGTCACTGCTGAAATCGAGATTCATCAGACCAGTCAACGTTTTTCCAAACTTCTATTGCCCAATTTTGGTGAGCCTGTGAGAATTGTAGACTTGGTTTACTGTTCTTAGCTGAAAGGAATAGCACCCGGTGTGGCCTGCTGCTGCTGTAGCCCATCTGCTTCAAGGTTGAACAAGTTGTGCGTTCAGAGATAGTATTCTGCATACCTTGGTTTTAATGAGTTGTTATTTGAGTTATTTGTTGTCTTTCTATCATCTCGAACCAGTCTGCCCATTCTCTTCTGACATCAACACGGCATTTTCATCCACGCAACTGCTGCTTGCTGGATATTTTCTCTTTTTTGGACCATTCTCTGTAAACCCTAGAGATGGTTGTTTGTGAAAATCCCAGTAGATCAGCAGTTTTTGAAATACTCAGACCAATCTGTCTGGCACAAACAACCCATGTCACGTTCAAAATCACTTAAATCCCCTTTCTTCCCCATTCTGATGTTCGGTTTGAACTTCAGCAAGTTATCTTTATGTCGCATTCTATTAAAGGTTATGTTTTATCCATACCACCAGTCCAGACGTATCATATGGTGTTTTGATAGGATACACATGTCCATTTTCTAGGTGTTAGTATATTGTTTAGGGTTCAGGCCCGATAGGTGCTATAGCCGTCTTTTCAGGTATTCCCCGCTAGCTGGGGCTGACCCTGTATTTATGTTCATCTGTAATTTTTCACTTACTGTTAAGCCTGGGTAGCCATCTCCCTTTGGTCCAAATGGCCCTGAAGGCCCCGGATTTCCCCTGTCACCCTGTAGAAGACATGATAAATTACCTATAATTACTGACAAATATATACATTGATGTCTTATGTAATCATTTAAACTGTTATTCTAGTTTCCTTCTAAACAAAATATAATATGGTAATATAGGTGGAAAAAAGACCAAAAGACCAATGGCCGTCAAGTTCATCCTTCCACATATCCCCTGCCAAAACATAATCCGTTAATTCATCATGCACGACTTGATTATATAGCCTGACACCAGTTGTACCAGAACCTTGACATCTGGTGTGACCCCCAACACAATGCGTGCCTCACCTTTGGACCTGGAAGGCCAATACCTGGTTCTCCTATTAAACCTTGTGGACCAACTGGGCCAAAGTCACCCTGGAATAATAAAACAAAAACACAAATTGTTTATAACATGACTATTTAATATATTAATTTAAAATGATGTATTAATGTTTTGATAATCTACCACGGCTTCTTTTGAGGTGTTAGTGTAGTAGTGTGGCGCTTGATATATGTGTAGGACAAATCTTTTATGGAAAATGTCGCTCGAACACTCCAATAATGTTGCCTAAACCACTAAGCAACCATCGTGAACACAATATACAACATAGAGGCCCCTATTACATTCCTCGCGCATTTGGTTTTTCGTGCGCAAATGCGCATTTGTGCGAGGGGCAAAACCCTTTGCACTGAACATCATATTACAACGTTCGCGCAAACGATGCGTGTTATCATTTAATGCGGATGGACCTGCGCGAGCGTGATGCAGGGGCGAATCCAGAGACTAGTCTCGGGAGGGGCACTGACAGAAAATAAGGTGTTTTAGCAGAGAGCCCGACTCACGAGAATTTACAGAAGGCCCAGCTCAAAGGAGCTTACAATCTAGAGGAGCAGAGGGCCTGGCTCACAGGAGCTTACAATCTAGAGGAGCAGAGGGCCGGGCACCTAGGAGCTTACAATCTAGAGGAGCAGAGGGCACCCAGGAGCTTACAATCTAGAGGACCAGAAGGCACCCAGGAGTTTACAATCTAGAGGAGCAGAGGACACCCAGGAGCTTACAATCTAGAGGAGCAGAGAGCACCCAGGAGTTTACAATCTAGAGGAGCAGAGGACACCCAGGAGCTTACAATCTAGAGGAGCAGAGGGCACCCAGTAGTTTACAATCTGGAGGAGCAGAGGACACCCAGAAGTTTACAATCTGGAGGAGCAGAGGACACCCAGGAGTTTACAATCTAGAGGAGCAGAGAGCACCCAGGAGTTTACAATCTAGAGGAGCAGAGAGCACCCAGGAGTTTACAATCTAGAGGACACCCAGGAGTTTACAATCTAGAGGACACCCAGGAGTTTACAATCTAGAGGACCAGAAGGCACCCAGGAGCTTACAATCTAGAGGAGCAGAGAGCACCCAGAAGCTTACAATCTGGAGGAGCAGAGGACACCCAGGAGCTTACAATCTGGAGGAGCAGACGACACCCAGGAGTTTACAATCTGGAGGAGCAGAGGATACCCAGGAGCTTACAATCTAGAGGAGCAGAGAGCACCCAGGCGTTTACAATCTAGAGGAGCAGAGCACAGTATACAAATAAATACAGCACAGTATAGTTACACATTCTACACACACTCAAACAATAAAATTGTGAATTTGTGCGTGTTTTTTTGTTATTGCTGCAGCATGTATACTCAGATTTACTTTGACAGGCGCAAAAGCTTAAGTGAGTCAATTAAGGTAAATTGATGTCAATTAAGGTTCTTCATTCTGATTGGCTGAATCCGGCGAAAAAAACAGTCCGCACACTGATTTACGTGCGCAACGTTACTGCGTGCGTATTACTCTACGTTTTGCGCGTCGTTTTTTTACGAACGTTATTTCGGACGGAGGAGAAAATGCATTTGGATCGGAATGCCGCTTTAATTTTTGCACGATAACGCCAGACGATGCGCGCAAAAAAATTTGCGCTGCGCGAACGAAATAGCGCAAAGAATGTAGTAGAGGCCAGAGTGTGGCGCACCCAGTGTTTCCAAAAATAATAAGGATGGTATATTACCGTATCCTAATCATTAGAGTTCTTCCTTATTATTATTATTATTATTCATTATTTATAAAGCGCCAGCATATTCCGCAGCGCTGTACAATAAGCACAGTATAGACAGGGTTACAATACATTGAACAACATTTGACAAACAGTACAGGAGGAGATGAGGGCCCTATTCCCGTAGGAACTCACAATCTTATAATGATTTCACCATGACTCTATTGAAATAATAATAAGGAAGAACTCTAATGATTAGGATACGGTAATATACCATCCTTATTATTTTTGGAAACACTGGGTGCGCCACACTCTATGTTGTATATTGTGTTCTTTTGAGATGTAGTGTGACACTGGAAATGAATGAAAATGTAACAAAAGATTCTATAGAATGAAACTATGAAAACATTCATTTTTAAATATTTCATCCAGTTACATTTCAGGGTTAGCTAATGTATTTCCTTTAGTAGTTGATATATTTTCTCTACTGGTTTTTCACCCTCAGTCACTAATATCATGTCATTGCTCAATAAGAGCCTGAGACTTGTGTTACCTTAGGTCCAACGACTGCACGACCTGGAGGTCCTGGCAGTCCGAGACGTCCCAGAGCACCGGGTTCACCCTAAAAATCAAGAACATAAAAAAATTAATAAAAAGCACAAGTTGGACTTTAGTCGCCGGACCATAGAAATATATAAGGCTGAGAGTGACCTGTGTGTGGAACTTACCTTTGGGCCAGATGGTCCAGCGGGTCCTGGACCTCCTGTTAAACCACGGATACCTCGTTGGCCTTGGTCACCCTGAAAAGAAATTCAAAAGAAGATACAGTATCTCAAATATCATCTTATAGTATTTTTATTATTATCAACAACTAGAGCAGCGTTTCCCAAACCTGTCCTCAGGTTATCTGAAGCACAGCACAGGTGATATGATTTGCTGCTCAGTGATTGCAGGATTCAGTCTGCTTTTTCCCCAAAGTGATCTGCAAAATCTGGCCTGGTTGAACACACTGAACTAGAGGAACTGCTGTGGTCTAAAATATTATTTGTCGGTCCAAAAATCCCCACTTGGATCCTCTTTGAGCACGGCATTGTCAAAACTGCTACAGTAATCCCTATTAAATTAATTTAAATATTAATCTCTTAAGGAGAATTAAATAAAAAAAAATTCCCTATTAGCAAGGAACTTTTCAGTCCAAGAACAATTTTGAGATTAATATTTTGATATTAAGATAGATTCAAAGCTCCATTTGTGTTTTTAAACAGATATTTATGTATCTTATTGTATGTAGAGAAGCAATGTATCTGTATGGCACACGTTACTAAGGACGCAAAGCTAATTTTTCCCCTATCCGTCCCAGTTTTAGTGAGGGGCAGCTGATTGTACCCTATATCCATGTATAGATTGTACCTTATATCCATGTAAAGCTTGGAAAAAAGACGAGACAGAGGAGATATGATAGAAACATTTAAATACGTAAAGGGAATCCACAAGGTAGAGGAATGGAGTATATTTAAAAGGAAACAAAGTAGCAAAACAAGAGGACATAGTCTTAGATTAGAGGGGCAAAGGTTTAAAAGTAACATCAGGAAGCATTATTTTACTGAGAGGGTGGTGGATACATGGAACAGCCTTCCAGTAGAAGTGGTAGAGGCCAAAACAGTGATTGAATTTAAGCAGGCATGGGATAGGCATAAGGCTATCCTAAACAAAAGATAAATCCAGGTAAAGTATCCATGTAATTGGGCAGACTAGATGGGTCGAAAGGTTCTTATCTGCCGACATTTTCTATTTTTCTATGTTTCTATATCTATTTGCATGACACCTGTGGTGTGTTTGAAACATTTTGAAAACAAACACAACACAAAACCATACTTAGAATCTGAAGTCGTGGCATTTTCTGTGAGATTATACTGACCTTTTCACCTTGTATTCCGATGCCAGGAGACCCCTCTGGACCCCTAAGTCCAGGAAGACCAGGCTCACCCTGTTGGAAAGGATTCACAAATTGTTAGTCTGTTGTTTTAAATGCTTTAGAATCGGTTAGGGTTAACACCTTTTCCTTTTTGTATAACTAGCAAAGATTCACCAGTTTCTAACCATCCTGATGTTTCCCATTGAGTTAGTGATGATTTAGTCAACCAATAACTTTCTTCAAAGATTTACAGTTATTCAAAGAGCTCCGAATTGCTGGCGAAAGGTAACCGAACAGTGAAATTCAACGTACGCTTACCTTTCCTGGCCATTCGGCTATTCAGAGAGCAGCCAGTTCGCCAAATGTTGGCGAATTGCCTGCACATACGGTGCCTGTTCGAGGGCAGTGAAATCCCCATAGAGAAGCAATGCTTTGTCTATTCAGACAACAAAAACCAGCAGTGAAAAGTTGCCAAAATGCCCTGCCATTCGGTGGTTAAATTCGGCAGGTTTATTCAGGGGAATCCCATAGGCTTCAATGTTAAAAATATTCCTGTTTTAATCCAATATCTAATAAACCGTTTATTATAATATTCTGCAGTAAAAAGTCTCTTTATTTTTAGATTTTTTAGGATCTTTTAGGCATTTTTTGAGATTTTTGTCGCAATTTTTTTTTTTCGTTTTTTTAATCACTTTTTCTTTTTTCTGTAACAGCCCTTTTTATTATCATTCGTTGGATCTTATATGTAAATTTCAGACATTTTCGTTCTGTAGTTTCTTTGCAAACAGCATTTCGGTTTTCAAACATTCAAGCATACTGTTTTTTTTTTTCACTCCATTCGTCTGCGGTGTCGGGTTTTTTCGGCGACTGCTCTGTAATCGGCTCCTGCTCGGGTTTCTCCGGCGTGTTCGGCGGGGTTAATCCAGATGTTTTTGCAGGTTTTCGGCGTGCATTCGCCGGGTTTTGCGGTGAGTGTTCAGCAGGTTTGCGGCGGCTTTTCCCTGCACTATGACGGCCCTGTGGTGCTTGCTGAATACACCGCAGGGTTGCCGAAATGGGATTGCCAAATCGCACCGAATTGAAGAGAAGGAAAAGTCACCGTGACTTTTCGATTCTCTTTGAATAACCCTATTAGATGTAGTCTAGTTTTCCTCACTGAAAAAATGTAGTAGACAAAATTACGATGACTAATACTGTGATGAAAATCGAATGACATTTTTGTCGCTAATAAAAACTAGAGGAAAATGTTAAGGAGGGACTAATTTTAATTTAGTTTTAGTTGTATTCCTTTGACTAAAATGCCGTAGAGTTTTAGTCATATTTTGGTCGATGACTAAAACTACAATGAAAATCTGTTGACCTTTGACTAAAACTAATGAAGAAAAGCTATTGATGTTGTCATCAACTAATAAAAACTAGATGAGCATGTTAGGGTGGGACTAATTTGAAGTTAGTTGTAGTCGTAGTCGTTTGACTAAAATGCCATTTAGCTTTAGTCATATTTTTAGTTGATTAAATTAATACTGCTTTGAGCCCGAAGATGACAGAGGGTTTCTGTATTGAGTATTTAGTTGTGGCAAGATGGTTTCCACCATTCACGCTGAAATTCAGACGAGTGGGACATTTTTCTCTACACAACTGCATTTTCTATCGTTTGTTAAAAATGAAAACTGGTATTTGTCTTACATGTTGTCGATTGTATGTAATACACCAGCTCCGAGTAAGAATGGAACTTGGAGTAATACATCAATTAATGTATAGACCAAACCTAGGATCTTCCATTTTCTATGTTTTCAGTGTGAGGGAAGATGAGGTCATCAAGATGAAAAATAACAATATAAAAAAATAAATAAAAATAAAGATGACTATTTTTTTTCCTTTTGTTTTCAGCTTTCTTTGGTAACGCATTGGCATATTGTTAATCTATGCTGAACGTCTACTCTTGTTTCGACTCCATCTGCAATCTTGTCGGAAAGGACTTACGCAAGCAGCATGGTCTCCTTTTTATTGAATATATCCCACATATATAGGGTTTGTAACGGCCGATGCACACCGTTTCAGATTCCCCTTTTGCCTTTGAATTTTTTGTTTTGTTCTGATTGAAAAATGTGAATGTGCTGACACTACAGAAGTTACTTTAATTATCCAATATGACGCTTGTCTTCCCTTCCGCGAGATCGCGCAGCGCCGCAGAGTGATCATGGAGGGAGACTGGGGACTATTTGTTCCCAGTCTCACTCTGCTTGTGGCCAGGAGAAGCGGTGGATCCGGCCACTGGTCTTGCCACGGGATGAGCGATGAGTATCTGATTTATTGGGGGGTGTTTAGAGGGTGCTAAATGATTCTGCAAAATCAGAATCAGCAGCAGCTTTTACGTGTCGCTTATTTTCCTGTTAGCCCAACGGTGCGGTAACCAGCGCTAGGACTTTTTAATACCTTACTTTACCTAACGCTAATTACAGATTGCGCTCCCCATGTAAAGTATAGGATGCACAATGTACAGTAAGCTCGCGGAAGCTAGCACAATCACCGATGCAGATGTAGATACTCGAGTATACCGCTAGATTTTGGTGACAAAAATTTACCATAAAATTAGAGGGGTCGCATTATATTCGAGACATCTGCATCACGGGTAAAAAAAAAAAATATTGCCTTGCTCTAGATCCCAAGTCTCCTGGAAGTTCCGGTAGTCTCGCTGAAGTGAATGCTGGCTCCCTGATGCTTGAAAACACTGCATGAACTTCCTGATTTGGGAGAGGTGGGATCCATCATGGCCAGAGGGCATGCTCGGTTTAAGCCAATCATTCACCTCGCTAGCCTCTGCCAGCCATCTAATCGCTAGTAAAGAAGAAGGGTGGCCGGTGGCTTCATATCTGGTAACAACTGCAATCATTCTAGAGCAGAGCATCCTGGTCTGAGGGGTAGCCTGACTGTGTTAAGAGAACCTGGAAGGATTCTAATGGTTTACTGATACGGTATAATTTTGTTCCTTGCGTTATATTCGAGTCTTGAATATTCTCTCATTTCCATAATAAATCTATCCATCGCGTTATATTCGGGTAGCGTTATACTCGAGTATCTACGGGTAATGGATTTTTCAGGGGTTTTGCATCAGGAATGTAATATGGGGTGCATGAGATAAAAAAACTTATCCTGGCAGTAACAGGTACTCATCCGAGCGCTAGCAAGAGCATTTACTATGTAATTTAGCCTTTATTATTTTAATATCAAGAAGAAGTGAATCAGTGCTTGTTATTGCATTGCTGTCATACAATACCTTCTGTCCTGGTGCCCCATCCTCTCCCGGAAGACCTGGCAAACCTGCCAATCCTGACGATCCTGGCTCACCCTGTCAAGAAATGAAAATATAAAGGTTTTAGCTGCACTTTACATTGTGGCATGAAAATCTGTTTCAGGTGCGATTTGTAAGAGGCAGAATAACAAATGCTGGGTGTCCATTAATGATACATAAAAATTAGTCTAGTACAGAATACAGAAAAGAATGTGTTTTAACACACGTGGGAGCACCACCTAGATACAAGGAATACAAGAATAGTGTGATACAGTTTCAACACAAATGGGATATGAGCCCCCTACAAGCCGCACTCACTAGACGCAATAAAAATTAAGGTGTATCATGTAGCAAGATGTTACCCTCCTCCAGACTCCGTTATCGGATCGATGTATCACCGGATGGACGAATCCTGTATTACATAGTCAGTGCAACAACCGTGCGCAATTGTCTACCGCGGGTGAACCTGTGCCAACCCGGCGCGAGCTTACTGTACTGCGCGCGTCCTATACTTAACATTGTGAGCGCAAATGCGAATGTGCGCTGGTACGAGGATGGTATTACAATCTATTTCGCTGTTATTACCGCATAGCCTTTGCGCGCATAATTTTAGCAATTCCTAAAAGCTGGTACTAACGGCAAATCTGAACAACCTGGCCAAAACCCCCAAAAAACCAGCCCATAAAAAGGAATGCAGCAACAATATAATGGATGAAGGCAGGTGTGTGTGTATTATTACTGTAGCATATGTGCTCATTTTGCATCATAGACGCAGAACCCGTCTCCGATGCCTCTGTCAGGCGCAATTCAGTTGCGCTTGATAGGTGTGTTTCTTCATTTTGATTGGCTGAATGGGTGCAAAAAACTGCGCGCTCAAAGATTTTTGCACGAGATGGTATTGCACCTGCATTTGTGCGCGTCCTGTTTGTGCGTGCAATTGATCGAAGGAAGAAAAAAGCCGCAAGGATTGTAATTCCAGCGGTGATTTGCGCGCGGAAACGTTTAACGCTTGGCGCAAAGATTTTTGCTTTGCGCGAGGCTTTTTGCGTGAAGAATGTAATATAGCCCTTAGTGATTTGTGCAATAGGATGTTTTCAACTCTTTTAAGTAAATATGGGGCAAGTGTTCTGCAATCATAAAAGAACAAAATTCTCAAACAATATGGGAATACAAAGTTAGGGACAGGGTGGTAGATCACAGGTTTATCAGCAGGCAAAAGGAGAACTCCCCCTTTTCCCTATAAAGGTTAACTTATAGCCGATGCCTGATTAGGACTGCCCTGCCCTGATAGGACATGTGGTTCCCTCTGAGAGGGCAGTCTTGGTGTTGGGTGCAGCAGGGAAGGAGGCTAAATCCAGAACCCAAAAGGAAAGTACATTTTATTTTGTTTTCACTTATTGGTAAGCGGCTTAGCCGCCCAATATTTCAGACAGGAATACTGAATGTTTATTTAGCCTCTCCATAACGGACTAGGCGTTTGATTTCCATTTTTTATTTATTTTCTTGCTTATGATGTACCCTGCAAGTTTCCGGACTGCATAATAAAGAAAAGCGGAAGCACTGATCCCTTTATCCAGGGGCTATAGCACAAAAGTAACAAAAACGTTCATTCATGACCCAGGCCTTACCTTTGCACCAGGTTCTCCCATTCCTCTTTCCCCTGGCACTCCAGATTCTCCTGGCAAACCTTGTTCTCCCTGTAATATTAAATTGCATTTATCATAAGCATATGAACACACCTTTATTTTAACCTCTTTTTCTTTTAGTTCTGGTGCCCATTTTCCCTGTACATTGTAGACTCGAGCGTTGGCGCTCGTCACACTGATTCTTTAGACACTTTACAAATCATAGATTAAAACCCACAACAAACTTTTTAATGTTTTCAAATTTGAATTGAAACAATGGAGTTCTGTACAGCTGTGTGTGTAGCCGCTCATGGTATTATTTGCTACGTTTATAATGATTTCATAATAAGAGGGCTGTATAGGAAAGCAGAAACACTCTAGGAACTTCGAGGATCCTGGGCAAAGTGTCACGTAGCCTCCAATCTACTTTCTTCCTGTGATCTGGCGAGTCAAGCTCTGAGAAGTGACGGAGAGTATTTGTCAGTGCACAAACCTCTTGTGAGAGGTATGTACACCCAGGACTGCACTCTCCACCACGACCCACTAGACAAAAATAAAAGTCGTCCATTTAAAAATGACATATAGATAAACAATGGAAAGAAGGTAGCAGCTCCATGTCAACTTAATTCATGATAAAAATGTTATTAAGTGAGGTTAATAATATGAAGTGCTGCCACATCCTCTAGTTTTTCTCCAGGATGTCAAAGGAGAAGCTCATGTCTTCCTTTCAGGTCCCCAATCCTTCAGTCTGATGGGGCTGCTCCTGTGTTGCACTGGACTGTCAGATAGCCAACACTGATGCTTTATTCTAGCACTGCGCTTGTGGTGCGACGTTCCTGTAATTCAGCCAGGGGCGAAGACTGGACATTCGCTGGTTTCCTGGTAAATGCTGTGATGCTCCCTTGCTCTGGTCTGGCCAATGGAAAGGTACCTCAGGGTTCATAAGTCCTTCCACTTCCTTTCTTCCTTGCCATGTTATGGTTTCCATTTCCCTTCAGTGCGTTAACCTGATTTCTCCTGCTCTTGGTTCTAGGGTCACCCCCAAGGTTATTCTTATCTATCATTTGTGCGATCTCTCCTGCCCCTGACCTCAGCCTGTTTATGAGTGTTCTTAGCCTACCTTTGTCCCGGCCATTACAAGGACTGGTCGCTAAGCCTTTTTTCTATCTGGGGTGGTTGTCTGCATGCACGAGTCATTACGCATTGTCAAGTACTCAGAGGGGATTTTGCTATTAATCAAAATAGGCGATCAGCTTACGCCTCGCTAATACTGGGGCCTAACATGTTGAGGTATGTGTGGAATGTCAGTATGGACATAACAATCATGAGCCTACTAACACTCCACACAAATACACGTGGCACTCACATACACCCATATACCAAGATTGTTTTGTGAAGCATCATTAATTTGCATTCATTGTGTTAATTTCTGCATTTTTTTACATATCAATTGGAACCACATATCTGAGCTCCGCTTAAGGTATCATTAACTCTAGGGGCCACATTACATTCCTAGCGTTAAAACACGGGCGCTAGGGAGGAAAAACTGCGCCCGTAGTTTTCCCCCTAGCACCCGCGGTTTAAAGCTAGATTACAATGCAGGCGCAAAAAATGTTGCCTGCATTGTTTGCAGGCATTAACCCCCGGGATGCGCGCGGCAGCGTTAAGCGGAGCCGCACGCATCCTCTTAATGGAGTCCATAGGACTCCATTGAAGCAGATGCCGGCGGTCACATGGCCGTTCAGCGTAGTGATATGCAGGGGGAGACTGGGGGGACTTTCCCCCCCAGTCTTTCCCTGCTCCCGTCGGACTAAGGCTAGGGTCAGACGAGCGCAGTGCGAACGCGCGTGCAGGCGCACTTAATCACGGCCGTAGTAGCAGCAAGTGCCGGGCAATGACGGCCAATATACGAAGTACGGTCGCACAAAAGTCCGGCTGCGCAACGCAAGTGGAAAACGAACGCATTTTGTCGAGAATGTAAAACCGCTAGTACGGTTGTACAGAGTGCGCTGCGTCCGCTAGAGGCGTGTGTGCGTGAATTGGAGATGTCAGACACTGCTAATGTCCGGCCAACATAACGTCCAGATGCACAAAGTGTTTTATTGATGATCCGTACAAAATCACGGATGCAAATGCGCATCGTATGACCGCTATCGCGTACTCCGTGAAAAAATGCGTCCATTCGTTCGAACGCACTTTTTCACAGACAACGCGAAAGATACGTTCGTCTGACCCTAGCCTGAGGAGGCGGACAGAGCCGCGGTCCTCGCCGCGGGACAGGAGGTGAGTACAGTATACGAATAAATTATGAATTTTTTTTGGCTGGTGTTAACGGATTCTGCAGAAGCGGAATCCGTTAGCACCAAGTCCTGGCTCTGGTTAACTCTTTGTTAACCGCAGTCGGACGTTAATCAGCGTTAGGACTTTGTAATCCTTACACTGATTAACACTTTGCACTCCCCATGTTAAGTTTCAGAGCGCAAAGTACAGTAACCTCGCGCTGAAAAGCGCAAGGTACCAAACACAAACTGGTTACTTCACCCGTTAGCGTTTGGATTGAAATATGCGTTAACTACTTGGGATAACGTTAACGCTCATGCACGTGAGCGCTAACGTTAGCATCAAGTATGTAATGTGGCCCTAGAGCCGCCTCTGCAAGTACTTGTTAATCATAGTCATGATATAAAATTTGACTGACAGGAGCTAGCTAGGCTAAACGTTGGGTTCCTGTCAGAGCTCAATATTTCATTTCAGCTGATATAATGTTGAAATTATACATTTATAAGGGAAAAAAACATATATTTACTGTAATACCTACCTTAGGACCCATGAGGCCTTCTCCTGCTGGGCCCCTAGGGCCTGGTGGTCCCCCAGGACCCTGCACACCCTAAAACAATATATAGATATGTATGTTAATACATTATATATGAAACCAATTTGTACCTGCGGTGGATAATAAGTCACATATTATAGTGGCCTAGAATTAATGACAAGAGAGGAATTTCTGGCCTGTGCTCTGATAGTATATTGAACCTGTGTGGATGTAAGCTAATGAAGAATAAGGCTAATCCACAGTTCTTAAAAAAAACACTGAATAGTTTTTATGTGTATGAATAGCACTTTAATTTCATCAGGACAAATTTTGGAATGATTTGTATTGAAATACTAAAAGGGAAAAAAAATCTGCTATTAAAAATGCAGGTGGACACAAGAAATGGATGAGTACATGTGTGTGTGTCAAAAATCCCCAAATTACTTCATATTTCAGATTTATGTTGCATCATTTTGGGACATTACATAGCACATAGGCTGAAAAAAAGACATGTGTCCATCGAGTTCAGCCTTTCACACATCACCTACTGCTGTTAATCCAAAAGAAGGCAAAAAACCCAGTCTGAAACGCCGCTCACCAATATGCACCACACTGGGAAAAAATTCCTTCTTAACCCCAGGTGGCGTCAGATTTCTCCTTGGATCAAGCAGCTTACCCACATATTAAATATTATAACCCTTAATAGTATGTTTTTGCAGGAAGTCAGTGGTGGTTGTTTAAAAGTCTGTACAGACTCTGACCCAACCACCTCAACAGGCAGAGAATTCCACAGCTTTATTGTTCTCACCGCAAAATAACCCTTCCTATGTTTTAGGATGAATTTCCTTTCATCCAGCCTAAATGGATGACCTCGTGTCCTGTGTATAGTTCTACTAATGAACAGGTTTCCAGCATTTGTAAATGCAACCTCGCCCACTTTCAGCAACATTTAGCCATAAAAAGTGAAAAAAGCAGACATAAACATGTAGAGACGCACATAAATAACATCATCGTATTTGCTGGTCATTTCGCCAGCATCATATGTTATGTCTACAAAATATTCAGATTACAGGGTTTGTTTAAGAGAAAGCATGACTAGGGAGAGTTTTGAAGAGTGTGTGATTATTATTTTATATACAGTCATGGCCGAAATTGTTGGCACCCCAGACATTTTTCCAGAAAATCAAGTATTTCTCACAGAAAAGTATTGCAGTAACACATGTTTTGCTATACACATGTTTATTCCCTTTGTGTGTATTGGAACAAAACAAAAAAAGGGAGAAAAAAGGCAAATTGGACATAATGTCACACAAAACTCCAAAAATGGTCTGGACAAAATTCTTGGCACCCTTTCAAAATTGTGGATAAATAAGATTGTTTCTAGCATGTGATGCTCCTGTAAACTCACCTGGGGCAAGTAACAGGTGTGGGCAATATAAAAATCACACCTGAAAGCAGATAAAAAGGAGAGAAGTTCACTTAGTCTTTGCATTGTGTGTCTGTGTGTGCCACACTAAGCATGGACAACAGGAAGAGGAGAAGAGAACTGTCTGAGGACTTGAGAAACAAAATTGTGGAAAAATATCAACAATCTCAAGGTTACAAGTCCATCTCCAGAGATCTAGATTTGCCTTTGTCCACAGTGCGCAACATTATCAAGAAGTTTGCAACCCATGGCACTGTAGCTAATCTCTCTGTGGGTGGACGGAAGAGAAAAATTAATGAAAGGTTGCAACGCAGCATAGTCTGGATGGTGGATAAGCAGCCCCAAACAAGTTTCAAAGAAATTCAAGCTGTCCTGCAGGCTCAGGGAGCATCAGTGTCAGCGCGAACTATCCGTCGACATTTAAATGAAATGAATCGCTATGGCAGGAGACCCAGGAGGACCCCACTGCTGACACAGAGACATAAAAAAGCAAGACTACAGTTTTCCAAAATGTACTTGAGTAAGCCAAAATCCTTCTGGGAAATGTCTTGTGGACAGATGAGACCAAGCTAGAGCTTTTTGGTAAAGCACATCATTCTACTGTTTACCGAAAACGGAATGAAGCCTACAAATAAAAGAACACAGTACCTACAGTGAAATATGGTGGAGGTTCAATGATGTTTTGGGGTTGTTTTGCTGCCTCTGGCACTGGGTGCCTTGAATGTGTGCAAGGCATCATGAAATCTGAGGATTACCAAAGGATTTTGGTTTGCACTGTAGAGCCCATGTCAGAAAGCTGGGTTTGCGTCCGAGATCTTGGGTCTTCCAGCAGGACAATGACCCCAAACATACGTCAAAAAGCACCCAGAAATGGATGGCAACAAACCGCTGGAGAGTTCTGAAGTGGCCAGCAATGAGTCCAGATCTAAATCCCATTGAACACCTGTGGAGAGATCTTAAAAGTGCTGTTGGGAAAAGGCGCCCTTCCAATAAGAGAGACCTGGTGCTGTTTGCAAAGGAAGAGTGGTCCAAAATTCCAGTGAGAGGTGTAAGAAGCTTATTGATGGTTATAGGAAGCGACTGATTTCAGTTATTTTTTCCAAAGGGTGTGCAACCAAATATTAAGTTAAGGGTGCCAAGAATTTTGTCCAGCCCATTTCTGGAGTTTTGTGTGACATTATGTCCAATTTGCTTTTTTTCCCTCCCTTTTTTTGTTTTGTTCCAATACACACAAAGGGAATAAACATGTGTATAGCAAAACATGTGTTACTGCAATACTTTTCTGTGAGAAATACTTGATTTTCTGGAAAAATGTCTGGGGTGCCAACAATTTCGGCCATGACTGTATAGAATAAAAGCAGCAAACAGCGGATATAAAAGCCGTCCGCACCTATATAAAGGCTAATGTTATCTGTTATAATAACCTTTTTATTTTAAATCATGGGTATGTTCATAGTTGGTCACATTTCCCTCCCTTCCTGCACATAGTATTCACATGGAATTTTAATCCTTTTGGTGACAGCTAAAGCTCCATTCAGTTTATTGCACATTTGGTGAAAGTAAACTTACCTTTTCTCCCTGAAATCCATTACCAGGTAAACCAAGAGGACCGGGCAAACCAGGAGGTCCAAAATCACCCTGTACAAAAGACAGACATGTCAGTGGCATGGTGAGATATTTAGTTGCTATGGTATAGAACACCATAGGCCCTCTTCTGGATGAGCCAGTAAGTGGGAGCTGATAAAGGAGATATCTGGCTTAAGTTGTTAAAGGGCCACTACAACCACAAAAATGCAATGTCCTTATTGTGTTTATTTTATGTTGCTGATATCTTACATGTGCTTTGTTTTTCTCTTTTATGTTTAGTCAAGAAAATATTTTACTCTGTATGTGTCACTGGGTGCATCCGTTGAGTAATATGTTATGCTGTAAATTCCCCTCCCTCAGTATCTTCACAGCACTTGTTCCACACTGTGAGACATTGGACATAGAATGGCCTCTACGAGTCAGAAGTCCAGAAAACAGACCTATCGACGTTCATTATATGGGATGTATGTAAATGCCACCACTGGGAGTACTATTGAGATTTGTTGACCTATTGCCAGTTCTCCTTCAGCTGCCATCTCTTATCTTGGGTAGCCTAGAGAACACAATAGATCCCCACTGCTTTGTCTAAACAAGTCCAGAGGACTGTCTGAACTCTAACTGTACTTGTATGTTTGTTGTGCAGGATATGTTATGATGATCCAACGACATCATGTGGCCAAGTATGGACTATCCTGTAGTTTAAAACACCTATGGTAGTTAAATATCATGAAATAATTTTATGTATCAGAGGTCTATGATTGTGACCTGTCTATGTCACCTGTGAATGTAAACAGATGTTAATGGAATGGCATAACACCTCATTGCTTGAAGCAATAAGTAAAATTGGCACGTGGAACTATATCAAAGAATTATATCAACTGAATATTAACGTCTCACCTTGTCTCCTTTAATACCAGGGCCTGGTGCCCCCCGTGTTCCCCTGGGCCCTTCAAAGCCTCGATCTCCCTGGAAAAAGAGATGGTCATGTTTGGCGGTAGACCTTTATGTAGCACATAGAAGTAACACATTTGAATTTTAGTTGGAATGTTCAGCTTTTCATATTATGACATTTATGAAACTGCCGGTAATGTACAATATGCAAACTATTTCCTATAACATCTTGATTTGCAGCATATTTGGCCTGTTTGATTGTTATAACTAACTTCTGGATGAGAGAGGAATCACTGCCAGAAGAATGGACTATAAAATGAGGAATCCCATGGAGTGAGTCGAAGTAGAAGATATAAACGAAATACGCAGATTTATTCTAGTTGTAAAACCCAAATACAGTCTGAACTCAACCATCACTCCAATTTTTGGAGGTTTGGAGTGTGCCTGATATGTAGGCAGCTCTCTTTATTGCAGCAGGAAATTGCCTGTTTGAAGTCTGAGATTTGTAAATTATCTGTTAGACAAACTCAGGCTATGGCTATGACTGTTACAAAGCCACTGCCACAGAGGCCTCCTAGGAGCGGCAGATGGACTACTGTAGGATCTGGTAGACTTAGAGTTGTGGATAGAAGGCATGTCCCACAGTCTGTGGCTCTTAATTCTTTTGAGGCACTTTCAGAGTGTAGTGGTGAGACGGAAGTAGGCTCAGACACCATAGTTGAGGAACCACCATCTCCTATGCCTAAATTATGCAGGACTACAACCAAGGACAAAAAGGAAAAGGTGGGACATGATAGAAGGCAATTGTTGCTGGGTGATTCTATCATAAGAGGTGTTGAGCTGGAGAGTAGTGGTTTGGTGAGATGTCTTCCTGGGGCTACTGCTCGCAGAGACAAGAGACGTATTCTCAATATTGTCAAACAAGCAAAGCAGGAAGGGGAAGTGGTTGTTCTAGTCCATCTAGGGACAAATGACTTGGCTAGCAATGAGGTCTCTGAGATTAAGGAAGATTTTTGTGTTCTCTGAGGTGAAATACAGCAGATTGCGTCCACTGTGTCATTCTCTGAAGTTTTGCCTGTGCATAACATTCAGGATAGGCAGATGCGCAATAGGGAATTTAATTTGTGGCTTCGGGAATGGTGTCAGGAGCAAGGATTTGGCTTTGTGTCCCATGATAGCTCTAATTGGAGCAGAAAGGAACTGTATAAAAAAGATGGTTTGCATCTTACTCATAGGGGAACATATGTTCTCAGTGAGAAGTTCAAAGGTTTCACAAAGAAATATTTAAACTAGGAAGGAGGGGACTAAAGGGTAAAAAACAATCTGCCTGATTGTCCCCCAAAACTAAATCGGAGGGTGCAAGCAACATGTGGGGAAAAAAATGACAAGCTCAGAGTCGTGTCTATAAATGCTCGCAGTTTAGTCAATAAAATCAATGAACTGGAGGCAATGATGGCAGCTGAAAAAGTAGATTTAGTGGCGGTTACTGAGACATGGTTCAGTGAGAAAAATAACTGGGACATAACAATACCGGGGTACTCTTTATATAGAAAAGACAGAGAAGGTAGGAAAGGAGGAGGAGTGGCCCTGTATGTGAAAACCAACATAAAAACGAACCAAATAAAAGTGAGCGAGGTGAACATAGAGTCAGTTTGGGTTACGCTAACATTTGGCAATCATACAGTAGCTCGTGTAGGTGTGATCTATAGACCCCCTGGACAAGTAGAAGACAACAGAAGATAATCTGCTGTTTGAGGAAATAGCCAAAATGGCAATGAAGGGGGAAGTTATTATCATGGGGGACTTTAATCTTCCTGATGTGAACTGGAAAACCAAAACAGCTGGGTGCACCAGGAGTACAAATATTCTAAACTCCCTACTGGGATTATCTCTAACACAAGTAGTTGAGGAGCCGACCCGTAAAGATTCCATATTGGATTTAATACTCACAAATGGAGGTTTGGTATCGGACGTTGTTGTAGGTGAAAATTTGGGATCTAGTGATCACCAGTCAGTATGGTTTAATATAAGAACAGGGATGTAGCCGCACCACACAAAAACAAAAGTTTTAGACTTTAAAAAAACAGATTTTTCTAAAATGAGATTTTGTGTGAAGGAGTCATTATCAGACTGGAGGAGTTTAAAGGGAGTCCAGGAGAAATGGGATTATTTAAAGGAAGCATTATTGAAGGCCACAGGCAATTGCATTCGGCTTGTTAGCAAAAAAAAAAAGGGAAGAAACCACTGTGGTACTCTGCAGAAGTGGCCAAAATAGTGAAGAACAAAAAGACAGCATTCAATAATTATGTTAGAAGATAGGCAAACCTATAAGATTAGGCAGAAAGAGGCAAAGCAATTTATAAGAGCTTCCAAAGCACATGCAGAAGACAAAATAGCTCAGTCAGTAAAAAAGGGGGCAAAACATTTTTTAGATACATAAACGAGAAAAGAAAAGTAAAACAATGATTAGTTAGATTAAAAACAAAGGAAGGAAGGTATATAGAAGAGGATAAAAGTCTCGCTGACTGCCTCAATTAATATTTTTGTTCAGTCTTTGCAGAAGAAAAGGAAGGAAAGGGACCTCAGTTAGGAGGAAACACTAACGAGACATTTACATATCAGTTTACAGAGGAGGGGGTTCTACAGCAGCTGTCTAAAGTAAAGACAAATAAGTCAATGGGGCCTGATGGGATCCACCCTAAATTATTAAAAGAGCTCAGTGATGTAATAGCAAAACCGTTAACAGATTTATTTAACCAATCCTTGCTAACGGGAGTCGTCCCAGAAGACTGGAAATTAGCAAATGTTGTGCCCATTTACAAGAAGGGTAGTAGGGAGGAATCGGGGAACTATAGGCCAGTTAGTCTTACGTCAGTAGTGGGGAAATTAATGGAAACAGCGTTAAAGGAAAGGATTGTTGAACATCTAAAAACACATAGATTAGTGGATCAGGATCAGAAACAACATGGGTTTACCTCAGGGAGATCATGCCAAGCTAATCTTATTTTTTTTTTTGATTGGGTAACAAAAATAATAGACACAGGTGGTGCAGTAGACATTGCTTATTTAGATTTCAGTAAGGCTTTTGATACTGTTCCGCATAGAAGGCTTATCAATAAATTGCAATCTTTGAGCTTGGATTCCAATATTGTTGAATGGATTAGGCAGTGGCTGAGTGACAGGCAACAGAGGGTTGTGGTAAATGGAGTTTATTCGGTGCAAGGTCTTGTGACCAGTGGGGTACCTCAGGGGTCAGTACTTGGACCCATTCTCTTTAATATTTTTATTAGTGATATTGCAGAAGGTATTAATGGAAAAGTATGTCTTTTTGCTGATGACACAAAGATTTGCAACAGGGTTGACGTTCCTGGAGGGATCAGCCAAATGACAAATGATTTAGGTAAACTAAAAAAATGGTCGGAGTTGTGGCAATTGAGTTTTAATTTGGAAAAGTGCAAGATAATGCATCTGGGATGTAAAAACCCAAGGGCTGAAGGCTGAATATAGAATATTTGATACAGTCCTAACCTCAACATCTGAGGAAAGGGATTTAGGGGTTATTATTTCAGAGGATCTAAGGGTAAGTAGTCAATGTAATAGAGCAGCAGGAAATG
The DNA here is from genome assembly GCA_009667805.1 of Leptobrachium leishanense. NCBI lineage: Eukaryota > Metazoa > Chordata > Amphibia > Anura > Megophryidae > Leptobrachium > Leptobrachium leishanense. Next base: position 44,941,115 of record CM019069.1, read on the forward strand.
CTAGCAGAATGCTTGGTTGTGTAGGGAGAGGTATTAGCAGTAGGAAAAGAGAAGTGCTCATGCCACTGTACAGAGCACTGGTGAGACCTCACTTGGAGTACTGTGTGCAGTACTGGAGACCGTATCTCCAGAAGGATATAGACATCTTAGAGAGAGTTCAGAGAAGGGCTACTAAAATGGTGTACGGCTTGAAGGGGAAAAGTTACCAGGAAAGGCTTAATGATCTTAACATGTAGAGCTTGTAAAAAAGACGAGACAGAGGAGATATGATAGAAACATTTAAATACATAAAGGGAATCCACAAGGTAGAGGAAGGGAGTATTTTTAAACGGAAACAAAGTAGCAAAACAAGAGGACATAGTCTTAGATTAGAGGGGCAAAGGTTTAAAAGTAACATCAGGAAGCATTATTTTACTGAGAGGGTGGTGGATACATGGAACAGCCTTCCAGTTGAAGTGGTAGAGGCCAAAACAGTAATTGAATTTAAGCAGGCATGGGATAGGCATAAGGCTATCCTAAACAAAAGATAGATCCAGGTAAAGTATCCATGCAATTGGGCAGACATTTTTCTATGTTTCTATGTTTCTATCTATCACGTGCATCAGACATGTCTGTGGTGGCATACGAAGCCGATAATTCATAAATCTCCTGTCTTCAACCTAATGGAAAAGTCTAGTTGATGGACATCTGGAAGGCCACAGGTTACTCCACTCTCTCAACCATGAGAGATTTATTCTAGTAGAATCCAGGCCTAAACGTATCAATTCAGAGTGTATCATGGGAGAACCATCGACTTCCATGCGTTCTATCTCTACCTTGGGGGAAGGGATCTACTGTTTTTTATACCTATTGGTCCATGGAAAGTCTTGTTCCATTGTGTCTTTCCACAGATCATACCTCACGGATGCACATAAACCTAATTTATTCTGTAACTTTGTATAGTTTTCCTATGTCCCCTCAATAAAATCCAATAATTCTGGTATTATGAATTAAAAACACAACCGCCAACATTACCCCAGTCTTACCTTTGGTCCTTGTAACCCTTCTCCTGGTGCTCCTCTTTCTCCTTGAATGCCTTGCGATCCTTGAGGGCCCTATTGTTGCAACAGAATAATTACATGCTGTGATTGTAGCTAATCCAATATAGTATCTAAGCAGACATTCTACCACCTATCCCCTTCAACCTGGTATCTCGTTATAACGTGTTTAAATTTAAAACCGTGATGTTAATAGTTCTCTGTAAAAGCTATATCGCCTGCAGCTGGTGACGTGTATTATATTGCTTATGTGAAGGAGATACAAAACGTGCCAAAGCTTTTGTCTTTAGGTGCTTTTATCGAGTAAAATGACGCCATTGTTCCTGGTTCTTTACAGTTCATCAGCCATTGTAGTTGGAATAGCACTTGTTAAATTAGCTTTTAACGTCTTATTTTTTTCCCCCTTCAGATCATGACACTAAATCTACTTCAGTAAAAAAATGATAATTCCCCCCCCCCTCCTCTGCCTAGAACATCTGTCAAATAGAAGATAAATTGCCGCGAACCTGCCGCAGCATGATTTAAATTTAGCCGGATTACTGAGTTTGTGCATTCCATTTAGAAGAGGTTGCTACTGGAAATAGTATATTGATTGCGGCTCGCTCGATAATCTCACGAGTTGTTTTAATAGGGCTTTTAGCTGTCACAATTTAAAACTGGTGTTCTACAATAAAAAAAAATGAACTTAGTTAAATTTATGAGTTTGCTTTGAGGTAAATCAAAACTTCATTCCACTGCGACACATTCCACTGCGACAATGATGCAATTATCTCAGATTACAAGCAGGAGTCAAGTCGAGTAGGAATGCTTGGGAACGCAGTTCCTCAACTATATTTTCAGGAGGAGCGGAGTTCCCTTTTGGCCCACAAACTGCAAACGTTTTATTAGGTTTCAATTATATGTTTTCTTGTTAAGTCACTAAAAATATATCATATTTATTGCAATTATCATAATGATTCCCTAAAACCCAGCTATGTTTACATTTAATCATTGATATCATATGTGTGTGTGGGGTTGTGGGCTAAATTATTATTATTATTATTCTTTATTTATAAAGCGCCAGCATATTCCGCAGCGCTGTACAATAAGCACAGTATAGACAGGGTTACAATACATTGAACAACATTTGACAAACAGTACAGGAGGAGATGAGGGCCCTATTCCCGTAGGAACTCACAATCTGGGAGGGTTGGGGTTGGAAACAGGAGGAGAGGACTGTAAGGTGAGAGTGATTGATGGTTGCGTCAGTGAGTTGGGTGGTAGGCCTCCCTAAATAGGAATGTTTTCAGGGAGCGTTTGAAGGAAGAGAAGTTAGGGGAAAGTCTGACAGCACGAGGGAGAGCGTTCCAGAGAGTGGGGGCTGCGCGTGAGAAATCCTGCAGTCTATCATGGGAAGAGGTGATGCGGGGAGAAGCTAGGCGCAGGTCACTGTTTGACCTTAGGGAGCGGGCTGGGGTGTATTTGGTGATTAGTGAGGACAGGTAGTGGGGAGCTGAGTTAGTGAGGCTTTTGTAGGTAAGGATAAGGATTTTGAACTTAATTCTGCAGTGGATGGGGAGCCAGTGAAGGGACTCGCAGAGGGGAGCGGCAGAGACAGAGCGGCGGGTGAGGTGAATTAGCCTGGCGGAGGCGTTCAGGATGGATTGTAGGGGGGAGAGGTGGGACAGAGGGAGGCCAGATAAGAGATTATTGCAATAGTCGAGTCGGGAGATTACCAGGGCGTGTATGAGTTGTTTTGTGGCGACAGCGGTAAGAAATGGCCGAATTCTGTAAATATTACGCAGTTGGTATCGGCAGGAGGAGGAAAGAGACTTGATGTGGGGGATGAAGGAAAGAGCAGAGTCAAGTGTAACTCCAAGACAGCGAACTTGGTTTGATGGGGAGATGGTGATACCCTCCACCGTGATCGAGAAGTCAGGAGGTGGGGCGGCATTAGAGGGAGGAATAAGTAGGAGCTCAGTCTTTGACATGTTGATCTTTAGGTGGTGGGAGGCTAAATGCGACATGTCAATGGCCACTGGCGTGCGCAACCTGTTACATTAGGGTGTGCAAACACTGGCGTGCGCAGCCTGTTACATTAGGGTGTGCAGACAATGGCGTGCGCAGCCTATTACACTTAGGGTTTGCAGACACTGGCATGTGCAGCCTGTTACATTAGGGTGTGCAGACACTGTGGTGTGCAGTCTGTTACATTAGGGTGTGCAGACACTGGCGTGTGCATCCTGTTACATTTGGGTGTGCAGACACTGGCATGTGCAGCCTGTTATGTTAGGGTGTACAGACACTGGCGTGCGCAGCCTTTTACATTCAGGTGTGCAGACACTGGGGTGTGCAGTCTGTTACATTAGGGTGTGCAGACACTGGCGTGCGCAGCCTGTTGCATTAGGGTGTACAGACACTGGCGTGCGCAGCCTGTTACATTAGGGTGTGCAGACACTGGCATGTGCAGCCTGTTATGTTAGGGTGTACAGACACTGGCGTGCGCAGCCTTTTACATTCAGGTGTGCAGACACTGGGGTGTGCAGTCTGTTACATTAGGGTGTGCAGACACTGGCGTGCGCAGCCTGTTGCATTAGGGTGTACAGACACTGGCGTGCGCAGCCTGTTACATTAGGGTGTGCAGACACTGGCATGTGCAGCCTGTTATGTTAGGGTGTACAGACACTGGCGTGCGCAGCCTGTTACGTTAGGGTGTACAGACACTAGTGTGAGCAGCCTGTTACATTAGGGTGTGCAGACACTGGCATGCGCAGCCTGTTACATTAGGGTGTACAGACACTGGCGTGCGCAGCCTGTTACATTAGGGTGTGCAGACACTGGCATGTGCAGCCTGTTATGTTAGGGTGTACTGACACTGGCGTGCGCAGCCTGTTACGTTAGGGTGTACAGACACTAGTGTGAGCAGCCTGTTACATTAGGGTGTACAGACACTGGCAAACTTTTTGGGTTGTGGCTAGGGATAAGCTTTTCGGTTTAGATCTGTTCGGAGTTCGCATCGAACATCGGCTGTTCGGCTGTTCGCGAACTCGAACATTTCCGCGTGTTCGCCGCATGTTCGCCCACAATGCACCACAATGGACCACAATGCACTTTTCCACTGGCCTGAAGCTTGTAAATGGCTAGGCTACAGCCTTGCACCTGACCACAGGTCAGGTGCAAGACAGGTGCAAGACTATGCCAATCACGGCTCAGAGTCCTGATTGGGCAAATTTTGCCCAATCATGGTCTCACAGAGCTAAGTCCCGCAGCACACTATATAAGGCTTCACACAGCCCCCAGCATGTGTTTTTTGAGAGGAGATTGTCTTCTCAGTGCCAGCAGCTATTGTGGGGGTCTCACTTCTACAAAATATCTGGGAATTGTTGTAATCTGTGTGTTTTCACTGCCAGCAGCTATTGTGGGGGTCTCACTTCTACAAGATATCTGGGAATTGTTGTAATCTGTGTGTTCACTGCCAGCAGCTATTGTGGGGGTCTCACTTCTACAAGATATCTGGGAATTGTTGTAATCTGTGTGTTCTCGCTGACAGCAGCTATTGGGGGGTCTCACTTCTAGAAGATATCTGGGAATTGTAATCTGTGTCTTGTCACTGCCACCCATCAGGGGGTCTCACTGATTTATAGGAGGTTCCTGGGAATTGTAATCTGTGTCTTGGCACTGCCACCCATCAGGGGGTCTCACTGATTTATGGGAGGTTCCTGGGAATTGTAATTTGTGTCTTGTCACTGCCACCCATCAGGGGGTCTCACTGATTTATAGGAGGTTTCTGGGAATTTTAATCTGTGTCTTGTCACTGCCACCCATCAGGGGGTCTCACTGATTTATAGGAGGTTTCTGGGAATTGTAATCTGTGTCTTCTCACTGCCAGCTTTCAGGGGGTCCCACATTCTACTATCAGATTTCTGGGAATTTTAATCTGTGTCTTGTCACTGCCACCCATCAGGGGGTCTCACTGATTTATAGGAGGTTTCTGGGAATTTTAATCTGTGTCTTGTCACTTCCACCCATCAGGGGGTCTCACTGATTTATAGGAGGTTTCTGGGAATTGTAATCTGTGTCTTCTCACTGCCAGCTATCAGGGGGTCCCAGATTCTTCTATCAGATTTCTGGAATTTTAATCTGTGTCTTGTCACTGCCACCCATCAGGGGGTCTCACTGATTTATAGGAGGTTTCTGGGAATTTTAATCTGTGTCTTGTCACTGCCACCCATCAGGTGGTCTCACTGATTTATAGGTGGTTCCTGGGAATTGTAATTTGTGTCTTGTCACTGCCACCCATCAGGGGGTCTCACTGATTTATAGGAGGTTTCTGAGAATTGTAATCTGTGTATTCTCACTGCCCGCTATCAGTGGGTCCCACATACTTCTAGCAGATTTCTGGGAATTTTAATCTGTGTCTTGTCACTGCCACCCATCAGAGGGTCTCACTGATTTATAGGAGGTTCCTGGGAATTGTAATCTGTGTCTTGTCACTGCCACCCATCAGGGGGTCTCACTGATTTATAGGAGGTTTCTGGGAATTTTAATCTGTGTCTTGTCACTTCCACCCATCAGGGGGTCTCACTGATTTATAGGTGGTTCCTGGGAATTGTAATTTGTGTCTTGTCACTGCCACCCATCAGGGGGTCTCACTGATTTATAGGAGGTTTCTGAGAATTGTAATCTGTGTATTCTCACTGCCCGCTATCAGTGGGTCCCACATACTTCTAGCAGATTTCTGGGAATTTTAATCTGTGTCTTGTCACTGCCACCCATCAGAGGGTCTCACTGATTTATAGGAGGTTTCTGGGAATTTTAATCTGTGTCTTGTCACTGCCACCCATCAGGGGGTCTCACTGATTTATAGGAGGTTTCTGGGAATTTTAATCTGTGTCTTGTCACTGGCTGCCAGCTATCAGGGGGTCCCACATTCTACTATCAGATTTCTGGGAATTTTAATCTGTGTCTTGTCACTGCCACCCATCAGGGGGTCTCACTGATTTATAGGAGGTTTCTGGGAATTTTAATCTGTGTCTTGTCACTTCCACCCATCAGGGGGTCTCACTGATTTATAGGAGGTTTCTGGGAATTGTAATCTGTGTCTTCTCACTGCCAGCTATCAGGGGGTCCCAGATTCTTCTATCAGATTTCTGGGAATTTTAATCTGTGTCTTGTCACTGCCACCCATCAGGGGGTCTCACTGATTTATAGGAGGTTTCTGGGAATTTTAATCTGTGTCTTGTCACTGCCACCCATCAGGGGGTCTCACTGATTTATAGGTGGTTCCTGGGAATTGTAATTTGTGTCTTGTCACTGCCACCCATCAGGGGGTCTCACTGATTTATAGGAGGTTTCTGAGAATTGTAATCTGTGTATTCTCACTGCCCGCTATCAGTGGGTCCCACATACTTCTAGCAGATTTCTGGGAATTTTAATCTGTGTCTTGTCACTGCCACCCATCAGAGGGTCTCACTGATTTATAGGAGGTTCCTGGGAATTGTAATCTGTGTCTTGTCACTGCCACCCATCAGGGGGTCTCACTGATTTATAGGAGGTTCCTGGGAACTGTAATCTGTGTTTTCTCACTGCCAGCTATCAGGGGGTCCCACATACTTCTAGCAGATTTCTGCAAATTTTAATCTGTGTCTTGTCACTGGCTGCCAGCTATCAGGGTGTCTCACTGAGTTATACCAGAGTTCTGGAAATCTTTAATCTACATAACAGAGTTAAATCAGAGTTCTGCATATCTCCAATTTTTACAACAGAGTTGAATCAGAGTTCTGTATATCTTTAATCTTTATATCACTCACCATGTCAGAAAGACCAAAAAGGACAGGCAGACGCTCCCAGACACAGATAAGAGGGCAAGCAGCCTCTGTGTCGGAAGGCTGTGCCCCTGGTCGTCGTGGACGTGGTGCATCCTCTGCAGGGGCACGCTTGTCCTTGTTTCGAACAGGTGCTTGCTATCTTAAGCAGCAGCAACATACAGAGGATTTGCAGGATTGGCTAACCAGGCCATCCTCATCCTCCGAGTCCTCTGCCAGCCAGGCTTGTAGTGGTTTACAGTCCACCTCAGCTGCCAAAACATCTAATTCAGCCTCCATGTCCACAGCTACTCCTGCCGTAGCCTCACTATCATACACGGAGGAGTCAGCTGAATTGTTTGACTACAGTGACAGTGTCAGTGACATGCTGCTTGAGGATGCGCAGCAACTCCAGTGCTCTGATTCAAACTCTGGTTGAGGAAGGGAGTAAAATCAGCCTAGAGGGAGGGGGTGCCAGTGACACACAAAGAACTGGCACTCATGTTCCCCCAGCAGCTGCAGCATATTGCGAGGTTGGCTCCAGTGACGAGGAGATAGGGGGTGATGACGATGATGAGGTCACTGACTCCACCTGGGTGTCTGATCGAACAGAGGAGTCAAGGGAGGAGGAGGAGGCACAACAAAACAGAGGCAGAACATCCTCTATGACCAACCGTAGCCAGTCCAAGGCATGAGAAGTCACAGCTGCTCAAGTGCAGAGCGCTGTTGTCTCAAAGCACATGTACAGGAAGTCTGCTGTCTGGGAGTTCTTTAAGAAATGTGCAGCAGACCGCACCATTGCTATTTGTAATCTATGTCAGATGAGGATCAAGCGTTGGAAAGACATCCCACGCTTGGGTACCACGTGCTTGAGGCGACATATGACCACCTGCCACGCATACCATTGGCACAACACTTTGCATAGGTCCTCCTCCTCCTCATGTTAGATTTCATCTGTCTCTACCCCCACTATATGTCCTGCCATGTCATTGCCTACAACTTCCACTGACAGGGATGATGCTACAGTAATGGGTGTACCAGGTCCTTCCTCAGAATGTGACCGCATCCCATCAGCTGAAGATTTACGCAGTCAGATTACGTTGCCCCAGCTGCTGCAGCGTAAGAAAAAATATAGTCCCAACCATCCCCAAGCACAGCGTCTAAATGCCAGCTTATCAAAATTACTCGCATTACAGCTGCTGCCTTTCCAGCTGGTGGACTCTGCTTCCTTCTGTGAATTTGCTGAATGTGCTGTACCACAGTGGCAGGTTCCAAATCACCATTTCTTTTCACAGAAGGCCATTCCAGCGCTATACCAGCCTGTGGAACACAATGTTATGGAGTCATTGGGAAAGGCAGTCAGCAGCAAGGTGCACATGACTTTAGACACATGGTCCAGCAAGCATGGACAGGGCCATTACATTTCCTTCATGGCACACTGGGTAACTCTGATTGCAGCTGGGAGGGATCCAAGACGGGGCTGTCTGCTCCATCACCTCCTCCTTCTCTGTCTCTGGCGAAGTGGCAGTTAAACCGACGCGTGGCAGGGGCTACGCATTGGCTCAAGCAAAATGATGCCATACTGTGCTTGAGCTGGTTTGTTTAGGGGACAGGAGCCACACCGGGCCATAAATTCTGTCAGCTCTGCAGGGGCAAGTGCAGAGATGGTTAACACCACACCAGCTTCAGCTGGGAATGATCGTCTGTGATAATGGCAGCAACCTTCTTTCCGCCCTACACCAGGGTAAGTTGACGCATGTACCATGCCTAACACACGTCCTAAATCTGGTGGTACAGCGTTTCCTAACCAGGTACCCAGGGCTGGGAGAGCTCTTCAGCCAGGCCAGAAAAGTCTGCAGCCACTTCAGACGGTCATTCCCAGCAAGTGTTCACCTGCAGAAATTCAAAGAGAATTCCACCTTCCCACAAACCGTCTGATCTGTGACATGCCCACCAGATTCATATCATTTTAATATTGGACCGCAGGGTCCAACCCTGCACTCTTCCACAATACCACAAAGGGGTTATGGTGTGAAGGCACTTGCTGCCACCAAAGGCACAATATTTGGGTGCACTGACACTGACGCCTATATTGCCAGATTCATATCATTTTAATATTGGACCGCAGGGTCCAACCCTGCAACCCTGTTACGGTGTGACGGCACTATTGCCGACACTAAAGGCCCAATTTTAAAGCACCAATTGTTACTTTCATCCAAAGCCTGCATAAGTTTCACCATAATTTAGCCAAAAAATCACTAAACTTGTTCTGCGGATCCTAAAAGGTCTCCTCTTTTCATACAGGCTGCCACCCCAAGCAGTTGTTTATGAATAGATTAAAAGAAAACCATTTACCGTCATTTGAAATGTCATTTTTTTGTTTTTAAATGTTTCTATACGTCCTACAAAACCGCCACTTCACGGGCAGGTTATGGGGACCTCCTAGGCACGATATTTGAAGGAATTTTTCGTTTTTATTCTTAACCTTTATTTAATGGAAAACTCACTGTTCCTTTAAAAACTTTTTTTTTAAACTTTTTGTCCTTGATTCCGGTCCCCCAGGGCACTACCCGGACCCCCATACACCTTTTATGGCAAATATCTTGCATATATGCCCTCTTGGAGGGCACTCTAAAATTTGAACTTTCAAGTCCCATTGACTTGCATTGAGTTCGGTTCGTGTTCGAGTTCGAACTCGAACTTTTGAAATTGTTCGAGTTCGAATGCGAACCGAACACGGGGGTGTTCGGCTCTTCACTAGTTGTGGCCAAACAACAGCTACGTAAACGACTAGACATGTGCACAGTAGACATGTGCATTCGTTTTAGTACTAAAACGATTTAGTCAGAATTTTGGGATAATTTAGTTTTAATATGACTCAAGAGAAACGAAACTGCTCAGTACAAAAAACGAAAGAAACTAAAATAAAATGCACTATATTTTAGTTTCAGTCCTTTTTGTGATATTACATTGATGAGTGAAGGAGACCAGCAATGAAGAGCGCAACATCCGAAGATCTGCACCCTCCACATGCCAATGCAGTAGGATTTTCTATACAGAGAGGGGCATTAATTAATGCAGGAGGATGTTCTATACATTATACAGAGACGGGTATTAATGCAGGAGGATGTTATATACATTATACAGACAAAGGTATAAATTGAGGAGGATGTTCTATACAGAGATGGGCATTAATTAATTCAGGAGGATGTTCTATATATTATACAGAGAGGGGTATTAATTAATGTAGGTGGATGTTGTATACATTATACAGAGAGGGGTATTAATTAATGCAGGAGGATGTTCTAAACATTATACAGAGAGGAGCCTTTTTTTTTCAGCCCTTTAAATCCAGTGGCTGTGAGCGCGGAGATCGGCTGCTTGTTACATTATCTCTCAGTACAATGTATCAGGCTCAGTTGTTACAGTAACTGACTGTAACAGTGCTCAGAGTTTCAGTAAAACAAGGAAATAATATTGTTCTATCCTCTTATATATAAAAATATTATTTACTAGTTTTACTGAAACTCTGAGCGCTGCGATGAGCAGCAGTCAGTTACTGTAACAGCTTTACCTGACACGGGGCAGTATTACAATGTTGGTGCTAACTTAACCAGAGCTGTTGTAAACTGAAAACCTCCATAGGCTATAATGGCTCTGGGAAGTTTACAACAGCTCTGGTTAAGTTAGCACCAACTATGTAATATGGCCCACATTGTGCTGAGAGTGAGTGATACTGTAACAAGCAGCGATCTCAGCCCTCTGAGGAGCCACTACAATAGTAATTGTATCCACTGGTTTTCGGATGAATGAAATTAGTTTTCATACTAAAGAACTGAAAACGAATTTCTTTAACTAAATAAATTGCATTTTAGGACTAATCCATTAGTTCAAAACGAAATTTTGTGCTGTGCACATGTCTAGTGCACAGCACAAAATTTCGTTTTGAACTAATGGATTAGTCCTAAAAATGCAATTTATTTAGTTGCTAAAGAAATTCGTTTTCAGTTCTTTAGTATGAAAACTAATTTCGTTCATCCGAAAACCAGTGGATACAATTACTATTGTAGTGGCTCCTCAGAGGCTGAGATCGCTGCTTGTTACAGTATCTCTCACTCTCAGCACAATGTGGGCCATATTACAAAGCTGGTACTCACTTAACCAGAGCTGTTGTAAACTTCCCAGAGCCATTATAGCCTATGGAGGTTTTCAGTTTACAACAGCTCTGTTAAGTTAGCACCAACATTGTAATACTGCCCCGTGTCAGGCAAAGCTGTTACAGTAACTGACTGCTGCTCATCACAGCGCTCAGAGTTTCAGTAAAACTAGTAAATATTATTTTTATATATAAGAGGTTAGAACAATATTATTTCCTTGTTTTACTTAAACTCTGAGCGCTGTTACAGTCAGTTACTGTAACAGCTGAGCCTGATACATTGTACTGAGAGATAATGTAACAAGCAGCCGATCTCAGCGCTCACAGCCACTGGATTTAAATGGCAAAAAAAAAAGGCTCTTCTCTGTATAATGTTTAGAACATCCTCCTGCATTAATTAATACCCCTCTCTGTATAATGTATACAACATCCACATGCATTAATTAATACCCCTCTCTGTATAATATATAGAACATCCTCCTGAATTAATGTCCTCTCTGTATAGAACATCCTCCTCAATTTATACCTTTCTCTGTATAATGTATATAACATCCTCCTGCATTAATACCCCTATCTGTATAATGTATAGAACATCCTCCTGCATTAATTAATGCCCCTCTCTGTATAGAACATCATACTGCATTGGCATGTGGAGGGTGCAGAACTTCGAATGTTGCGATGTTGCGCTCTTCATTGCTGGTCTCCTTCACTCATCAACGTAATATCACAAAAAGGACTGAAACTAAAATGTAGTGCATTCTATTTTAGTTTCTTTCGTTTTTTGTACTGAGCAGTTTCGTTTCTCTTGAGTCATACGAAAACTAAATTATCCCAAAATTCGGACTAAATCGTTTTAGTACTAAAACGAATGCACATGTCTATAAACGACTATGGTGACTTCTAAGAGTGAAAGATGACATGATAGGTAAAGTGTGGGTGGTAGAATTTGGCGACTCTAACCATATTTTGCCTCTAATTTAATCATTGACCTATTTCCTCACTTTTTTAATTTTCATAGTTTTGCGTCTTGAATACAGATCAAGTTTTTTTTTTTTAAACAATCCTCAAATATTTAAAATTTCACCAAATTGACTCAACCAGTTACTGTTATCTCAGACCAAACTGGTCCGTTTGTGCCCAACTCTGAAATACCGTTGCAAGGGAATAGGGTTTGTGTGTAATATTTTTAGGAATTTACTATAGGGATTGACTGGACAAATGTGTCTCGTTTTTTTTATAGACAAAAATCATTCATTTATGTTTTTTTTTAATAAAGATGGGTTCGTCAAATCATTTGTCATAAATAATAAAATATTATAGATGTCTAAATTGTCTATCTAGTGTAGCTAATGTATCTATCTTTATCTTGGGATTATATACAAATAAATATATGAAAGCATTCAGATTCTGTACACAAACCTATTAAATATGTAAATGATACACACATTAACAAAATATAGAAATTCCCAACAAACTAAATGCATTCTGAAATACTCACTGCAGGTCCGGGTTCCCCGATTCCAGGTGGGCCAGCTGGTCCTGGTCTACCTTGCGCCCCAAATTCACCCTGGACAGAGACATTTCATATTTAAAAACACAATTAATATAGAGGGTTAAAAAAAATAAATATTACTTGATTTTGGGCATAACACTTGTGGCTAAATTACAATCTTCACTCAAACCTTTGCGCCGGCGCAAAAAAACAGTAACGCGAGGGGTGAAACCATTTGCACCGAATCCCGTATTACAATGTCAGCGCAACAACCGCGCGCAATCGTCTACCGTGGGTGAACCTGCGCGAACCCTGCGTGAGCTTACTGTACTGCACGCGTCCTATACTTAACATTGTGAGCGCAAATGCAAATGTGTGCGGATAGTATTACAATCTATTTTGCGGTAATTACCGCATAGCCTTTGCGCGCATAATTTTATCAACTCCTAAAATCCGGTTTTAATGGCAAATCTGAACGACCTGGCTGAACCCAAATACACCAGTCCTTCCTGGTAAAATCCTTTCTCAAAAAAAAAATAATAAAAAAAATTACTAATAAAATCTTTAGAATCATACCGCGTCAGGAATAAATCTTTGGAAATATTGGATGGATATTGGGAATAAATAATGTGGGTCAAGGCAATTGGGTCAGATGAAAGGTCTGAAAACACAAATATGGGAAATTATAAAAAGGAAGTGGAAGGAAGATATCTGTAAATAACTTTAGGAAATTGTGAGGCATGTTCCTTACAGAGGTGGTCCCCAACCCTGGTCCTCCGATCCCCCTAACAAGTCAGGTTTTAAGGATTCCCTTGGGGAAATGCAGACTGAATCTTGCAACCACTGAATGGCAAATCATATCACCTGTGCTGTGCTTCAGATATCCTGCAAACCTGGCCTGTTAGTCGGCCCTGAGAACCAGGGTTGGGAACCACTGTCTTATAGGATACAAAGTTGTCAAACTCCTGCCCCCCAGATATTTTTGAACTACAACTCCCGTCAGGGGCGTAACTACCAGGGGTGCAGAGGGTGCCACTGCACCTGGGTCCTTGAGTCTGAGTGGGGCCCACAATCACCTGCCTGGGCCTGGGGGGCTTGCCTGTATTATATATATTTCTTTTTTTAGTTTATTTTATACTTATTTGTGAATTTTACTTTGGAGCTCTGTGATATACTCATATACACCACATATTACTGTGAGTTTTGTTGCTATAAACCTCTGATTCACACTGATGCACACCACACATTACTATGTTTTTTTATTGCTGTTGAGCTCTGTGATACGCTCATACGCACCACACTTTGCTGTGAGTTTTATTGCTGTGGAGCTCTGGGATACGTTCAGACAAAGCGCATATTACTGTGAGGTTTATTGCTGTGTAGCTCTGAGATACACATAGTCCATCCCATTTTTAATGTTTAATTTGCACTGAGGAGGTCGTAGTGAACCTGGAAAAAATGGGACACTGTCTGGAGTCAACATTGTGGACCTGGAGGGGACCAATGCATGTTGACGGGAGGGGGGACACAATATGTTTTTGCCTAGGGTGGGGGGGCATCATGGTTCTTGTACCTGGGCCCTGAGGTTTCTAGTTACGCCTCTGACTCCCGTGCCATCTGTTGCATTCAAATGTTGTAGGAATTGTAAGCCAACAACCTCTAGGGACCAGAGTGTGACTTCCATGTTCTAGTAAGATAAGGATGGAAGATGGGAAACTGGGAGACCGTTGGAGCTCAAGAAAACTGGGTAGTATGGATTATGGAATGAGGGAGGGGTTTAGGGTTGCAACGGAAAGTCGATGAGAAGACGTTAGAAGGTGCAATTTTGAAGAAGGAGAAATTACCAACTGATGGATCATAAGATAGCAGTTTTTTTCATGAAACAAGGCAATATGGGGTATTTATTGAATGACAGAGTTTCTCAGGTACGCAAAACAAGAAGCAACTGCAGTTACCAGGAAAACCACTCATGGATAATGGCAGACAAACCATCACTGACACAATGTGCAAAACCAGATTATCCTACATGTTCCAATTGGACTGGATTGAAGTAAACCGACCACATACAAAACGTAATTCGGGGATCTCTGGCGGCAGCAAAATTGCCCCAAAGTGAAGGGAAGGTTAATCTATTCAGAGAACGATGAACTGTACCGAAATCTCAGTGAAATGCCCTGATTTTCAGTGGTTCAGTTCGACAGGTTTAAACAGGTGAATCCAATAGGATTAATTGAAAAAAACATTTTCTTTATTCAACCGTTTATGCTTTTCATTTTCAGCAAGCCGTCTTTTTATTTATTTATTTAGAACACATTCATGTTTTTTTTTATTTTTTCTAGACAAAATTTTTGATTCTCAATTTTTTTTAAAGGGCGCTTTTTATTTTATTCTGTAACAGACCTTTTTATTTATTTTTTTAAAGGACCTTTATTTTTTCCACCCATTTTTCATGCCTTTTCATTGGTTTAAATACCTATTAGAAGAATAGCAGAGTTTCACTTTTCTTTCTGCAGTTCCACGGCATTTGGAGGTCTTTTCGACGGTCTTCAGCGTTCTGTGGTCTTTGATGACTCAATGTTCGGCGCCCTTTGGGGACCCTGTGGTGAATAGGGAATTCACCCCAGGGTCGGCAAAATGGAATCGACGAAGAGCACCGAACCAGAATAACCCCTTAAGTGTTCTTGAGACATTGGTTAACCTGGTTGGTCTTACCTTGGAACCCGGCAATCCTATCCCTGTTTCACCAGGAAGTCCCGGAAGGCCGGCAACCCCTCTTTCACCCTGAAATCAAAGCAAAACATACACAATTTGAAATGTTATGCTGTAACTTCATTTTACAAGCAAGGGATGGAAATAAATAAATTCTGTCTTCTCCAGTGAGTTGTAACAAATATCTAGCAGGTGGAGCAGATGTTAAAACTGTCACATTGGGGAGACTCTGATACAAAACCACAGACTTTTTCCAACATTAGTTAAAGCCAAACCATCTAACATTCTGCCTTTATCCATCTACATTTCTTATAAATAGCAAAGGATTATGGGATCCTTACCTTCATCCCTTGGAATCCTTCAGGGCCCTGGTCTCCTGGCGGTCCTTGAATTCCCTGTATGAATACAAGGTAAATAATGATTAAATTAAACAGTGGGTTTAATGGACAAGTGCTTTACATTTCCTCTGACTGTTGTGTTAGATTTGCAAACTCAAGCACGGGCAAAAGCGAGAAAGCACAAGAATCTGAGTAGGGCGATGGTTTTGAACTAAGGTCACAGGGACACTCTAGTAATGTCCATCTATAGCATGAATAGATTCTGTATACTTATACAAATGTATCACTGTTATCTTTAAATCTATGATCTTTATTACCTTTTATCTGAAAAATAAGTCTGTCCCTGAATGTTTTGGGTTTTACAGCTGAGCTTTCTGCCTTTCTGTCTTTTTAGCCTGTAACCTAATATCAATGCTCTGACCCTGGACAAAAAAGCAGAAACTCCAAACACCTTACTATGAAGAAAGAAGATGAGCTGAGTCTGCAGTAGCGGAGGACTGTCCAATCGGTCTGATGGGCATCAACTGAGGTCCCGTGCTGTCTACCAGACCAATTGGGTCTGTCTCCCTGTTGCCTCCACATTGCCTTACGAGCGTCTGCAGGGCTACGTGCTGCCAGACGCTGACCCACCTCCTTGCATACAACAATGACAGTTGAGCGAGTAGAGGTAACATCACTTCTCTATAACTGTGGAGACACAGGTTCGATCCTGGCCAGAGCACCTCTCCAGTAAGTGTCCTTGGGCAAGACACCTAACGGTACATACTCGCCACCCAGGACATACTTGAAAATGAGAGAAATCTCAATGTATCCTTCATTGTAAAAATCAAAAATATGCTGAGTCTGGGAGCCTCACAGAGAGCTCTACTTCATCTGCTAAGACACATTATAACACATGTAGCGAGCCTGTTATATTATAACACATACAAGGTTTGCAGTAGTTATTCAGTGGGGGTGTCACTGTGTACGAGGGGTGTCAGGATGGATAGCAGGTGTCAATGTGAATAGAGTGTTTCAGTGTGGAATGGGGGGTATCACTGTACAATGTTGCCTGTGTGCGGGGATGATAGGGTGTGGTGTGGTGTGTGTAGGGGTTACCAGTGTGTCTGTCAATGGGTTTACAGTTGTAAAGTTGCCATCAAATGACTGCCTTAAGCAATGTCGACTAAAAGAAGTCACCTAGTGTGTCACCCCTCTCCTCATAGATTGTAAGCTCTCGAGTAGGGATGAGCGTTCGGTTCGGATCTGTTCGGAGTTCGCATCGAACATCGGCCATTTCGAAAGTTCGCAAACTTCAAACTTTTTGGGACGTTTGCCATAAGTTCAAAAAAAATAAAATTTTGAAAAAAGTATAAAAAATGCTTAAAAAATACTAAAAAATCGAGAAATAAAGAGACTCTTTACTGCAGAATATTATAAGCAACGGTTTATTAGATATTGACTTAAAACGGGAATATTTTTAACATTGAAGCCTATGGGATAAAACATTCTTGTTACTAAAACATCAGGCAGACACGGCCCTCTAATCAGGCACTGTAGAGGGCAGCCTGCCGGGGCCTCCCAAGGATCCCCTTGAGGAGCATGCGGCCGCCGGATGATAGAGCTGCGATTGTGCGGGCTAGCCGCCCAGGTGCATGTGACAGAGACAGGCGGCGCAGGGAGGGAGCCACTGCACTTGCGTCCACGGCAGACCCCCCCACAACCAGGATCCAGGGACACCCCACTGACCACCAGGCTAAGGTAAGGCGAAACATTTCTAAAAAAAATAAATAAAATAAAACCTTTTTTTTTTTCTTCTCTACCTGGCTGAATGTATTTAATTATATATATTAGATACATTCAGCCAGGTAGAGGGGGGTGGCATGTGGGCTGCACGGGGTCTCAGGCAGTGGTTTGTTTTTTTGTGTGTGTATATTTTTAGCAAATTTATAGGGGACGGTAAGGGCAGGTATGATAGATATATATACAGTCAGGTCCAGAAATATTGGGACATCAACACAATTCTAACATCTTTGGCTCTATACACCACCACAATGGAGTTGGAATGAAACAAACACAATGTGCTTTAACTGCAGACTGTCAGCTTTAATTTGAGGGTATGTACATCCAACTCAGGTGAACGGTGTAGGACTTACAGCAGTTTGCAGATATGCCTCCCACTTGTTAAGGGACCAAAGGTGACAATTGGCTTCTCAGCTGTTCCATGGCCAGGTGTGTGATATTCCCTCATTACCCCAATTACAATGTGCAGATAAAAGGCCCAGAGTTCATTTCAAGTGTGCTATTTGCATTTGGAATCTGTTGCTGTCAACTCTCAAGATGAGATCCAAAGAGCTGTCACTATCAGTGAAGCAAGCCATCATTAGGCTGAAGAAACAAAACAAACCCATCAGAGAGATAGCAATAACATTAGGCGTGGCCAAAACAACTGTTTGGAACATTCTCAAAAAGAAGGAACACACCGGTGAGCTCAGCAACAACAAAAGACCTGGGACACCACGGAAAACAACTGTGGTGGATGACCGAAGAATTCTTTCCCTTGTGAAGAAAACACCCTTCACAACAGTTGGCCAGATCAAGAACACTCTCCAGGAGGTAGGTGTATGTGTGTCAAAGTCAACAATCAAGAGAAGACTTCACCAGAGTGAATACAGAGGGTTCACCACAAGATGTAAACCATTGTGAGCCTCAAAAACAGGAAGGCCAGATTAGAGTTTGCCAAACAACACCTAGCAAAGCCTTCACAGTTCTGGAACAAGATTCTATGGACAGATAAGACCAAGATCAACTTTTACCAGAGTGATGGGAAGAGAGGAGTATGGAGAAGGAAAGGAACTGCTCATGATCCTAAGCATACCACCTCATCAGTGAAGCATGGTGGTGGTAGTGTCATGGCGTGGGCATGTATTGCTGCCAATGGAACTGGTTCTCTTGTATTTATTGTTGATGTGACTGCTGACAAAAGCAGCAGGATGAATTCTGAAGTGTTTCGGGCAATATTATCTGCTCACATTCAGCCAAATGCTGCAGAACTCATTAGACGGCGCTTCACAGTGCAGATGGACAATGTCATGGTCCACCTGGGGTACTGTCAGGGATCGCATATTTTAACCCTGGCAGCCCCTTTAAACCATGCTTTCCACAGGTTCCTATAGACTTGCCTGTAACCTGTGCACACACAGAGGCTACAGGTTCACCTACTCACTGTTAATGAGGCCTCCTTAAAAGGAGGTTACACCCTCTGTTCTGGACTTCCTCATTTGAAGTTAGAACCTTGCACCTAGCTGACCTGTTCTCTGAAACTCCTTGTTCTTGGAACCTTCTGATTACCCTCTGGACTACTTACCGGTTAAACCCTCTGGACTACCCATCTGTTTACTTTCAAGTACCCATTTGGAAACCCTCCTGTGAACCATTTCCACCTCTGCTATACCAGTAACCCCCATTCATTTACTACCAGTTCCTCCTCATTGGATTTTATGTGTTTGACCCCTGGCTATGGACTTCTGATTATTCTGTTATCTGTATTCCACGACTTCTGCTTGAAACCCCGACTACGAGATTGCCTTACCCTATATCTGGATACCTTGCCATGGACATTATTATTTATCTGTCTAGTTAGTATTCTGTTATTTTCTATCCAGTATCTGCCCCCCTATTTAGTTCAGCGTATCTTCAGTTTCCTCCTTTGCCTCCTTATTTATCCTGTTTTAATCCTTTTTTCTTTTCGTTCTGCTTATTGCCTCCCTCTTCATTCTCAGCCAACCCATTCATTTGCTTCTGCTTTTTGTGTTTTATTTTAAATAAATCTGTTTTTCCCTGCTACCTGCATCTCTTTAAATGGCTCACTGCACATTAGGCTCACACCCACACTCCAGGAAAGGTTCTCCTGACAGACAATGACTCAAAGCATACTGCAAAAGCAACCAAAGAGTTTTGAAGGGACAGAAGTGGAATGTTATGCAATGGCCAAGTCAATCACCTGACCTGAATCCCATTGAGCATGCATTTCACTTGCTGAAGACAAAACTGAAGGGAAAATGCCCCAAGAACAAGCAAGAACTGAAGACAGTTGCAGTAGAGGCCTGGCAGAGCATCACCAGGGATGAAACCCAGCGTCTGGTGATGTCTATGCGTTCCAGACTTCAGGCTGTGATTGACTGCAAAGGATTTGCAACCAAGTATTAAGAAGGGAAAGTTTGATTTATGATTATTATTCTGTCCATTACCTTTGGTCCCTTAACAAGTGGGAGGCACATCTGCAAACTGCTGTAAGTCCTACACCGTTCACCTGAGTTGGATGTACATACCCTCAAATTAAAGCTGCCAGTCTGCAGTTAAAGCACATTGTGTTTGTTTCATTCCAACTCCATTGTGGTGGTGTATAGAGCCAAAGATGTTAGAATTGTGTCGATGTCACAATATTTCTGGACTGTATATAGATAAGATATATATCTATATTCTTATAAATATATATATCCAGACTTGTATTACACACACATTTTGGCAACTAATTGAATGTTGAACCCGATAGAGCAGAGATTAATATATATATTCTGTCGGGTTCAACATTTCTTCTGGAGGGATCAGCCAAATGGGGGGGGGGGTGAGATTGTTGAGATTGCCCACATGCCACCCCCATGTGCGTATGTGTATATATGGTCTGAGGTCTGTGGGTGGGTGTATATATATATATATATATATATCTGCGGGTTGATATATATGTATATATAGGTCTGCGTGTTGATATATACGTATATGTCTGTGTGTGGTATCAATGCATCCCTACTCTATACACAGCGCTCCGTGTCCCTATAATATATATGATCAGGGGTTACCTTTTTTATATTTTTATACTATTCCTATTAAATTAACAGTAATTTTTGATGTATTTTATTGAGTAGAAGCTTTTTTTGCCTATATAACATGTGCTTTGTGAAAATAAAACGGTTTTGTGTGTACATTTTAATTTAGTTAGTGGATTCCTGTCCAGTGCGGTGAGAAGCAAACGTAATGCAGTGTAGACACGCTGCGAGGCGGAGTGGAGTGAAGTCAAGCCCGCAAAATGTTTGCTTCTCTTTGCTTCGCTACTCTGTGCGTCGCTACACGCTCAGTGTGTCTCAGCCTTTATTCTCGCATCGCTAGCTTACCGAATCAGTTTTGTATACTTGTTACTGACCCTGCTTGTTCTGAGGACCCGATCTGTTGCCGACTTTGCCTGCCATTTGACTATTCTCTCTGTGTATTCCCTGCCTGTTCTGTTTGCTTCTTGTTGCTACTGGTGTGGTATTCTCACCATATACAGTAGCGCAGTGCAAGTGCCTAAACATTGCTGACCCGGTTTTGTTATAGCTGCTGATGTAACTGAATAGATTGGGGATCTCTTATGCATTACCAAAACCTCCACCACTGCACTCTTCCACAATACCTCAGAGGGGTTACGGTGTGAAGGCACTTGCTGCAACCAAAGGCACAATATTTGGGTGCACTGCCACTGACGCCTACACCAGATTCATATCATTTTAATATTGGACCACAGGGTCCACCACTGCACTCTTCCACAATACCACAGAGGGGTTACAGTGTGAAGGCACTTGCTGCAACCAAAGGCACAATATTTGGGTGCACTGCCACTGACGCCTACACCAGATTCATATCATTTTAATATTGGACCGCAGGGTCCACCGCTGCACTCTTCCACAATACCACAGAGGGGTTACGGTGTGAAGGCACTTGCTGCCAGTGCCACCAAAGGCACAATATTTGGGTGCAATGATGCCTTTACCAGATTCATATCATTTTAATATTTGACCGCAGGGTCTAACCCTGCACTCTTCCACAATACCACAGAGGGGTTACGATGTGACGGCACTGTTGCCGACACTAAAGGCCCAATTTTAAAGCACCTATTGTTACTTTCATCCAAAGCCTGCATAAGTTTCACCATAATTTAGCCAAAAAAATCACTAAACTTGTTATGCGTGTCCTAAAACGTCTCCTCTTTTCATACAGGCTGCAGTTGTTTATGAATATATAAAAGGAAAACCATTTACCGTAATTTGAAATGTCATTTTTTTGTTTTTAAATGTTTCTATACATCCTACAAATCCGCCACTTCACGGGCAGGTTATGGGTACCTCCTAGGCACGATATATGAAGGAATTTTTTGTTTTTATTTTTAACCTTTATTTCATGAACCCGATAGAGCAGAGAATAATATATTTATTCTGTCGGGTTCAACATTTCTTCTGAAGGGATCAGCCAAATGGGGGGGGGGGGGTGGCTGCATTTAGTTGAGATTGTCCACATGCCACCCCCCCATGTGCGTATGTGTATATATGGTCTCAGGTTCCTTTAAAAACTTTTTTAAAAACTTTTTTCCTTGTTTCCTGTCCCCCAGGGCACTACCCGGACCCCCATACACCTTTTATGGCAAATATCTTGCATATATGCCCTCTTGGAGGGCACTCTAAAAATCTAACTTTCGAGTCCCATTGACTTGCATTGAGTTCGGTTCGTGTTCGAGTTCGAATTCGAACTTTTGAAATTGTTCGAGTTCGAATGCGAACCGAACACGGGGGTGTTCGGCTCATCACTACTCTCGAGCAGAGACCTCTCTCCTAGTGTTCCGTGTGTTTAACTTTTATGTATATTTGTTATTCTGGCTCACCAATTGCACAGCGCTACAGAACTTGTTAGCGCTTTATAAAAACTTGTAACTGTAACTGTGGAGTTTAAAAAATGACTATTTTCTATTGCGTATGTAACTGTTTGACAGAGTCTTCAAACAACAACGTTACTGTTGTTTGTAATGAAAATTACCTGAAGTTTATTCAAACCACGGTTTTGCCATCGACTGAAGTGAAGCCTTCATTTAAAAAAATGGCAGTAGTGCTGTTTGAAGAAAAGTTTTCAGTTTTCACTAACCCCGACCCCAATTCTAAATCTTACACCAATTCTACACTTTCTTCCTAAACTACACCACTACCTCCGGTCACCGCAGCATCAATATACTGAAACTAGGGCGAACTTCTTTCCAAAACAATGGCAGCACCATTGTGTGAATAAACTTATTTGGTTTGCACTTAAAAGAAAAGCAATGCCGCTGTTTGAAGCTATTCTGGAATATTTTATGTAATCGATGTAAAATAATATTTTTTTTTAAAACTGTGACTTTTTTATGTAACAATAATAAAACAGTTGGCTTGAAGGAGACGAATTTGCAATATGATACCATGTCTGTATCAGACTTAGTGAAGGGCCGAACACCCCTGTGTTCGGTTCGCATTCGAACTCGACACACCCGAAAAAGTTCGACCGCGAACTCGAACACAATGCGAAAACCATGCAAGTCAATGGGGCTCGAACCATCGAAAATTAAGGTCCCCTCCAAGAGGGCATGTATGCAAGATATTGGCCATAAAAGGTGTATGGGGGTCCGGGTAGTGCCCTGGGGGACAGGAAACAAGGACAAAAATGTTTTAATTTTTTTAACCCTTTCACTGCTGAGTGCTGAGCCATTTCACCTCTGTGCGCTGAGCTCATTTTTACCGCTTTTGCTCATGTTTAAACGCGATTTGAAGTCATGGGAAATGTTTTATCACCAATGAGTGGGAAATGTTTGACCAACAATGAATGGGAAATGTTTGACCAACACACAGGACAGGGTATACCTAAAATAGGCCAGACGGTATACAAGGACGCATTCTAACACAAGCCCAAATCAATCAGTGTTAGAGCGGTCAGGGATAGCCAAAACGGTACACAAGGGGTATCTATCATCTAAGCCAAAAATCAATCAGAGTTAGAATGGTCAAGAAATAGCCATGGACTGGTACACGTGGGTGGTTCTCATACAAGCCAGGTAACAATGGAGACTGTAAAATCAACCAAGTAGTGAATCGCCAGGAGACACTCAGCACTGAGGGAAGCAAACTCCACGACATCGCGATGAGCCATTTGGATACATTTGGGCTCCTTTTCCTCAATATTTTTCATTTTTGATGTACAATAGCAGCAATGTGCAGCTGTTCTTACCTGTATGCCTCTCATTCCTCTCGGACCAGTTGGACCTTCAGGACCCTGAAAAAGTCCATTTGAAATAAAATATGTTAATATTACACTGTTGATGGTTATAAAATTTCTGTGTCCAGGGCTTCAGATGTTCCTAAAGTTACTATCATATATATGACTTTTGCAAAACAGCTATATATTTATATATATTAATTTTTTCTTCATTTGATATATATATATAATAAATATAATTAAAGCTTTTATTTATCAAGATGTACATTATTTTATATTTTTTAATATTATAAAAGCTGTACATTTTTTTTTATCCCTCAAGAAAGTTTTGGGGTGATTATATATATATATATGTATATATAAATAAAACCATCCACTCAACACTGTACCCAAGTGCTATAAATCCTTGTGCCAGGGCAGATATCAAACGTTCAGAAGAACCCCAGGAACTTTAAGTAATGCAGGTAACATTCTGATCAACATTTCTGCCCTATGTGGGCCTTTATCATCTTTATAAAGGCCCACATGGGGCCGAAACATTGATCCTAATTTTAATGACATTAATAATCTGACTCTCCTCTATGTCTGGTTCTATATTTAATAACTAGATTATAGTGTTTTTCTTTTCCAAATGAGTCTGACAACATCATGTCTAAAACAATATACGATCCCTTTTTGATTCATTATTTATAAAAAAACAAAAAACAGGTTCTTTTAATGGTACTATTTTTTGTTCCATACCCTATCTCCTTTAATTCCAGGGATGCCACATTCACCTCTTTCTCCCTATAAGAAGAAAAACATATAGAATTTGATTATAACACACAGATTGCCAATTTGATCGCTTACGGCCGAGTGCGTAGACTTGTATATCCTGTTAATTTGGGAAGAATTAAATAACGGTTTACCTGTTCTCCTTTATATCCTGGTTTGCCCTAAAATAAAATAATAAGACTTTATGAAATGACATCAGATCGATACGAAGCAGTTAATTAAACTTAATAGTTCATTGTTAGTAATCAGTTTCCCAAGACAAACATTTTCTAGTATAATTAAAACTTCTTTACGATTACAAGCTTTTTATATCTTTATTTTTTTAACAAAAATCCAACTGTAAAAAAATGCTAAATGGCGCATCACGGGAAACTATTTTATATATGACTAAACGTCTTCTACATTTAATATTTAACAGGTAAATGCAACAATTATTGTATTGTTTAATCAGACAAAAACCTAAAACAGTAAACGTAGTAACGTACCACCTGTTACACAAGAAAAAGTAGAATATAAAGTGTCTAATAATACATTTTCAGGGTAATTCAAAGAGATCCGAATGGCTGGAGAAAGGTCAGCGTTCGGTTACCTTTCCTGGCCATTCAGCTATCCAGAGAGCAGGCAATTCGCCAAATCCTGGCGAATTGCCTGCACATACGGTGCCTGTTCGGTGCCTGTTCGAGGGCAGTGAAATCCCCATAAAAAAGCACTGCTTCGACTACTCAGAGAACACAAACCAGCAGTGAAAGGTTCCCGAAATGTCCTGCCATTCGGTGGTTTAATTCGGCAGGTTTATTTAGGCGAATCCCATAGGCTTCAATGTTAAAAATATTCCCGTTTTAGTTCAATATCTAATAAACCGTTCATTATAAAATTCTGCAGTAAAGAGTCTCTTTATTTATAGATTTTTTAGGATATTTTAAGCATTTTTCTGGATTTTTTTTTTTTAAAAGTCCGATTTTTATTTTTTAAGTTTACTTATTTTTTCTGTAACAGCCCTTTTTATTATCATTCCCTGGGCCTCATATGTAAATTTCAGACATTTTCGCTCAGTAGTTTCTTTGCAAACAGCGTTTCACTTTTCAAACATTCAATCAAACTGTTTTGCTAATTTATTCACTGCCTTCGTCTACGGTCTCGGCTTTTTCAGGAGGCTGCACTGCGTGTGGTCGGCTCCTGCTCCGATTTCTCCGGTGTGTTCGGCGGGGTTAATCCAGATGTTTTTGCGGGTTTCGGCGTGCATTCGCCGGGTTTTTGCGGTGACTTTTCGTCGGGTTTCCGGCAGCTTTTCCCTGCACTTCGACGGCCCTGTGGTGCTTGCTGAATACACCGCAGGGTCGCCGAAATGGGATCGCCAAATCGGCCCGAATTGAAGAGAACGAAAAGTCACCAAACATGCGATGACTTTTCGATTCTCTTTGAATAACCCTGACAGTCAATGCAATAGCTGCCTGGAAAATATTTACACGTGTATTTTATTCTCAGCTGTATAGTTATGCTAATGTGCATTTATTAATGAGGTTCCTTATGCTGTATAATCCCTGTTTTTCACATTCTAGGCTTTAATGTCAATCGCCGAATAAAAAAGTTTATTTCCCAGAATTTACAATGGAAGGATAACATTTGAATGTGTGTCTGTGATTTACCTCCGTCCCGTCTCTTCCTGGAATTCCATTGAGTCCCGATTCACCCTAAAAAGTCAGGAAAAGTAATAAAAGTCATCAGGTCATGGAGGAATTTAAACTGTTAATGATTGATTCGATTAACTTAAGTTTTTTTATTTTACCTTTATTCCCTTCAGCCCAGAAGCTCCGTCATCCCCAGGTCGTCCTTTTTTACCCTAAAACGATGCAAAATAAACGTTAGTGCCAAGAAAATGTAGTTAGTTTGTGTTAGATTACTGCATTAATTTTTATTTTGCTGCATGTCCTCATCGTAATTTGATCAACTTGTGCACAGTTTGCGACTTATTCCATGTGATGTGAAGATAGTAATTGTGGGCACACTCCATGCAGGCACACCCATCATATTTTTTGTCAACCTTTGGTGTGCTGTTCCCTGGTGCTATGGGACTTTATTACTCAATTTACAAATAATGCCATGCACTCCTCCTTGGATTTGTGATATCCTAAACCCACGGGTCAAGTCCTGCAGGAATGCTTTGGAACGCATTTCCTTCACTATTTTAGCAGGAGGAACTTAGTTCCCTTTTGGCTGATACTGGGAAGCCGCAATACTTTTCTATACAGACACAATTTTATAAAACCGTCTATATTTAAGAGTTTTTCCTAGATTTAAGTACATTTGGAAGGCATGGGAATGACAACTTCTCAGTGTTTGCCAGCTTTCTCATGCACAAAGAAGAGCTGCAGCTGCTGCGGCTCCCAGTAATCTTTGAGACCAGAATATACAGAAATGTTTGTGAGTTCTCACACTTATTTTTTTTATAGGACTTGACCCCTGCTTAAAGCTAACAGCCAATATGGAGCTTTAAAGCCTGCAAGTCTCAAGCATTATTACAATTCAGTAACCCATAAATCCAAATACCCTAACGTCCATCTGTCATGACATGCTGGTGTTTTGGAGGACCTGAAGACTTATTTTTAGAAAAATATTCTGTTGTAAGCCACCAAAATGATCAATTTCCTTTTTAGTCAAACCAGCTCTGGGTCTATTTAGGTAAATTAGATTCATGTGCATTTTAGAATTCACTGCCAGGTGGACCATTACTTTTTTATTTGTTTGTATATTTCCTTGAATATTGGTTGGTTGCTCTTGGAAACTTGTTAATAAATTATTCTTAAAAAAATTTCTTCAAAATTGCATATTTGCACAAAATCAGACTGTGCATCCAACCAAATGCCTCGTTTTAGGACTATGTAAAAATAGATATGATTGGGTTTCTAGTTGAAAGCCTTAGATTGGAGTTGATTATGATAATTAGTTACCACCTTTATATGATGTGGCAAACATCTATACAGTTTTTCATACTAAATTTTCATTAAGCTCTCACTTTATTACAAGGCACTGTAAAAGAGCAATGCGGTGGTTACATCTGCTGTTCATTCTGATGGTAACTCCTATTACCCTGAATCACTCCTCAGGCCTCAACACAACTATCTGATGTTCATTCTGACTTCCCACCCGCCCACCCTGTCCCTGACTTACTTTTATGCTCGCCACCATCAGGTGTTTTCACTTCTCTATGCTCACCTTCTTTACTCCTTCACTTCCTACTTTTTCATGCTTTCTCCGTACTCCCCCTGCTCTCTTTGTGCTACTTCCCCTTGTGACCTTTAGATTGTAAGCTTGCATAATGCTGACAGAGCACTTGTATTAGTGTGGTGTTTGCCATATAGGGCAGGGCCACTTGTTTCCACAATATCCGTATATCTCCTGTCTATTTCCTCTGTTTTGCAAAGCGCTGCAGAATCTGTTGGCGCTATGTAACTACTCATAATGTAATAGTTTTGTGTTAATATCTTGCATTTTACTATTTTGTATTTCTGTAACAATTCAATGTTCTTGAACCAAGGACATACTTGAAAACGAGAAAAATCTCAATGTATCCTTCCTGGTAAAATCCTTTATAAATAAATAAATAAATAAATAAAAAAATGTAACGGTGGAGTTTGGAGAAAAGTAATATTATCTACATAGAGAGAAGACACTCACAGCAGATCCTGGAAGTCCCCGTTCACCTTTTTCACACGCGCATACAGTTGACTGAGGACACTAGAATAAAGAATTGATACAATTTAGAGTCAGCACGACATGTGAATTAGAAGAACACATCCACTCCCTTCTAGTCACAATAAAATGTAATTTTAGAAACTGTGGTGTAAAAGGGATGAATATAAACCAATATAGATTTCCAACATTCATACATTTTATCTTATTCACAGGTTTTATGTGGTGGCATTGACGCGGTGACTAGTGTCATTGTCCCAAATGGTTGTGCACACATGGCAAAAGTCACATCTGCAGTTCATGACATTGAGTGAAAGCTGTTGAAAGTCTTTTGATACACACTCCATCATTTTCAAAGGCAATGTATGCCCAGCATATATTATCTTAACTTTCAAAATACTATAGTTACGTGTCTTAAAACGTTGACGGATATATAGTATAAAACACTTACCCCTTCTTCTGCCAGTTCTTTCTGCAGAAAGCAAACACAAAGGATAGAATTGTTAGAGCTGTATCAATTTTAACCCATAAATATTTCACACAAGACTTTGTTTCTTAAAACGAACATTTGTTGGAGATAACATGACGCTGAAAACCCTAATTTTACTTAATAATCCAGGACAATTATCTTCTCAGAGGTCAGTCCAGTGAATGAACAACAGAGCACCAAACACCTCTTCACCCCTGTAGTTTCAGTGATTTAGAGGGATACTCTAGTAACAAATTCTATTAAAGAGTTCCATTTTGGCCTTAAATAATAGGGCAGAGGCTGCTGACAGACTCTGCCCAATTCTTTTCTATTCTTTTTAAGTTATTTGCAGCATGCAGCTCCTCCTCTTCAGCTCAGAGACACCCGAACCCCGTAGTCCCTGAAGCTTTTCTATGCCACTTGTCCTCCAACACATCTTGAGTACCATAGAAACCACAAGTTGCGCCCTGCTACACTTTACGTACCTATGATCCGTAGCACCTTTGCAGAACGATGGATTAGAGCTGCGTGCTCATGCGGTGATCTGATCCATCGACTCTCTCTCTGAAACCGATCACTACAGCAATTGGTCTCAGAGAGGGTGAGGTCAGCAGATGTCACTAGTGACCAATCTGGTGACTGGCAACCGGGAAATTCAAAATGCTGGCTGCTGGTAACGTAGGGTGGGGTGGTGGAAACTCCTCCACTTCGTCCAGTGATTCTACTAGATATATAGGTAGGGTAGCTGAAAGGGGGCACTCCTCACATCCTGACCACCTTAAAACTATAAAGTGGTCAGGATGAGTAGATTGTCCCTTGGAATAAAAGACAGGAGATCCTGAGTGTCGGCAGGAAATATTTATCCAAATCCAAAACCTTGTGTGGAGAGGATGATATTATAAACAACATATTGCAATCCCTAATAACCAATCTCACAGCTTGTGGCATGGTTGGATCACTATTTATGTGGGGTCTTATAGAGCCCTCCTGTAATATGCTGATTTTCAACCGCTGTGTCATAGCACACTAGTGTGGTGTGACTGGTCTTTGGTTTTGTTGTGGGAATTTTCTCCTTATCTCCTAGCACTGCTATTACAGGTAATGCATATGTACACAGGCATGGGAGGCGTCTATACTCACCTTTCCTGCAGTATAGAAGGCTACTACTATCCAAATCCAACTACCCATATAACACCATTGTTTGTCCAAAAGAAAAACAACCCACAAAAATCGCAATAAACAACAAAAAACCCTTTCAGTCACAAAGCTTTGGTTATTACACAATTTACATGCATGGCGTCATGTGTAAACAGGCTCATGCTGTGCAAAAAAAATGATAATAATTATTAGGAGCTATTCCATTCCCTGTTTTATCAGTTTTCATTATAATTATTTTTATATTGATACAAACACAGGTCTAGATTGAAATGTGATGACAAGCATATCTACAGTGGCAAGAAAAAGTATGTGAACCCTTTATTATTATTATTATTATTTATTTATAAAGCGCCAGCATATTCCGCAGCGCTGTACAATAAGCACAGTACAGACAGGGTTACAATACATTGAACAACATTTGACAAACAGTACAGGAGGAGATGAGGGCCCTATTCCCGTAGGAACTCACAATCTAGGAGGGTTGGGGTTGGAAACAGGAGGAGAGGACTGTAAGGTGAGAGTGATTGATGGTTGCGTCAGTGAGTTGGGTGGTAGGCTTCCCTAAATAGGAATGTTTTCAGGGAGCGTTTGAAGGAAGAGAAGTTAGGGGAAAGTCTGACAGCACGAGGGAGAGCGTTCCAGAGAGTGGGGGCTGCGCGTGAGAAATCCTGCAGTCTATCATGGGAAGAGGTGATGCGGGGAGAAGCTAGGCGCAGGTCACTGTTTGACCTTAGGGAGCGGGCTGGGGTGTATTTGGTGATTAGTGAGGACAGGTAGTGGGGCGCTGAGTTAGTGAGGGTTTTGTAGGTAAGGATAAGGATTTTGAACTTAATTCTGCAGTGGATGGGGAACCAGTGAAGGGACTCGCAGAGGGGAGCGGCAGAGACAGAGTGGCGGGTGAGGTGAATTAGCCTGGCAGAGGCGTTCAGGATGGATTGTAGGGGTGAGAGGCGGGACAGAGGGAGGCCAGATAAGAGATTATTGCAATAGTCGAGTCGGGAGATTACCAGGGCGTGTATGAGTTGTTTTGTGGTGACAGCGGTAAGAAATGGCCGAATTCTGGAAATATTACGCAGTTGGTATCGGCAGGAGGAGGAAAGAGACTTGATGTGGGGGATGAAGGAAAGAGCAGAGTCCAGTGTAACTCCAAGACAGCGAACTTGGTTTGATGGGAGATGGTGATACCCTCCACCGTGATAGAGAAGTCAGGAGGTGGGGAGGCATTAGAGGGAGGAATAAGTAGGAGCTCAGTCTTTGACATGTTGATCTTTAGGTGGTGGGAGGCCATCCAGGAGGAGATGCCAGATAAACAGTCACTGACTTTTGAAAGGACAGGGGGAGAGAGATCAGGGGTAGAGAGGTAGATCTGAGTGTCAACAGCGTAGAGGTGGTAATTAAAGCCAAAGCTGTTGATGATTTTGCCCAGGGAGGAGGTGTAGATGGAAAAGAGCAGAGGACCAAGGACAGAGCCTTGAGGTACACCAACAGATAGAGGCAATGAAGAGGAGGAGTTACCAACAAAGGACACACAGAAGGACCTGTTGGATAAATAGGAGTCAACCCAAGCAAGTGCAGTGTCACCGAGACCCAGAGAGTTGAGGGTCTGTAGAAGGAGGGGGTGGTCAACAGTGTCAAAAGCAGCCGAGAGGTCAAGCAGGATGAGAATAGAATAGTGGCTGTGTTTTTTAGCAGTTAGGAGGTCGTTGGTGACTTTGGTGAGGGCAGTTTCAGTTGAGTGTAGCGGACGGAAGCCAGATTGCAGGGGGTCAAGTAGGGAATTGGAGGACAGGAAGAGGGAGAGGCGGTTGAAGACTAGTTTTTCTAAGAGCTTTGATGTGAAGGGAAGCAGGGATACAGGGCGGTAGTTGGATGGAGAGTTGGTGTCTAGGGATGGTTTCTTTAGTAAAGGGGTAACTAGCGCGTGTTTGAAGGCGGATGGAAAGGAGCCAGTGGAGAGAGATAGGTTGAAGATGTGTGTGAGAGCAGGGGTGAGGGAGGAGGAGAGGGAGGAATTAGATGTGGGAATGGGGTCGAGCAGGCACGTGGTGAGATGTGAGGAGGACAATAAGGAATTGACTTCCTCCTCAGTGGTTGGGAGGAAGCGGCAGAGGGTGGCAGAGCGGACCTGTGGGAGTGGAGGTGGCAGATAACTATCTTGTGTTGGGATGTTGCTTCTGATAGTTAGAGTTTTACTGAGGAAGTAGTCTGCCAGGTCTTGAGCGCTGAAGGCAGCTGAGGGGGGAGGTGCAGGTGGGTGGAGGAGGGTGTTTGAAGGTGGACCAGAGCCGTTTAGGGTTGGAGGACAGCGTAGATATAAGAGATGAGAAGAAGGATTGTTTGGCCAAGTGGAGGGCAGAGGTGTATGACCGGAGAATAAACTTGAAGTGAACAAAATCAGCTTCAGAGCGGGATTTCCTCCAGGCACGCTCTGCAGTGCGGGAGCATCTTTGCAGGTAGCGAGTTGGAGGGTGTGCCAGGCTGAAGCTGGCGGCGTGGGGCCTTGCAGATCGAAGAGAGCAAGAGTGTCTAGAGCAGAGATAAGCGTAGTGTTGTAGTGATTAGTGCAGCATCAGGGCAGGTGAAGGATGAGGTATGAGGGAGGTGGTGAAGTAGGTTGGAGAATTGATGGGGTCCACAGCATGTAGATTTCTGCGAGTGTGTGTGCGGGGTGGGGGAGCAGGGTGTTTAGGAAGTCCAGATAGGTTGAAAGAGAGAAGGTGGTGGTCAGAGATGGGGAAAGGGCGACATTTGAACTCAGAAATGGAGCAGAGGTTGGAAAAGACCAGGTCAATAACGTGACCATCGCGGTGGGTAGGGAGGAGGAGGATTGTGTGAGTCCAAGGGAGGACGTGAGTGAAAGAAGTTTGGAGGCAGCAGGAGCGGAAGGATCGTCAATGGGAATGTTGAAGTCCCGAGAATTAGGCATGGAAGATTAGAAGACAGGAAGTGAGAAAGCCAGGTAGCAAAATGGTCAAAGAACTGGGAGGTGGTCCCGGGCGGTAGATGACTGCCACCCTGAGAGCCAGAGGAGAGAACAGGCGGATGCAGTGTGTCTCGAAGGAGAGGGATGGGGGTGGGAGAGATGCTGGTAGGTGCAGGTGGGAGAGAGCAGGAGCCCGACCCCGCCACCATTTCTCTCACCCGGTCTGGGGGTATGGCTCAAGTGTAGACCGCCATGTGAGAGAGCAGCAACGGAGGCCGTGTCAGAGGGAATTAGCCAGGTTTCAGTTAAAGCTAGGAGGTTGAAGGAGTTTGAAAGGAAGAGGTCATGGACGGCTGTGAGTTTGTTGCACACAGAGCGAGCGTTCCAGAGGGCGCAGGAGAAAGAGGACAGGCGCTGAGGATGATGGGAATGAGGTTGCTGGGCTTGCAGGAGGTGATTTATGTGCGATGGAGATAGGATGAGAGGGAAGTATTGGATGTGTTGTGGGGCCAGGGTTAGGGGATATGTCACCTGAATAGAGTAACAGCAGGAGGGTGAGAAAGAGAAGGTGGGAATGGGATTTGTGGGCGTGGGAGTGATTGGCAGCACGAGAGTTAGAGGGAGACCATGTTCTGAGGAAACAAAGGAGCTCATGTGAGGCCATCATGTGGGACGAGAGGAGGAGGAGAGATGCAGATAGTGTAGGGGTCGGTGGTAGAGGGGCAGGAGTTCCATTTAAGGAGAAAGGTAGAAGTAAAGAGGAGAAGCGTGAGAGAAAGCATGATATAGACTTGCGTTTACCCAGAGTAAAATTGGGCCTTGCAGTTCCTTCCTCCAGTCCCGCAACTCCAGGAATCAACTCTGCGCGTCCACTTAAGACTGTCACTTGTGAATGTCACAAGAGCCTGGCTCAAATGGAGCCAGTCTTAGTGGTTATATAGGACAGACTGATTGCAATCAGGCAGTTAAAAAGTCAACAGCTGAAGCTGGATGGGCTTACGTGGAGTTTTGCATGAATTGGTCATAAAATGTGCTCTGATCTTCATCTAAGTCACAACAATTTTTGAAAAACACAGTCTGCTTAAAATAACACAACACAAACATTATATGTTTTCATGTGTTTATTGAACAGAACATGTAAAGATTCACAGTGCAGGGTGGAAAAAGTATGTGAACCCCTAGCCTAATGACTTCTCCAAGAGCTAATTGGAGCCAGGAGGGAGCCAACCTTGAGTCCAATCAGTGTGATATTATTCGATGTGTTGCTGAAAGCTGTCCTGCCCTTTAAAAACACACACCAGTTTTGGGTTTACTGGTTTCAAGAAGCAATGCCTAATGTGAACCATGCCTCGCAGAAAAGAGCTCTCAGAAGACCTACGATCAAGAATTGTTGACTTGCATGAAGCTGGAAAGGGTTACAAAAGTATCTCCAAAAGCCTTGATGTTCATGTGTCCACGGTAAGACAGACTGTCTACAAATGGAGAAAGTTCAGCACTGTTGCTACTCTCCCTAGGCGTGGTCGTCATGTAAAGATGACTGCAAGAGCACAGCACAGAATGTTTAATGAGGTAAAGAAGAATCCTAGAGTGTCAGCTAAAGACTTACAGAAATCTCTGGCACATGCTAACATTTTTGTTGACACATCTACAATAAGGAAAACATTAAACAAGAATGGAGTACATGGGAGGATACCACGGAGGAAGCCATTGCTGTCCAAAAAGAATATTGCAGCACGTTTGAAACTTGCAAAAGAGCACCTGGATGTTCCGCAGCACTACTGGCAAAATATTCTGTGGACAGATGAAACCAAAATTGAGTTGTTTGGAAAAAACACACAACACTATGTGTGGAGAATAAAAGGCAGAGCACACCAACATCAAAACCTCATCCCCACTGTAAAACATGGCGGAGGGAGCATCATGGTTTGGGGCTGCTTTGCTGCCTCAGGGCCTGGACGGATTGTTGTCATTGATGGAAAAATGAATTCCAGAGTTTATCAAGACATTTTGCAGGAAAACGTAAGACCATCTGTCCACCAACTGAAGCTCCGCAGAGGATGGGTGATGCAACAGGACAATGACCCAAAGCATACAAGTAATTCAACAAAAGAATGGCTTCAACAAAACAAAATACGCCTTCTGGAGTGGCCCAGTCAGAGTACTGACCTCAACCCGATTGAAATGCTGTGGCTTGACCTTAAGAGAGCGATTCACTCCAGACATCCCAAGAATATTGCTACACTGAAACAGTTTTGTGAAGAGGAGTGGTCCATAATTACTCCAGATCGTTGTGCAGGTCTGATCTGCAACTACAGGAAACGATTGGTTGAGGTTATTGCTGCCAAAGGAGGGTCAACCAGTTATTAAGTCCCAGGGCCGCCATCAGGGCATTACGCCCCATACAGCAGTAAGGGGCCCGGTGCCCGGGGGGGCCCGGGCTGCCGGGGTCCCCGCTGGGCCGCCGGGGCCCCCGCTGGGGCCGCCGCCGGGCCCCTTGCGCTGTTACTATGATGGCGGCCGCTGCCTACTGGCGCTGCGCCTGCGGCGCATATCATTTTATTTTCCTTGGTCTGGCCGGGCCAGGGGCGGGCCAAGCAGCGTGCGTCTACTTCCAAGGCACGCTGCTTTGGCACCGCCCCCAGTCACGTGTGAGACGGCGCACACGTGGGAAAGCTGTGACACCGCGCGGTGGAGAAGAAAGAAGAAAGAAGCGGAGAAGAAAGAAGCGGAGAAGAAAGAAGCGGAGAAGAAAGAAGAAAGAAGCGGAGAAAAGAAGAAAGAAGAAAGAAGCGGAGAAGAAAGAAGCAAGAAGCGGAGAAGAACCAGTCCAGGACAGAAGACTGTAGTGGCGGGTGAGTAGGACGGGGTCAAGACCGGGCCCATCCCCAGGCACCCAGGCCCATCCCGGGGACCGGCCCAGGCCCATCCCCAGGCACCAGGCCCGGGCCCAGCCCAGGCCCATCCCCGGGGTCCAGACAGGGCCCGGGACCAGACCGGGCCCAGGCCCATCTCCAGGGACCAGACGGGGCCCAGGCCCATCCCGGGGACCAGTCCGGGCCCAGGCCCATCCCAGGGACCAGGCCCATGCCCGGGGGGACCAGGCCCATCCCCTGGTCCAAGCCCATACCGGGCCCGGGACCAGACAGGGCCCGGGACCAGACAGGGCCCAGGCCCATCCCGGGGACTGGGCCCAGGCCCATCCCGGGGACCGGGCCCAGACCCATCCCGGGGACCGGGCCCAGACCCATCCCCAGGCACCGGGGACCAGACCGGGCCCAGGGCCATCCCCAGGGACCAGACCGGGCCCAGGGCCATCCCCAGGGACCAGACCGGGCCTAGGCCCATCCCCAGGGACCAGACCAGGCCCAGGCCATCCCCAGGGACCAGACCGGGCCCAGGCCCATCCCCAGGGACCAGACCGGGCCCAGGCCCATCCGCAGGGACCAGGCCCATCCCCAGGGACCAGACCAGGCCCAGGCCCATCCCCAGGGACCAGACCAGGCCCAGGCCCAGGCCCATCCCCAGGGACCAGACGGGGCCCAGGCCCATCCCCAGGGACCAGACGGGGCCCAGGCCCAGGCCCATCCCCAGGGACCAGACGGGGCCCAGGCCCATCCCCAGGGACCAGACCGGGCCCATCCCCAGGGACCAGACCGGGCCCAGGCCCAGGCCCATCCCCAGGGAGCAGACCGGGCCCAGCCCAGGCCCATCCCCAGGGAGCAGACCGGCCCAGCCCAGGCCATCCCCAGGGACCAGACCGGGCCCAGGCCCAGCCCATCCCCAGGGACCAGACGGGGCCCAGGCCCATCCCCAGGGACCAGACGGGGCCCAGGCCCAGGCCCATCCCCAGGGACCAGACGGGGCCCAGGCCCATCCCCAGGACCAGACGGGGCCCAGGCCCATCCCCAGGACCAGACCGGGCCCAGGCCCAGGCCCATCCCCAGGGAGCAGACCGGCCCAGGCCCAGGCCCATCCCCAGGGAGCAGACCGGGCCCAGGCCCAGGCCCATCCCCAGGGACCAGACCGGGCCAGGCCCAGGCCCATCCCCAGGGACCAGACCGGCCCAGGCCCAGGCCCATCCCCAGGGACCAGACCGGCCCAGGCCCATCCCCAGGGACCACACCGGGCCCAGGCCCATCCCCAGGGACCACACCGGGCCCAGGCCCATCCCCAGGCCCAGTCCCCAGGGCCCAGACCCCAGACCCCAGGGCCCAGACCCCAGGGCCCAGTCCCCAAGGCCCAGACCCCAGGGCCCAGTCCCAGTCCCCAAGGCCCAGACCCCAGTCCCAAGGTGCAGACCCTAGGGCCCAAGGCCCAGTCCCCAAGGCCCAGACCCTAGGGCCCAGTCCCCAAGGCCCAGACCCCAGGGCCCCAGACTCCAAGGCCCAGACCCCAGACCCTATGCCCAGACCCAGGGACCAGACCCAAGGCCCAGACCCTAGGGACCAGACCCAGGCCCAGACCTAGGGCCCAGACCCAGACCCTAGGGCCAGACCCAGACCCTAGGGCCCAGACCCCAAGGCCCAGTCCCCAAGGCCCAGACCCCAGGGCCCAATCCCCAAGGCCCAGACCCAGGCCCAGTCCCAGACCCCAGGGCCCAGTCCCCAAGGCCCAGACCCCAGGGCCCAGTCCCAAGTCCCCAAGGCCCAGACCTCAGTGCCAAGGCGCAGACCCTAGGGCCCAAGGCCCAGACCCTAGGGCCCAGTCCCCAAGGCCCAGACCCTAGGGCCCAGACCCTAGGGCCCAGACCCCAGGGCCCAGACCCCCAGACCCAGACCCTAGGGCCCAGACCCCAAGGCCCAGTCCCAAAGGCCCAGACCCTAGGGCCCAGACCCCAAGGCCCAGACCCAAGGCCCAGACCCAAGGCCCAGACCCAAGGCCCAGACCCCAAGGCCCAGACCCAAGGCCCAGACCCAGACCCTAGGACCCAGGCCCAGACCCAGGCCCAGACCCCAGGGCCCAGACCCCAGGCCAGACTCAGAGCCCAGACCCCAGGCCAGACTCAGGGCCCAGGGACCAGACCCCCAAGGCCCAGTCCCTAGGGCCCAGAACCCAGGGCCCAGACCCCAGACCCAAACCCAGGGCCCAGACCCCAGGGCCAAGACCCCAAGGACCAGACCCCAGGCCAGACTCAGGGCCTAGACCCCAGGCCAGACCCCAGGGGCCAGACCCGAAGGCCCAGCCCAGACCACAAGGCCCAGAGCACAGACCCCAAGGACCAAACCAGACTCAGGGACCAGGCCCAGACCCAAAGGCCATCATATATACATCCCATTACTGTGAGATTTATTGCTGTGGATTCTGTGATACGTTCATACACACCGCACATTACTATGGAGTTTTATTGCTGTGAATTCTGTGATACGCTCATACACACTACACATTACTGGGAGTTTTATTGCTGTGGTGCTATTTTATGTCCTTTTTTTTTTGAAGGGGGAGAAAAGCTGTTAGAGGTTGATGGAGTGCCGGGGGGGGGCCCCATCGTGAGCTTTAGTAAGGGGCCCCATCATTTCTGATGGCTGCCCTGAGTCCAAAGGTTCACCTACTTTTTCCACCCTGCACTGTGAATGTTTACATGTTATGTTCAATAAACACATGAAAACATATAATGTTTGTGTTGTATTATT
The DNA here is from genome assembly GCA_009667805.1 of Leptobrachium leishanense. Taxonomy (NCBI): domain Eukaryota; kingdom Metazoa; phylum Chordata; class Amphibia; order Anura; family Megophryidae; genus Leptobrachium; species Leptobrachium leishanense. The sequence goes on from CM019069.1 coordinate 44,979,299, forward strand.
TTAAGCAGACTGTGTTTTTCAAATTGTTGTGACTTAGATGAAGATCAGAGCACATTTTATGACCAATTCATGCAAAACTCCACGTAATCTCAAAGGGTTCACATACTTTTTCTTGCCACTGTAATACTAATGCTTGCCGAGGCTTGACAAAGATTCATAACACGTCGAAACGTTGCCTGGTCTACTTGGGCGGAATAAATCTCTTTTCTTTTAAAATCCTGGAATTGTGTGTCACTATTGTTTGTATCTATCTTTGGGAATGTGAGGGACCCCATGGTATAACAGTGAGCCCCAGAATCAGAAAGACAGATACCTCCAAGGCTGGATGTATCTGTCTTTCTGCTTCTGTTGAGAATTGGTATCCCTTTGGATGCACAAAGGTGATTTACGTTTTCTAGCTGCAGCTAAGTATACATATTTTTCTTCATATAAACTGTTTTTTTCGGAGCTACAGATTTTTAATTTTTGTAGATAACAGTGAGCACCATCCTTATTGTATTCTGCGGACTGAAGTGTGATGACAAGCAAATGTAACACTAATGCTATTAATACCAAAACCATGTATACTTAATTTAGAATTCTAATACAAACACCATAACAAAGAGCTCAACAAACTATACTGCTGCATTACAGCAGCCAGGGAAATGGAGGGCAGAATACAAAGCACTCAGTGCTGTGCAGGGATAAGATTCAGGGGGTTATAATGACTGAAAACCCTGTACGGTACAGATACACGGGGTTACTGTAACTTCCATGCACAGACATTTTCAGGGTTAGTCAGAGAAAGATGAGAACCAGGAGAACTGTCAGGAGAAGAGAATAAGCTAGACCAAATAGGCGATTTGGAAAATGAGATAAATGGGAGAATTTTTCTGGTTTGGCTATTTTGACCTAGAATTTTCACTTCTCCAGTCATTCTCCTGTGGTTCACCTTTCTTTGAATAGACCTGTATGCCACACACATATATTAATTTTTATGTTCTATTGGTATTTTTTGGAAGCTGCATTGCTAATAATCTCATTATGATCACTACAAACCCCCATTAGTAGGAAATCTGAACATTTTTATTATCTATCTGCATCACATTTACTAGATTTAACACATAGGTCATTTCTGCCTGTATGCTGATAATGCAGGCCCTATTTGAATTTGTGCAGTAAAGGGACACCATCTAGCATTTAGAACCTTTCATCCAGGCAAAATTTCTGTAAAGGATAAACGAATACATGAAAAATGTAATATGTGCACGTTTACATTATTTTAATCTATTAACCATCTCAGAAACAACAGTTTTTTTGTTGTTTAAAAAAACAACAACATATAACTGCTGTTTATTAGCTTCTGATATCATCATTGGAGCAACTTCCATAGCAGCTGACTGATAGCAGAGATAGCAATGTGTACAATGGCTCGTGTCACATTTGTCAATTAGCGATTCCCTAAGTGGGAATAGTGGCCTATTTGTTTAATTTCTGAGTTATTTCACTTGTTTCTGTGTCACATGTTAGCAGAATAGAAATCTAAATTAACAGACCACAGGCGATAAAGTTGTTATAATATGTAAGAAAATAGAAAACTAATAACATTTCGTCTGAATAGGACTGAAATAGATTTGTGAGTGAATTCATAGCAAAATGTCAATTCTGGATCCTTTTTTCATGCAGTAATTGAAAAGTAACATTAGAGGGAGCGTCCAAGACTTTTAATTAATGTTCTTTGCATAAATAGTGCGAGGAAGTCTCCCATCTCTCTGTGCATTGTAATCTTTATACTGTATTCTTAACCTCATTATTAGGTTAATAGCTGTGCTGCTTCTGTCATGGTTCACGCCGTCGCCGCCGTGGCAAGAAGGCCAAAGGTGGTACTGCACCCTCCTGACTGACCTAAACAGCATCTTTCTGGCTACGCCACCTTGTACTTTCCCTCAGACTATGATCACTTCAGGTGCTACCACTAATACGCCTTTATAAGGGTGGAGCACCCATGATCCAGTGCTGCATTGTCTCACTTATTCCCTGGTAGCCTTTCTCCTAGACCTGCTCCCATCCTCTGCTGTTATTGATTCCCCGTGTACCGACTTCATACTTTGGACTTTAACCACGTTTGCCAGTCACCTGCCACGACCTATTGCATGGACTATATGACTACATATACTCCCTGCTGCTACCTAACATCCCGTGCCTGCCGCTGCCAAGCATCCCGTGCCTGCTGCTGCCAAGCATCCCGTGCCTGCTGCTGCCAAGCATCCCGAACCTGCTGCTGCCATGGATCCCGTGCCTGCTGCTGCCAAGCATCCCGTGCCTGCTGCTGCCAAACATCCCGTGCCTGCTGCTGCCAAGCATCCCGTGCCTGCTGCTGCCATGCATCCCGTGCCTGCTGCTGCCAAGCATCCCGTGCCTGCTACTGCCAAGCATCCCGTGCCTGCTGCTGCCATGGATCCCGTGCCTGCTGCTGCCAAGCATCCCGTGCCTGCTGCTGCCAAACATCCCGTGCCTGCTGCTGCCAAGCATCCCGTGCCTGCTGCTGCCATGCATCCCGTGCCTGCTGCTGCCAAGCATCCCGTGCCTGCTACTGCCATGCATCCCGTGCCTGCTGCTGCCAAGCATCCCGTGCCTGCTACTGCCAAGCATCCCGTGCCTGCTGCTGCCAAGCATCCCGTGCCTGCTGCTGCCAAGCATCCCGTGCCTGCTGCTGCCAAGCATCCTGTGCCTGCTGCTGCCATACATCCCGTGCCTGCTGCTGCCAAGCAGGGCCGCCATCAGGGCATTACGCCCATTACTGCCGTAAGGGGCCCGGGCCCGGTGGGGGCCCGGGCCGCCGGGGCCTGGGGGGAGGATCCCGGGCCCCCGACGGCAGCGGCGTCGCCCTTTAACAGCTCCGGTATCGGACTCGATGAGTCCGAATCCGGAGCTGTGTCCCTGCTGCTGCTGCAGGAGCCGGAGGAGACTGAGACACTGTGTCTCCTCCGGCTCCTGGCAGCTTCACTTCCTGGCTGGGCGGGGCCAAGCAGCGTGTGAGGGGCCTCCCAAGCACGTTGCTTTGGCTCCGCCCCTCCACTCAGTGAAGCTGCGCGCCGGAGCTGGAGGGACCAGGAAGAAGAAGAGAAGAAGATTAAAGAAAAGGTGAAGAAAAGAAGAGCTGAAGACAGAAGAAAAGAAGATAGAAGACAGCGAGTGGTGAGCCAAGGCCCAGACCCTAAGACCCAGGGCCCAGACCCAGACCCCAGGCCCCTAGATCCAGACCCCAAGGCCCAGACCCCAAGGCCCAGACCCCTAGGCCCAGACCTCTAGGCTCAGACCCAGGGCCCAGACCCAGGACCCAGACCCAGGACCCAGACCCCAAGGCCCAGACCCAGGGCCCAGACCCCAAGGCCCAGTCCCCAAGGCCCAGACCCCTAGGCCCAAACCCATGGCCCAGACCCCAAGGCCCAGACCCAGACCCTAGGGCCCAGACCCTTAGGCCCAGACCCAAGGCCCAGACCCCTAGGCCCAAACCCAGGGCCCAGACCTCTAGGCTCAGACCCAGGGCCCAGACCCAGGACCCAGACCCCTAGGCCCAGACCCAAGGCCCAGGACCCAGACCCTAGGGCCAGGGCCCAGACCCTTAGGCCCAGACCCAGGGCCCAGACCCCAAGGCCCAGACCCCCTAGGCTCAAACCCAGGCCCAGACCCCCTAGACCCAAACCCAGGGCCCAGACCCCAAGGCCCAGACCCAGGGCCCAGACCCCTAAGCCCAAACCCAAGGCCCAGGACCCAGACCCCTAGGCCCAGACCTCTAGGCCCAGACCCCAAGGCCCAGACCCAGGGCCCAGACCCCAAGGCCCAGACCCTAGGGCCCAGGGTCCAGACCCCTAGGCCCAGGGCCAAGACCCAGGGCCCAGACCCAGGGCAAATGCCCAGACCCCAAGACCCAAACCCAGGGCCCGGACCCAGGGCCCAGACCCTATGGCCCAGACCCAGGGCAAAGGCCCAGGGCCCAGACCCAGGACCCAGACCCCTAGGCCCAAACCCATGGCCCAGACCCCAAGGCCCAGGACCCAGACCCCAGGGCCCAGACCCTTAGGCCCAGACCCCAAGGCCCAAACCCAGGGCCCAGACCCTAAGGCCAGACCCTGGGCCCAGACCCCTAGGCCCAGACCCTAAGGCCCAGACCCCCTAGGCCCAAAGCCAGGGCCCAGACCCCTAGGCCCAAACCCATGGCCCAGACCCCAAGGCCCAGGACCCAGACCCTAGGGCCCAGACCCTTAGGCCCAGACCCCAAGGCCCAAACCCAGGGCCCAGACCCTAAGGCCAGACCCTGGGCCCAGACCCCCTAGGCCCAGACCCTAAGGCCCAGACCCCCTAGGCCCAAACCCAGGGCCCAGACCCTAAGGCCAGACCCAGGGCCCAGACCCTAAGGCCCAGACCCAGGGCCCAGACCCCCTAGGCCCAAACCCAGGGCCCAGACCCTAAGGCCCAGACCCAGGGCCCAGACCCCCTAGGCCCAAACCCAGGGCCCAGACCCTAGGGCCCAGACCCTAAGGCCCAGACCCTGGGCCCAGACCCCCTAGGCCCAAACCCAGGGCCCAGACCCTAAGGCCCAGACCCAGGGCCCAGACCCCCTAGGCCCAAACCCAGGGCCCAGACCCTAGGGCCCAGACCCTAAGGCCCAGACCCTGGGCCCAGACCCCCTAGGCCCAAACCCAGGGCCCAGACCCTAAGGCCCAGACCCAAGGCCCAGACCCAGGGCCCAGACCCTAAGGCCCAGACCCAAGGCCCAAACCCAGGGCCCAGACCCTAAGGCCAGACCCTGGGCCCAGACCCCCTAGGCCCAGACCCTAAGGCCCAGACCCCCTAGGCCCAAACCCAGGGCCCAGACCCTAAGGCCAGACCCAGGGCCCAGACCCAGGGCCCAGACCCCCTAGGCCCAAACCCAGGGCCCAGACCCCCTAGGCCCAAACCAGGGCCCAGACCCCTAGGCCCAGACCCAGGGCCCAGACCCCCTAGGCCCAAACCCAGGGCCCAGACCCTAAGGCCCAGACCCAAGGCCCAAACCCAGGGCCCAGACCCAAGGCCCAAACCCAGGGCCCAGACCCTAAGGCCAGACCCTGGGCCCAGACCCCCTAGGCCCAGACCCTAAGGCCCAGACCCCCTAGGCCCAAACCCAGGGCCCAGACCCTAAGGCCAGACCCAGGGCCCAGACCCTAAGGCCCAGACCCAGGGCCCAGACCCCCTAGGCCCAAACCCAGGGCCCAGACCCTAGGGCCCAGACCCTAAGGCCCAGACCCAGGGCCCAGACCCCCTAGGCCCAAACCCAGACCCCAGACCCTAGGGCCCAGACCCAGACCCCAGACCCTAAGACCCAGGGCCCAGACCCCTAGGCCCAAACCCAGGGCCCAGACCCCTAGGCCAAACCCAGGGCCCAGACCCAGGGCCCAGACCCAGGGCCCAGACACCAAGGCCCAGACACCAAGGCCCAAATACAGACCCAGGGCCCAGACCCTAGGGTCCAGACCCCATACCCAGGGCCCAGACCCCAAGGCCAGAGCCAGGGCCAGACCCCAGACCCTAGGGCCCAGACCCCAAGGCCCAGACCCAGGGCCCAGATCCTAGGACCCAGACCCCAAGGCCCAGGGACCAGACCAGGGCCCAGGCTAGACCCCAGGGACCAGACCTCAGGGCCCAGACCTCAGGGACCAGACCTCAGGGACCAGACCCCAAGGCCCAGTCCCAGGGACCAGACCCAGACCCAGACCCAAAGGCCATCATACACAGCCCGTTTCTGTGAGATTTATTGCTGTGGATTCTGTGATATGTTCAGACACACCGCTCATTACTGTGAGTTTTATTGCTGTGGATACTGTGATAAGCTAATACACACTGCACATTACTGGGAGTTTTATTGCTGTGGTGCTATGTTATGTCCTTTTTTTTTTGAAGGGGGAGAAAAGCTGTTAGAGGTTGAGGGGGGGGCCCTGGGGGGCCCCATCGTGAGGTTTAGTAAGGGGCCCCATCATTTCTGATGGCTGCCCTGCTGCCAAGCATCCCGTGCCTGCTGCTGCCATGCATCCCGTGCCTGCTGCTGCCATGCATCCCGTGCCTGCTGCTGCCAAGCATCCCGTGCCTGCTGCTGCCATGCATCCGGTGCCTGCTGCTGCCAAGCATCCCGTGCCTGCTGCTGCCATGCATCCCTTGCCTGCTGCTGCCAAGCATCCCGTACCTGCCGCTGCCAAGCATCCCGTACCTGCCGCTGCCAAGCATCCCATACCTGCTGCTGCCAAGCATCCCGTGCCTGCTGCTGCCAAGCATCCTGTGCCCTCTGCTTCCAAACCTCCAGTGCCCTCTGTTTCCTGTCTCGTGTTGTCTGTAAGTCTCCTACTGTGTTTTCCCTCAGTGTCTCCCTGTGTCTGGTTCCTCCCTGCATTGCCTACTCAGTTATTTCCATTCCTGCCCTGTCCATATTGTTGTATACTTACAATAAAACCCCTTTTTCCTTCAGTTACGTGGCTAAGCTTGTTTGTCACCGCATATTGGGCTCATACCCTATTCCCCTCTGCCAGGACCGTGATAGCTTCTCCCTGTCCTTACAAATGCCTGTACGGCCCTGCGATATTGCACACTAGGGGCCCTATTCCTTACTGTGCGCTAAAATGGGGATGATAATGGGCAAAATCTGCTCCTGCTGTTTTCCCCGTGGTGTCCCCATTTAAGCACGAGATTTCGAGGCAGGCTCTACCTCGTCACCTTGCCCTGGAATGCAGCGCATACTCACGGTACCGCTTCTGAACTGCAGCGAGTATCACCTCCTGGAGTCCACAGGACTCCATAGAGGTTTGGACTTCTGAGGCGCAAGATCGCACAGCGCCACGGAGTGATTGTGGAGTCTCTCTCTGTTCCCAGTCTCACTCTGCTCCTGGCAATGAGAAGCAGCGGATCTGGACACCGTTCTTGCCATGGGATGAGAGGTGAGTATCGGATTTATAGGGTGGGTTTAGGCAGTGGCGTAGCGTGGGGGGGGGGCTGGGGGGGCCGTGGCCCCAGGCGCAGTTTTGTTAGGGGCGCCCTCGGGCACCGCCCAAGGGCCCGCGGGTTGAGGGGATCCAGATGCCGGGCAGCGGGAGTGCTGCTGCCCGGTCCTGAACAGTGAGTCCATCCGTGTTGAAGGGGATGCGGCTGCGTGTAGGCGGTCACGTGGTCCAGCTAATCAGGTTTTACTGAGTCTCTGTACCACCTGACTGGCTGGACCGCGTGACCTGCGCACGCACGCAGCCGCATCCCCTTCAACACGGACGGACTCGCACGCTGTTCAGGACCGGGCAGGCACTCCCGCTGCCCGGCATCTGGGCCCCCTCAACCCCTGCTGGATCCGGAGCTGGGGCAAGTATCCAGGTGAGAGCTGGGGGAAAATCCATGAGCTGGGGCAAATCCATGAGCTGGGGCAAATCCATGTGAGAACTGGGGCAAATCCATGAGCTGGGGCAAATCTATGTGAGAACTGGGGCAAATCCATGAGCTGGGGGCAAATCCATGAGCTGGGGCAAATCCATGTGAGAACTGGGGCAAATCCATGAGCTGGGGCAAATCCATGTGAGAACTGGGGCAAATCCATGAGCTGGGGCAAATCCATGAGCTGGGTCATATCCATGAGCTGGGGCAAATCCATGTGTGAGCTGGGGCAAATCCATGTGTGAGCTGGGGCAAATCCATGTGTGAGCTGGGGCAAATCCATGAGTGAGCTGGGGAAAATCCATGTGTGAGCTGGGGCAAATCCATGTGTGAGCTGGGGCAAATCCATGTGTGAGCTGGGGCAATATCCATGTGTGAGCTGGGGCAATATCCATGTGTGAGCTGGGGCAATATCCATGTGTGAGCTGGGGCATTATCCATGTGAGAGCTGGGGAAAATCCATGTGTGAGCTGGGGCAATATCCATGTGAGAGCTGGGGCAATATCCATGTGAGAGCTGGGGCAATATCCATGAGCTGGGGCAATATCCATGTGTGAGCTGGGGCAATATCCATGTGTGAGCTGGGGCAAATCCATGTGTGAGCTGGGGCAATATCCATGTGTGAGCTGGGGCAAATCATGTGTGAGCTGGGGCAATATCCATGTGTGAGCTGGGGCAAATCCATGTGTGAGCTGGGGCAATATCCATGTGTGAGCTGGGGCAATATCCATGTGTGAGCTGGGGCAATATCCATGTGTGAGCTGGGGCAAATCCATGTGTGAGCTGGGGCAAATCCATGTGTGAGCTGGGGCATATCCATGAGCTGGGGCGAATCCATGTGTGAGCTGGGGCAATATCTATGTGTGAGCTGGGGCAATATCTATGTGTGAGCTGGGGCAAATCCATGTGTGAGCTGGGGCAATATCCATGTGTGAGCTGGGGCAATATCCATGTGAGAGCTGGCTGGGGCAATATTCATGTGTGAGCTGGGGCAATATCCATGTGAGAGCTGGGGCAATATCCATGTGAGAGCTGGGGCAATATCCATGAGCTGGGGCAATATCCATGTGTGAGCTGGGGCAATATCCATGTGTGAGCTGGGGCAAATCCATGTGTGAGCTGGGGCAATATCCATGTGTGAGCTGGGGCAAATCATGTGTGAGCTGGGGCAATATCCATGTGTGAGCTGGGGCAATATCCATGTGTGAGCTGGGGCAAATCCATGTGTGAGCTGGGGCAATATCCATGTGTGAGCTGGGGCAATATCCATGTGTGAGCTGGGGCAATATCCATGTGTGAGCTGGGGCAATATCCATGTGTGAGCTGGGGCAAATCCATGTGTGAGCTGGGGCAAATCCATGTGTGAGCTGGGGCATATCCATGAGCTGGGGCGAATCCATGTGTGAGCTGGGGCAATATCTATGTGTGAGCTGGGGCAATATCTATGTGTGAGCTGGGGCAAATCCATGTGTGAGCTGGGGCAATATCCATGTGTGAGCTGGGGCAATATCCATGTGAGAGCTGGCTGGGGCAATATTCATGTGTGAGCTGGGGCAATATCCATGTGAGAGTTGGGGCAATATCGATAACGTGTCCACAGGTTGGGGGGGGCGCACAATTCTTGCCTGGCCCCGGGCGCTGACAACCCACGCTACGCCACTGGGTTTAGGGGGTGCTAAATGATTTTGCACCAGCTTTTAGGTGTCGCTAAAATGTTGCATTGCGCGTCCCTGCGGTAATTAGCGCTAGCACTTTGTAATACCTTACTTATCCTAACACTAATTAATCATAGCGCTCCCCATGTTAAGTATACGATGCGCAAAGTACAGTAAGCTCGCGGAAGCCAGCGCAAACACCGATGCAACGAAGTGATTTCTTACGTGTTTAGCATCAGGAAGGTGATATGCGGGCATGCGTTAAACACACTTTTCCTGGCGATAATGCTTACTCATCTGAACACTTCCATTAGCATTCACTAGGGAATAGAGCCCGAGGGGTTTCTGGGAGTTTTAACTCAAAAGTAAAATTCCGTAACTATCAATAAAGAAAGTGCAAGTTCCCCATCCAGATGGATCAGGTAACCCATTTCTACTGTGGTCAAATATATGGAGTCCTATGGACATTTACAAAAAAAAAGAAGCCTTTAAAAAAACCAACAAAACTCAAATGGGGAGAATGTTCTTTTTTTTTTCTAAACCAAGAAGCAGAGCTCCGAACATTTAGGCCATGACTCAACATATCCCTTTAAGTTGAGTATCTGTATATGAAATTCTGAAATCCAAAAAGCTCCAAAGTCCAACATGTTTTTGAGTGCTGAAACATGTCACATATGACCTAATGGGACAGTGGGACAAAATTATTAAAATTTTTGTATAAAATGACCTTCAGACTGTGTGTTTAAGTTGTGTATGGAACACACGAATTTCCCAAAGATATTTATTATTATATGCAAATATTCCAAAATGCTAAATAATCAGAAATCTAAAGAACATCTGATCGTCAGCCTTTCGAATAAGGGATACTCAACATGCACATATTTCATACGGAACTATTTTATATAAACACAGCACATATATTTGGAATTGAAGCTGAAACATCCCCTAATAACAAAATGCGTTTTTTGTTGTTGTACTATAGCAACGTCTCAACTAAGAAATGTGTTTCACAAGCCCCAGGAAAACCTCTCTTGGTTGAAACATTGATGCAATATTAAAGATACAATAAATCACCAGACCAGAGGGTGGACTGAATCTTATTTTTCCTTTTCAACGTATGTTTGGCCATGGCAGATCCTGAGACTACCTGCATCTTCTTTTGAGTAAGTGCAATTTTTATTATGATCTGATAAAAGCATTGGAAAATACAGAACTTACCACTTCTTTGAGGATTTTATCCACAACGTCAGACTCCTGAAGGTGGAACACGAACCTGCTGGCAGGAACGCTGGCCAACAGACGAAGCTTGGCCGCGTTGGCAGTTTCTTTAGCGACCCCTGTCATTCCCACTGTGAAAAACTTAATATCGTGGTGTTTGGCGTTAGAAGTAGCAGCAAATATATCAGGATTTCTTGGGTGGTCTACCCCGTCTGTAAGAAGTATGGCCACCTTGACGCTCTTCTGGGTCCCTTCATTCATGTAGAGTTGAGTTAGGTTGGTTATGGCATAGGACGTAAAGGTACCATGGCCAATGTAGGCTATCGGGGCGACACGGGCTTTGAAATTCTCAGGTCCCTTCCAGTCCCTGAAAGTCTGCTCTATTAATACGGTGCTGCTATACTGGAGCAGGGCCATCCTCCAGCTGAAAGTCCGGCCGGAGTTGAGCTGAACTCCTTTCAACTTGTCCACCATTTGCAAAACGAATTTCTTCTCCTGGTTGTGGTTGTAGTCTTTTGCGCTTTCTGAACTGTCCAGTAGGAAGGCCATTTCCAAAATGCAGTCTTCATCTGGGAAATACAGGAATGAGAGGGCCGCACGTACAACAAAGTTTAGATTCAAATGTTGGTAAGGTAACTACAGATATACAATCTGACTGGAAAAAACATCTCTGCCCTAACATGTAATATTCCACAATTTAGCCAATTGGTTAAACAGTATGTAATGTGTAATCTGTTACACATCATCCCCGTGTCCCATCCATTCGTTGCCAATAAAGCCAAACAAATCGATAATCCTATATATGGATAAAAAAAATTCGACACAACATTTGAAATCACCAAAAAGAGGCACAGTTTTTGGAAAAATCAGTGGAGTGGAGTACAAGTCTAGACCATTGTAGGAGGCTTCATAGCACTGATGCACTCTGGTACTCATTGATGTGGATGCAACTATCTTTTAGGATGAAACAGTACAATTTAACTAAAGGTACATTATATCCACTATCAACAAATTTAAAGGGATTCTCTATTAAAAAATAGAGTTTCTTTTTTATGCCTTTAAATGATTGGGCAGATGCTGCTGACAGCTTCTGCCAATTGTTTCTTTTCTATTTTTAAGGTGATTTTATTCATTTTTTCTCACATGCCACACGCTGCTCCTCCTCCTCTTCGGTTAAGTGACTCCTGGAACTGGAAGACCCTGAAGCTTCTCTGTGCAATTTGTGCTCCTATGCAACTTGTGAATCGTAATTGAATCGAATAGTAACCGTGTGCAAAATCTGTAGCGCCTGCGAAGAACGATGGATTTTATCTGTGCTCATGCTCTGAACCGCTGGCTGCCTCTCCGAGACCACTTGCTTCAGTGATTGGTCTCATAGAGGATGATGGCACACTGTGTGTGACATCACTAGTGACCAATCTGGTGACCACCAGCCGGGATATTCAAAAATCTCGGCTGCTGGTGATGCTGGGTGGGGTGGAGGAAACTACTCCACTTCACCCAGCGATATCTGTATATTGAGGTAGCTGAGAAGGGAGGAAAGAAAAAGTCAGTCACTCCTCACATCCAGACCTCTTTGAAACTGTAATTTACAGGTCCTGGTGTGCTGAGTGTCCCCTCTCCTCATCTCCCACCACGTGTCCATGGGGGGGGGGGTGTCACAGCATTTCAGCGTGAAGGTCTCCCTTCTGCCTTGAAGGTTCTCGGTCACCTCCTGCTGGACAGCTTGGGTTCGATCAATTTCATTTTAACTCAACCAAATCTGATCTTCCAATGCTTTTAAATTGAGAGCATATGATTGGCTACATACAAGCCAGTCATGCATGTGCCTTCTGTCAGAGCGACAGCTTCTTCTCCGTTCCTCAGCAATACTATTTATGAGCTTTTTTTATTAAGTATACATCATCTATATGATGATTGATTGTTATGACTAAGCTCACCATGATCCGGAGGAAGTGAGAGTGGGTCTCACAAAACGCGTTGAGCTGCTTTAAGAAGGACCACAGATTTGGACCAAAGAACCACGATTGTGACCAATTGATGGACCTATATCTTTTGGAGGACAGATGATGGACCTAATGGGACACTAATCGGGAGGTTTGGGCCACTGCGGCCAATGTACATATGCACATTTGGTTATGTGCTTTTTATTTATCAGAAGTGGATTTGAAAATAAATTGGGACAACCCTAACTGTATAGGGTGATCCCGCTGGGTAAAAAACACTATATCGCGCCATTCTATGTTGTTTTTTTGTATATGATTGAGGAGATTGAGTGCACCTCAGAATTGGCAGCAGAGGGCAGGGAACTATGCCTACTATTGTTTTTATTGAGCTCACCTAAAATCCTGAAAGGTGGGAGAAAACACTGATGTGGGGGATCTTGGTCCACAAAGCAACAGCTCTACCAGTTTATATCCATATGCCAACAAGCTGCCCCCTCAACTTGACAAATGTGGAGTTTTCGAAGTATTGGGTTACCTATTGCCCCAAAGGATAAATTTCCCACCCAGATTTTTTACATCTTTCTAGCTTTTTATCTGTGAATCTTCAGCCTCTAACCTTTTATTTTAAAATACCAAATGCAGTAGAGGGGATTGAAATCTTGTACGACATATTTTATTTTGAATAACACTCATATTTTAGCTTAATTTCTAATTTCTTAATTTCTTTTCCATATATATATTTATTTATATTTTGATTGTTTCCCCTTATATACCTAAAGATGAAATTTTTTAACTTGTGCATTTGAAACTTAACACACCTTTGCAGATGTCTACCATAGACAAATGAATAATCAGGAGTGTTGAGGGATCGATTCTCCATCATTATAATCCTTTTCACTCTTGACACATCGGTCAATGGTAATATTTTAATGTCATCACCAAAGCTACCCGTTCTGCTCCATTTTTAGTCTACGATAACATTACATTACGGCAATAGATATGGAAGCGTCACCTTGCTCACTGAGATTGGTAGATTTTTCTACTCCAGGTGATGTTAAAGCTTTGGGCTTGTATTTTCCAACATTCTGTGCGACATATTTCTGAATGTCTAACAAGAACAGGAGCCACCAAACCCGTGGAAACATGGCTGACCTAAAAAAAAAGGTAAACAGTTAGCACGTGTTGCATGTTTATTTGGCATTTCACACTCATGATTAGTCATTGGAGGCTCCAAGAAGTAAACAGAATACATATACAGGGTTATCCAAAGAGATTCGAAAAGTCACCGCACGTTCGGTGACTTTTCGTTCTCTTCAATTCGGTTCCTTTTGCCGATTGCATTTCGGTGACCCTGCGGTGTATTCAGCAAAGAGCACAGGGTCCCCGAATTGCAGGGAAAAGCTGCCGAAAACCTGACGAAAACTAACCGAATGCACGCTGAAAACAAGCAAAAACATCTGGATTAACCTTCGAAAAAACCGAACATGAGCCGAACAGGAGCCGAAAATGAGCCGAATCACACAGAGCCGAAGCAGCTGTGACGTGAAGGAGGCAGTGAATAAATTAGAAAAACCATTTGTATGAATCTGGGAAAAAGAAACGCTGTTTGCAAAGAAACTACTGAGCGAAAATGTCTGAAATTTTCACAGGAGATCCAGGGAATGATAATAAAGAGGGCTGTTACAAAAAAAATAAGTAAATTGGAAAAAAAATAAAAAAAAAATCGGACTTTTTAAAAAAAATAAAAAAAATCTGAAAAATGCTTAAAATATCCTAAAAAATCTATAAATAAAGAGACTTTTTGCTGCAGAATTTTATAATGAACGGTTTATTAGATATTGAATTAAAACGGGAATATTTTTAACATTGAAGTCTATGGGATTCTCCTGAATAAATTTGCCGAATGAAACCACAGAATGGCAGGGCATTAGGGGAACCTTTCACTGCTGGTTTGTGTTCTCTGAATAGCCGAAGCAGTGCTTTTCATGGGGATTTCACTGCCCTCGAACAGGAACCGAACAGGCACCGTATGTTCAGGCAATTCGCCAGGATTTGGCGAATTGCCTGCTCTCTGGATAGCCGAATGGCCAGGAAAGGTAACCGAACGCTGATTTTCAGCATTCGGTTACCTTTCTCAAGCAATTCGGATCTCTTTGGATAACCCTGATAGGGTTATTCTCAACGCGCCAGAGTTTGCCAGCGACGCAACTCTGAAAAACTCTGACATTTCACGAAAGTGTAATCCAAAGAGCAATAAGAGAAGCTTCATTGTGAACCAAGCTTCATTATGAAGCTTCTCCTCTCGCTCTTTGGATTTTACTTTTGTGAAATGCTGGCATTTGTTGACATTGCAACACTGGCATTTTTCACATTAATCGGACCAGATTTTATGAATGTGCATCATTTCCCATTATTGAATTTATAGAAGAATATGGTCTTCAAGCCTTTCCAAACCGTATACAGTCACATAGGTCATCGTCTAACATCTTCCCATGGGCCACATTTATTAGCAATATATCCGAAGTCTCCACTGCTTGATAGCAGGTCATAGTAGAACGACTGGATTTTTCCCAACTTAGGGCTGATTTCACTCCATCCTTTAACATTTACTAGTAAATTTTTAAGTATATCGACCGACTTGTAAATGCTAAGGACTTGCCTTATTTGTGACTCGACATCTACGACAGGTAATTGTAAAAAAAATTTTGAGAAAGTATTTTACCAGGAAGGATACATTGAGATTTCTCTCGTTTTCAAGTATGTCCTGGGTAGGCGAGTATGTACCGTTAGGTGTCATGCACAAGGACACTTACTAGAGAGGTGCTCTGGCCAGGACTTGAACCTGTGTCTCCACGGTTATAGAGCAATGTTGTTACCTCTACTCCATTCAGCCGGTAAGTTTACACTATACTTAGTACAAGAAGTGAGAACTTAGGCCTCTGTAACAGATCTCTGTGCCCGGACAGGGTCACATCTGCCCAATGCTGCTTCCTCGCTGGACACCCATGTTCTCCTTGTGACTCTCATACCTTTCTCTAGTACCTTAGCTGCTGCTTAAGGACAGGTGCATGTAGAGAGCCTGGCTAACACCCCCAGAAATAAGCCAAAGTTGTAGACCTGGAGCCTTTCGTTGGCACGGCAGGCAGAAGATTCCTGGTACCCCAAATCATGAGTCGTGACTTCAAACTTGGTCAGAATAGAACTGACTGTTTATTACACAGGCACAGAGATACACAGGCAAGAACAACCTCCTTCATGCTTACACCCAACAGATAACATCACAGATACAGTCAACCACCAACACTATTTGCATACAATAAAGCAGATAGCTGCACAGGATCGCCAAACAATGGACATTGTGATTTTGTAGGAGGAGAAGGGGGAGGGAGAGGCAGGGTAAACAAAAGGAATTTCTTATAGAGAGAATTTACACAATAGAGAGAGCAGGTACTAATACAGAGACATACACTATACAGGGAAGGGTTAGATAATTGAGGGAATGTACGAAAAATACACAACAATAGACTATACAATAAATACACAAGGGAATAACAAACAGACATCAGAAATATTTAGTTAACTGGCAGATATATATAAAACCGTGAAAACCAAAGATATTTAAAAGGTCCACCAATTCCCCCAATAGTCTCTTTCACGGGCCGTAGTCTCTGGGCAGTAGGCTAGCGCACGGCCCCCTCCAAGTCGCACAGTAACAGCGTGTTCTGTCACAGCCTCGATTTAATTATATTGGCTGTTGTTTTTTAAATATAAGCTGATTCAGTTGAAAATATTTGACCAGCGCCAATATTGGAGCCGGTGGTCTGAAAAAACGTTGGCTGGTAAAACACCTGAAAAAGCTTATTCTCATTTAGCAACATACAGATTTGTACCTTTAAAACATGACCATTAGACATATCCTATGTTTAAAAAGAGATTTAAGTCTTATTCCGTCTATCAACACCTTTTAGCATTTGAACTTCTTTCGGAAAGCATCATACAGATAAATTTGAGTTAAATCAGTAAAGCTAATATTTCCATTGAAAGAATAGCCGCAAGAGCTGATATTCGATCATGAATTTTTATCAAGAATCAAATTGCCGGTAAACCCTGATTTGAATCTCCCGAACTGTAAAATGGCCAAAAGGATTGGCCAAAAAATAACCTATTTTCCATCGGACCAAATTAAATCAAGCCCTTAGTGGGGGCTGAATAATAAAGTGATTCTTAAAAAAAGTATCTTTGCATTTGTAATGGAAAAAAAATATTTAAAAAGTCAAATAATTATCTCTCATCCCAAAGTGAAGAGCAGGGAGCAATCCGGTGTCTCCTCTCTTTATAAAGTTAAAGACACAAGTACAAAGCAGTTGACTTTCCACTCGCACTATGCAATCTCGCAAGCTCGAATATACAGTAAAAGACTTGCGTGGGTCTCTGTGGAGTCCAGTGAAAACTATTGTGGCTTCCAACAACTACGACTTGAGGTGCGAATATAGTGGTTGACTTGAAACAGAGATGGCAACAGGGAACCACAATAGTTATACGGCTCATGACACCCTTTAGTTTTTTTGGCTGCCAGTTCGCTATTACCAACTGAGCCAGACTGAACCTTGGAAACGTTTTGACATTGATGGTGATAACCTGATTGAGGTAGCTTGCTTGAATTACTAAGTAAGTAAAGGAAAGAGTCGGGATTGGAAGAGGCAAGCGAAATGTATCCTACGCAGGGTATGCAGTAAACACTGGAAATTCCATTATTTTCAATGTTGTGAAAATCTCTTGGGCACAAGCCAAATACGAATGCATCCAGAGGTCTGTTATGCCATGGAACCCTGAAGTAAAACAAATCCCAATCTAATAATATTGGGTGATGCTCTACGTAAACCACTGTGTCTTATCAAAGGCATTATCTTACTTAACCCCTTCACACCCAAAGTCAAGTGTTCTCGATTTTATATTGTAATACATTGAAAAGCACTCATTAGCATATCAAAACCCAATTCTCACACCTTTTTAAAGCCAGATTAGTGTGCCTCCTATGGAGAAACAAATTCAACTGTCTTATCTCTATCTAGGCACCCTGCAGAGTGATAAAACAAGCAGCCCCAAACCTCACTGTAACAAAAAGTACAAACACATTACTGCTGCAGTGCAACAGCCAGAAAGAGGTTAGAATACAGGGAGAGCTCTGGGGTCACTCACTTCTGTACAGGGATAAGATTCAAGGAGTTATAATAACTGAAAATCCCTGTCCAGTACAGATCCAAGGTGTTACTGTAATTTCCATATACAGGCATTATGCCACATACAGATAATAATTTTTATATCCTGCTGGTATTTTTTGGATGCTGCATAGCTAATAATCTCATTGTGATCATTACACATCTCTATAAGCAATATATCTGTCTGTTTTTATTATTTATGTTTATCACGTGTACTGGATCTGGCACAAAGGCCATTTCTGCCTGTATGCTGATAATGCAGACCCCGTTTGATGTTTTGCCAGGTAAGAGGCACCAGCTAGAGCTCAGAATTTTTCATTCCAACAATATTTCTGTAATGGATAAACAAACACATTAAAAATTACAAATTAGGGTATTTACATTATTTAACTTTTTTAACTATCTCATAAGAACAATGTATGTGCAAAATTTCTATTTTACCCTACATTTAATTCATAACTTATCAATTTATGTTTCAAATGAATGTTATGATAAAATAAATTCTACAAATCACTTTTTTTTTTTTTGGAGAAAGGATTTTACCAGGAAGGATACATTAAGATTTCTCTTGTTTTCAAGTATGTCCTGGGTGGCGAGTATGTACCGTTGGGTGTCTTGCCCAAGGACACTTACTGGAGAGGTTGTTTGCTGGGATCGAACCCATGAATCCACAGGCTCTCTCCATGCAGAGCAGTGATGTTACCTCTACTCCACCCAGCCGGTGGCAAAGAGGTTAAAAAAAGGCTTCCTTTCACAAACAGTCAATATTTAATGTAAAGAGCTAGTGAGGACCATAGCCCTGAAAGCCTTGAAATTATCTTTGAAATTTAATACTAGTTACACATGAAAATTAAGTGTTTGGAAGTGCTCAACACACTCGCACATTGTCTTTAACGGTAATTTCGGAGTGCTGAAATCTTCAAACATTTTGTAGCACCTGGTTTAAGTACACATTATCAAGGCAAAAGAAACAGTTTATTGTTTCTGGGGTTGGATTTCACGAAAATGTAAATGTGTTTCATCAGGTTTAAGTGCAAGTTTCAACTTACCCAGGGCTATTCAGAGAGAGGTGAAAACCTTGAGAATAGGCAGAAGAATGAACAATCTAGACTAAATAGCCAATTTGGAAAGTGAGATAAATGGGAGAATTTTTCTGGTTTGATTATTTTGACCTAGAATTATCAATTCTCCAGTCATTTTCAAGGTTTTCACCTCTCTCTGAATAACCCTGACCATTTTTTTCCCAGTAAACTAACAGCAGACTTTGCTTGTCATAAAATGTTCACAATGTTTCCCAAGTGTGTGACGGCATTCACTACTAAGTACATGTTACTACTAGGAGCGTTACTGGAGGAAATGGCGTCTCTTCTGTATTGGAATGTAAAGTCTTTAAACTTTACTCTTATTATTTAACTTTTTTTTAAAATTTAAAAGTTTTTATTGATTTTTTCAACAGTACAATTATAAATGATAAAGCAGTATCTTCAATAAACAATAGACACGTATAAGAAAACAAAAAGAAACAAACAACATACAGTTGTCGCTGCTGCGTTTGTCAACATTAAGGCTAGGGTCAGACGAACGCATTTTTCACGTTGTCCGTGAAAAAGTGCGTTCGAACGAACGTACGTATTTTTTCCCGGAATACGCGATAGCGGTCATACGATGCGCCTTTTCGTCTGTGATTTTGTACGGATCATCAATAAAACTCTTTTTGTGTCTGGACGTTATGTTAGCCGGACATTAGCAGCGTCTGACGTCTCCTAATCACGCACACACGCCGCTAGCGGACGCAGCGCACTCTGTACGTCAGTAGTAGCGGTTTGACGTTCTCGAACAAATGCGTTCGTTTGCCACTTGCGTTGCACGGACGAACTTTCGTGCGGCCGTTCGTCGTATGTTCCCCGGCATTGGAAGTCATTTGCTGCTTGCACGGCCGTAATTTCGTGCGGCTAAACGCACGTGAAAAATGCGTTCGTCTGACCCTAGCCTAAAATGGAACCTTACAGTTAATCAAAGTGTGAGCTAAATCCCATATTCCGTATCTCAAGGACTTTACCATACGACCCCGGTAGGCTAGATATTATAAAGCATTTCACCTTGTGTAAGCCCTCCGTGTTATTATTTAACTTGACTAGTTTTACCTTCATTTTTAGTATCTCCTTTCAGTTTACATATAAAAACTGCAAAATATAATAAACATTAATATGCCATTTCATTTTAAAGTTTTTCATTGACATTTTATGTTATTATTTCCCTATAAAAAGTATATAAAAAACATATTAAAATAAATATGCAAACTTAAATATTATTTAAAGGAACATCTTCTCAAAAATAGATACCTTAAAAGGTTTTAAGAACAGCAGAATCCAAATACATAGAAGTACAGAAGTACAGATGTTCCTATGCACCCCCAACCCCCCCCAAATCAAAATAGTGTGTAATCCACAAATTGAAAGGGAAAACGAAAACTCACAAACCTGCCATAAAAAGCACTTTCAATCTACAAGTGTGGTCAATGTAGGGCAGAGTTCTCAAATCGTAGATTGTGATGATGAACAATTCCCAGAATTCTTGGAGCACAATAGAATGCCAGATAATCATGGGAGTTGTAGCTTGGAGGGGGGGGGGGGGTGGCAGAGTTTGAGACTCTTGGTATCAAACATCAAAGTGGATCAATGAAGGTAAACAACAGATAGTGATATAAAAGGTTTATTAACCCAGTCACTACCAAGATCGAGAGATCTCTGGCCTCAAAGGCACCCGATATCGAGATATCTCGATCTGCTGATCTGCAGCCCAAAAGCAAATGAAATTCTTTTGCTGCAAACAAATTTCAATTGCTTTTGGGCTGCAGAAGGTGCCCCCAAAGTTCTAGCCCTGTGGGCATAATGCCCAAAGAGCTAAAATGGTGTAAATCAGCTATGTGGATGCCCTGACATCGGACATTCAGCAAGCCGATACATTTGTTGCAGTGAACCGCGGGCTGCAACTGTAACTCAATGTACTAGTAGATGGCACCATCTGCTGGCCAAATATGTTAGTACAGTAATAGAGTCATTGGGAGTATTTCTAAATATGTCTTACACTATAATTAATTAAAAATGATTTTTCAAAAAACCACTAGTCTTTTGGAAAATCACTTGGTAGTGAAGGGGATTAATAATGATACATGAGGAAGAGACGGCCCTGCGCATGGGATAACTGCCCTGCTAATTCAACACGTTATACAAGTGCTCAACCAGACACCCCGTGAGCTTACAATCTAATGGACAGAAGTATGTGAAACAAATGGGAGCAGAGAGCTGGTGGCCAGAAAGAATATAGCAGGGATTGCATGGGAAGGACCAGAAGCTTGGGTTTAGTAAGGGTAATCACAGAGATAAGTGGAAGCAGCTGGACCGGCGAGCTGAAATTTAGGATCAGGACTGGGTGGGAGGGTGGGAATGCAAAAGTGAAAAAAATAGAGTTCAGTGAGGTGTGTGAGTGTGAGGAAGATCTGATTGATCTATAGAGCAAGAAATGCAGTGAGATTAAGCAAGAGTGAGCTGGTTGTATTGGAGGCATTTACGACATTGGAAGAGAGCGAGGGTGAAGCAGAGGGGAATATTTTAACAAAAAGAGAGGGAACATTTATTAAAAGACAACTAAACAGCCAGAAATTATTAAATTCAGACATAAAGTAAAATCGTAATATTAGAACAGTGTGGAGTATTGTGGTGGACAACATGTTCAATCCCGGATTCCTTGTTACTTCTTGCTGGTTGTAGAGTGGAAAATGGAAGTCAGTGAGGTCTGTGAGTGTGAGGATCAGATTGCGTGTGTAGGAGCGCAAATTGCACAGAAAAGCTTCAGGGACATCCGGGTTTGGGAGTCCCTGAACAGAAGAAAAGGTGAGTAAAATTGCCCAAAAAGAAGAAAAAATATTGGGCAGCGACTGTCAGCAGCCTCTGCCCAATTATTTAAGAGTAAAAAAGGGAACTCTACTAAATGTTGCGCTCATGCTTGTAGTCCAACCATATGGGAAATGAAGCTCAGTACCTGATGAAAGGGCACATTTATCCATTGTTTCCCCTTCCCCCCTTTGAAGAATCAGCATTTAGCTGTTTGTTCCGACACGTTGAAGTCTCTGCACTTCTCACGTTTTTATTGGCATGTTTTAAAATGTCGACCACTCATCGTTTTATTAACCTCTCTTTGTCAGCATTTAATTTATTTATGTCTCCAGTACTTGCCACATGAGATAAAATTCATGTTATATTTAATCTATCCTCAAATACCAGCCCGGGGGCCTTTTCTCGATCCCGTCGCTTCGCACACAGTCTTGAAGGCATTTGGAAACGTAGCTTTACCTGAGGAATGTTATCGCTATGAGGCCTGTATAACTGTGCAAATACGATCAAAATGCATACGTGGCAGATTAATCTACTATACGACCTTTAGTATAAAGACTTGACTTTATTCCAATCTGATTATTTAGTGTCATATCAAAACATGTTTGGTGATAAAACCCATGTTTGGTGAAAGGTGTTTATTTAAAATACGTGAAAGGTTCATTAAAGGCAAAACGTAGTAAGTGATCTGACATTGTCTTAGCATGTTAGATAAAATAATAGCAACAATAATAGATGTATGGATTTAACTGTCGTTAGGGACTACTTTATCGACATAATGAAATCGATTTTAGTTATATTACTATTAGTAATTAATATTTTTAATTTACCTTTTTTAAGTATAGCACTTAGAAACTATAGCACAAGTATAGCACTTGGAAGTATAGCAGTTAGAAATATAGTTTCCTTTTTATGCCCTTAAAAAAAAACAGCTGCTGCCCAATTATGTTTTAGTTATTTTTCCTACTTTTGTTGATTTTTACTCACCTTTTGTCCCTCGCCGTGTGCAGCTCCTCCTCTTTGGCTCAGGGACTCCCAAACCATAAGTCCCAGAAGCTTTTCTGTGCAATTTGCGCTCGTACGCATCTTGGGTAGCGTAGCAGCCTCAAAGTGTGCACCGCATTTTATGTACGCACGTTTCGTAGCGCAGGGCGATGGATTGGAGCTGCTGCATGCATGCGCAGATCTGATTCATCCATTGCCTCTGTGAGATCGCTCGCTGCAGGGACTGGTGTCAGAGAGGCAGTGGCGTCACTAGGGTTGGTGACACCCGGTGCGGTAACTTATGGTGTCACCCCCCCCCCCCGAGTTTTATGGATTTTTTTTAACTACTCTTACTCCTAAATCAGTACTCCCATATAACACTGAATGCTCATACACACAGCGCACATTACTGTGAGGTTTATTGCTGTGGAGCTCTCTCATATGTTCACACAAATTTTTGCCAACTGCCAGCAAGTACGGTGCCTGTTCGAAGGCAGTGAAAGCACACATGGATATATATTGCCCCCAGCAGCTCTGGATATATTGCCCCCAGCAGCTCACCCATGGATATATATTGCCCCCAGCTCACATATGGATATATTGCCCCAGTTCACAATTATATATTGCCCCCAGCAGCTCACCCATGGATATATATTACCCCAGCTCACATATGGATATATTGCGCCTTAGCTCACATATGGATATATTGCCCCAGACCAGCTCACACATGGATATTTGCCCCAGACCAGCTCACACATGGATATATTGCTCCCAGACCAGCTCACACATAGATATTGCCCCAGCTCTCATGGATATGCCCCCAGCACACATGGATACTGCCCCTGGGGGAGCCACGTGACCAGCCGCGATCTCGCAAGAACTCGGCTGGTGACGTGTTTCCCCCAGGCGAGCGCCGAAGCTGCTCGCAGGGAGCGAACACGCGGCGCACGGTGAGACACCTGCCCTTAGGGTGACGGTGTCACCCTAAGGGCGGGTGTCACCTGGTGCAGGCCACACCCCCCGCCCCCACGTAGCGACGCCCCTGCAGAGAGGGTACATCAGCAGATCTCTGTGTGCTGACATTACAAGTGACCGATCTGGTGAAATTCAAAACTCCCAGCTGCTGGTGACGCTGGGTGGGGAGGAGGAACCTCCTCCACTTCACCTAGCTTTTTCACCAGAGCGGGCAGGAGCAGGGATTATTTCGGCATTTTTTTTTTCGTTTCTTTCCAAAAGCATTTTTTCTTTTTTCTGTAACAGACGTTTTTATTATCATTCATAGCATCAGGATGCGCATGCTGCAGCCGGCTATAGGCTGCGTGCGCATCCTGTAGAGCCGGATGCGCACGTAGCAGCCGGCTATGGGCTGCTGCATGGGCGTCCGCAGGATGGGGCAAGGGGGCCTGTTTGAATTTTGTGATGTCCTCCTCACTTCGCCTCCAATCCACCATGTGCTCCTAGTCACTTTAGGCGCTGGGAGAGGCTGCCTGGACTGAGATGCAGGGGCTGCTGCTGCGGCCACTGGATGGAATGCTGGCAGACAGCAAATAAAGGTGATTGTCAAATCTTTACTAAGCCTGATGCCCCCTGGTCTGAGGTCTAGTTTGTCTGCCTGGGGAGGAGGAACACCATGACTAATAGTAATCTGGTGGGGATGAGTTTACAATCTAAGAGGAGGGGGACCCTGCTCCAGAGCTTACAATCTAATAGGAGGGGGACCCTGCTCCAGAGCTTACAATCTAAGGGGAGAGGGGACCCTGCTCCAGAGCTTACAATCTAATAGGAGGGGGACCCTGCTCCAGAGCTTACAATCTAAGAGGAGGGGGACCCTGCTCCAGAGTTTACAATCTAAGAGGAAGGGGACCCTGTTCCAGAGTTTACAATCTAAGGGGAGAGGGGACCCTGCTCCAGAGTTTACAATCTAAGAGGAGAGGGGACCCTGCTCCAGAGCTTACAATCTAATAGGAGGGGGACCCTGCTCCAGAGCTTACAATCTAAGAGGAGGGGGACCCTGCTCCAGAGCTTACAATCTAATAGGAGGGGGACCCTGCTCCAGAGCTTACAATCTAAGGGGAGAGGGGACCCTGCTTCAGAGCTTACAATCTAACAGGAGAGGGGACCCTGCTCCAGAGCTTACAATCTAATAGGAGGGGGACCCTGCTCCAGAGCTTACAATCTAATAGGAGGGGGACCCTGCTCCAGAGCTTACAATCTAAGAGGAGAGGGGACCCTGCTCCAGAGCTTACAATCTAATAGGAGGGGGACCCTGCTCCAGAGCTTACAATCTAAGAGGAGGGGGACCCTGCTCCAGAGTTTACAATCTAAGAGGAAGGGGACCCTGTTCCAGAGCTTACAATCTAAGGGGAGAGGGGACCCTGCTCCGGACAGAGGCGTAACTAGAAACCTCAGGGCCCCGGTGCAAGAATCCATGAAGGGCCCCCCTCATCGGCTGTGGGGAGGGGCCTTTGCGGGCCATTGAAGTCAGCGGGGCGTACCACTACGCCCTGCGCCTTCAAGACCCACCCTCTGCGCGGGCCCCAGATATCAGACCCCCAGTAATTAACCAGCCAGTATCAGACCCCAGTAATTAACCAGCCAGTATCAGACCCCAGTAATTAGCCAGTATCAGACCCTAGTAATTAGCCAGTTTCAGACCCCAGTAATTAGCCAGTATCAGACCCCCAGTAATTAACCAGCCAGTATCAGACCCCAAGTAATTAGCCATTATCAGACCCCCAGTAATTAACCAGCCAGTATCAGACCCCCAGTAATTAGCCAGTATCAGACCCCAGTACTTAGCCAGTATCTGACCCCCAGTAATTAACCAGCCAGTATCAGACCCCCAGTAATTAGCCAGGATCAGAGACCCCAGTAATGAGCCAGTATCAGAACCCCAGTAATTATCCAGTATCAGAGAGCCCGAGTAATTAGCCAGTATCAGACCCCCAGTAATTAGCCAGTATCAGAACCCCAGTAATTAGCCAGTATCAGACCCCCAGTAATTAACCAGTATCAGACCCCAGTAGTTAGCCAGTATCAGACCCCAGTAATTAGCCAGCCAGTATCAGAGACCCCCAGTAATTAGCCAGCCAGTATCAGAGACCCCCAGTAATTAGCCAGCCAGTATCAGAGACCCCCAGTAATTAGCCAGCCAGTATCAGAGACCCCCAGTAATTAGCCAGCCATAGGTAAGTATAGGTACGTATGGTAAGTATGGTCTCCACTCCACTTCCCCTAACTGCACGTGCTGGACAATTCCGGCACAGCAGGGGAGGCACTGCTTTGCATGGCTGTGTAGGGGGAAGGGGTGGGGCCAGCACGTCCACTCCCCATGTGAGCAGCTGTCCTCTTCATCTCCCCCAGCAGGGCCTTTACTTCTGGCGCAGCGTGTGGGAGTTTGATCCCACACGCTGCCGATCAAACGGGAGACCAGGTGCCTGACCCCTGCCTGGACTGTGGGGCAAGCAGGGCTAGTCTGGGCCCCCCACCCATCCGGTTGTAGGCCCCTGGACTCAGGGGCCTGGGTGCAGTGGCACCCGCTGCACCCCTGGTAGTTACGCCCCTGGCTCCAGAGCTTACAATCTAAGAGGAAGGTGACCCTGCTCCAGAGCTTACAATCTAAGAGGAGGGGGACCCTGCCCCAGAGTTTACAATCTAAGAGGAAGGTGACCCTGCTCCAGAGCTTACAATCTAAGAGGAGGGGGACCCTGCTCCAGAGTTTACAATCTAAGAGGAGAGGGGACCCTGCCCCAGAGTTTACAATCTAAGAGGAAGGTGACCCTGCTCCAGAGCTTACAATCTAAGAGGAGGGGGACCCTGCTCCAGAGCTTACAATCTAAGAGGAGAGGGGACCCTGCTCCAGAGAGGGAGATACAGATTGTATATCTGTATACAGAGCCGGATGTGTCACTGTGTATACAGAGACGGAGGGTGGGGGGTGTATATATATTATATATATATATACAGTTGTGTTCAAAATTATTCAACCCCCAATGTTGTAAAGGGTTTTAGGGAATTTAGTGTACATTTGTAATTGTATTCAGAATGAAATCCTACAAGGACTTTTTAAAGAACCATATGCAACTAAAATGACATCAATTGGTTTTGTAATACAGTAGTAAATGTTTCTTTTGTGAATTCTTCATTGACACAATTATTCAACCCCTTAAAGACTACCACTCTGAGAAGAACAGAGGTCATTCAAGTGTTTTCAATCAGGTATTGAAAACACCTGTGGATGTCACGGAGCAGCAATAAAGCATAATAAGCACCAATTAGGCAGCTTTAAAATGACTGTGATACTCAGCTCCTTCTAGACATTTACTGGTGTGGTTACAAACATGGTGAAGTCAAGAGAATGGTCCAGGAAGACAAGAGAAGAGGTGATTACTCTTCACAGGAAGGGCAATGGCTATAAGAAGATTGCAAAGATGTTAAACATACAAGAGAGACCATAGGAAGCATCATTCGCAAATTCAAGGCAAAGGGCACTGTTGAAACGCTACCTGGTCGTGGCAGAAAGAAGATGCTGACTTCGACTGCTGTGCGCTACCTGAAGCCTAGAGTGGAGAAAAGTCCCCGTGTGACTGCTGAGGAACTGAGAAAAGATTTGTCAGATGTGGGTACTGAAGTTTCAGCTCAGACAATACGGCGCACACTGCGTAATGAAGGCCTCCATGCCAGAACTCCCAGGCGCACCCCCTTGCTGTCTCCAAAGAATAATAAGAGTCGACTACAGTATGCCAAAAGTCATGTGGACAAACCACAGAAGTTTTGGGATAGTGTTCTGTGGACTGATGAAACAAAATTAGAACTGTTTGGGCCCATGGATCAACGCTATGTTTGGAGAAGGAAGAACAAGGCCTATGAAGAAAAGAACACCTTGCCTACTGTGAAGCATGGCGGGGGGTCAATCATGCTTTGGGGCTGTTTTGCTTCTGTAGGTACAGGGAAGCTTCAGCGTGTGCAAGGTACCATGAATTCTCTTCAGTACCAGGAGATATTGGATGAAAATGTGATGCAGTCCATCACAAACCTGAGGCTTGGGAGACGTTGGACCTTTCAACAGGACAATGATCCCAAGCATACCTCCAAGTCCACTAGAGCATGGTTGCAGATTAAAGGCTGGAACATTTTGGAGTGGCCATCGCAGTCACCTGACTTAAATCCGATTGAGAACCTCTGGTGGGACTTAAAGAAAGCAGTTGCAGTGCGCAAGCCTAAGAATGTGACTGAACTGGAGGCTTTTGCCCATGACGAATGGGCGAAGATACCCGTAGATCGCTGCAAGACACTTGTGTCAAGCTATGCTTCACGTTTAAAAGCTGTTAAACTGTAAAAGGATGTTGTACTAAGTACTAAGATTGAATGTCACTTGGGGGTTGAATAAAACTGATAATGATGTGAGCACAGAAAAGACATTTGTGCTTATTTCATTATAAATGTTATGTTATATTTGTCTGACCTACACGTGCCTCTTTGATTTAATTGTAAGCAAGATGACTGAATGATCAAAATCAATGTCAAACTGGCCAAAACACTCAATTTCAGTGGGGGTTGAATAATTTTGAACACAACTGTATATATATGTATGTGTGTAGGAAGGGGTCTGGTGTGTGTGCGTGTATGTATGTATATGTTTGGAGGGGGGCCTGGTGTGTGTGTCAGTATGTGTGGGAGGGTCATGGTTTGTGTATACAGAGATGGCCTAGGAAATGCAACACTCAGATCAGACACTAACACCTTTAATTCTTCTATCAGACTTGCATCATGTTTCGCAGCCTCCGTATTACTACGCTTTATTTTATGACTGTCCCCTTCATGACATCAAAAGGGCAGAATATGGATGCCATTAAAATTCCCCCCCCCTTGAAATATTTCTGCGGACGCCCATGGCTGAGTGCGCGTCCGGCTCTAGAGGATGCGCACGCAGCCTATAGCCGTCTGCTGCGAGTGCATCTGGCTCTACAGGATGCGCGCGCAGCCTCTACCTGGCTGCTGCATGCGCATCCTGTTCTCCTGGATGCGCGCGC
Source organism: Leptobrachium leishanense (assembly GCA_009667805.1). Taxonomy (NCBI): domain Eukaryota; kingdom Metazoa; phylum Chordata; class Amphibia; order Anura; family Megophryidae; genus Leptobrachium; species Leptobrachium leishanense. Next base: position 45,007,671 of record CM019069.1, read on the forward strand.
GGCCGACGGGTGCGTCTGTGAACTGGGAGCAATTATACCCATGTGAGCAGGGGGCAAATATACCCATGTGAGCTGGGGCAATTATACCCATGTGAGCTGGGGGCAAATATACACATGTGAGCTGGGGCAAATATACCCATGTGAGCTGGGGGCAATTATACCCATGTGAGCTGGGGGCAAATATACCCATGTGAGCTGGGGCAATTATACCCATGCGAGCTGGGGGAAAATATACCCACGTGAGCTGGGGGCAATTATACCCATGTGAGCTGGGAGCAAATATACCCATGTGAGCTGGGGGCATATATATCCATGTGAGCTGGGGCAATATATATATCCATGTGAGCTGGGGCAAATATATCCATGTGAGCTGGGGGTCAGAAACTGGGTGCGATAAACAGCCACATCATTGGGAGCACTGGGCAGCCATATCCTCTACAACAATAGACTGCCCTCCGGACAGACTTTATACCTAATATATCATAAAATGCATGTTTATGGCATTTATTCTGGAAGAATGGTGCAATGTTTCAGGAACTTTGACTCAGACCATCGTTTGTCTATGGCAGTGCTTCCCAACCGCGGTCCTCATGTTCCCCCTAACAGATCATGTTTTCCAGGTATCTGAAGCACAGCACAGGTGATATGATTTGCTGCTCAGTGATTGCAGGATTCAGTCTGCATTTCCCAAAGGGAATCCTTAAAATCTGGCCTGGTTGAGGGTCTCAAGGACAGGTTTGGGAAACACTGTGTTAAGGGGAGTTGAGGACTGCGGTTGGGAACCACTGGTCTATGGAAAGGCTGCAATAAGTGGATAAACTGCCTGTAGGGTGCTCTCCTGTTGAGGCCGGGGTCAGACAAGCGTTTTGCAGAGTGGAAGGAATGTCCGTGAGGGTGGACGTTCCTTCCACTCTGACGCCCGTCTGGCCACCTCGCTGAGAGCAGTTAGTGCACTAGTTTGACCTCGGCCTTATTGGCACAAAGATCTGCTCCGATCTTTGTGCATCTGATAGAAGTGTTTGTGGGTGTGGTGGTGCCGCATGCAAGGAATGACTCCAAATTATACAATACATACTATGAAATGATACATAGCAGTATGAACCACAAGTTCCCTTTAAATGGGGAATTAAAAAAAACTCTACAAATCTACAGAATGCATCCTATACCAACACGCAATCTGCAACAGTTTGAAAAATGTTACATTTGCATTTTTCTTTCAAAAAGAACCACGTTTTAGCAGGGTTAATAACAAACATTCAAAAAGTGTCAGTCTTGTGTTTGCTTGTAAATCTGTATTTAGAAGACATACAGGGTTATTCAGAGGAAGGTGAAAACCAGGAGAACTGTCAGGAGACAAGAACAATCTAGACCAAATAGCTGATTTGGAAATTGAGATAAATGGGAGAATTTTTCTGGTTTGACTATTTTGACCTACAGGGTTATTCAGAAAGAGGTGAAAACCAGAAGAATGACTGGAGAAGTGAAAATTCTAGGTCAAAATAGCCAAACCAGACAAATTCTCCCATTTATCTCACTTTCCAAAATGTCTGTTTGGTCTAGATTGTTCATTCTCCTGGCAGTTCTCATACAGGGTTATTCAGAGAGCGGTGAAAAGCAGGAGAATGACAGGAGAATGAAAAATTCTAGGTCAAAATAGCCGATTTGGAAAGTGAGAAGAAAGGGAGAATTTTTCTGGTTCGGCTATTTTGACCTAGAATTTTTCATTCTCCAGCCATTCTCCTGCTTTTCACGCTCTCTGAATAACCCTGCTGGTTTTCACCTCTCTCTGAATAACCCTGCTAGAATTTTCACTTCTCCAGTTCTCTTGAGTTTCACCTTTCTTTGAATAGACCTGACTTTCTTTACTTGCTTTTGTTCCTCTTTCTTAGACTGATGACAACACATGTATGTCTATTCAAAGAAAGGTGAAACTCAGGAGAATGACTGGAGAAGTGAAAATTCTAGGCCAAAATAGCCAAACCAGAAAAAGTTTCCCATTTATCTCACTTTCCAAATCGGCTGTTCGGTCTAGATTGTTATCTTCTCCTGCCAATTCTCCTGGTTTTCACCTTTCTCTGAATAACCCTGATGATCCTGAGAGTGTGTACTACACCACATCTGCCAAACCTCACATCAGCTCCTAATATTAACACTTCACTAACAGGGGTTTTCCATAAAATCACTGTCAGAAACAAGCGGGCTTATGGCAAACTATTTTCCATAACCCAAACTGTGACGCTGCATGCAATGTACGTCGCATTCGAATGTAATACACTAAGCTCATGTGAGAGACAGAGGGCTCCCCCTGCTGGTCACATTTTGCTGATGCATGTGTCCGTTACAGACTCTGAGAGTAGTTCCGTGATGTGCAGCACTTCGGCTCTAATATCAGTATGATGTAAATCTTGGAACATGTTCTGGAGACCATATACAAACATATTTCAATTGTAGGGAACTAAATTCCTTTGCATTGCTCCAGAAACAGCCCAAAGCGAATATATACCATCTCAGGGCACCAGCAGGTGCTTGTGAAGATCAAGTTTGCTCAATCATGATAGTGAAGGGGATAATAATATAAAATACTTCCTTTAAACTGAGTAATTTAGTCTTCATAAATACTAAAATAATCCTTATTAAAAAAAAGAAATTAAAAATAAAACAATGACATATAAAGAAAAAAATATTCTTTTACTTAAGATTAGCTCTCAGGTCTCCGAGCACACATAATGGGGTTTATTCACGAAACACGGATCTTTACCGTTGTTTCAACCGCAATAAAAAAATTCAAAAGCGAAATGTCATTGATAAAGTTCTGCTACCGCTACCCAACCTCTGTCTCCTGGTCATGAAGTTTATCGTGGTTGAAACAACGACACAGAACCGAGTTTTGTGAATAAACGTCCACAGAGTCGAGCAGCTAAAATTCAGTTTCGCTCTTACCATGTAGGCGCTGACAGAGTTAAAATATGGGTTAACAATTTCTGTTTATGATCTATGGGGTATGACTGTCAAAAACATAACTGGAGCAATTTGGGGAAAGGGGCTAAATGTTAAGCAAAAGATACATAAGATTAACAGGGTTATTCAGAGAGAGGTGAAAACCAGGAGAATGACTGCAGAAGTGAAAATTCTAGGTCAAAGTAGCCAAACCAGAAAAATTCTCCCATTTATCTCACTTCCCAAATCGGCTATTTGGTCTAGATTATTCTCTTCTCCTGCCATTCACCTGGTTTTCACCTCTCTCTGAATAACCCTGCATGTCAATCTTGTCTTTACAGCAGGTGCAGGTAACAACCAGTTGCTGGCAAATTGTGGCACTCAATAGAATAAAGCGAGCAAAAAAGAAAGTAAAGATAACAGCTACTTCCCTTTAATGTCAACATAACTTTTTGTAGTTTGCAGAATTTTTTTTTGTGATATTTTGCAACGATTGATATGGTATTACTTTAATATATTGGTAATTTTATTTAGTATATTAGACACATTAATAAGATCAAATAATGACAGTAAATAATTATAATGAAACACGAGAGCTGAAGGGGGTATAACCCCAAGGTCAAGCCCTAAAAAAAAAAAGTGTGGGAACTCCCCAACATTCTGTATGTTCTGGTCTCAAAGATTACTGGGAGCCGCAGCAGCTGCAGCGCTTCTTTATGCATTAGAATTCCTTTCCTCTAGTAAACACTGATAAATTGTAATTCCCATGCCTTCCCATTGTTCTTAAATCCAGAAAAAAACCTTAAATATAGACAGTTTAAGGCTGGGGTCAGACCAGCGCACTTTTAATGTGCGTTCTGGCGCACATAATTACGGCCGCACTAGCAGCAGATGACGGCAATGACGGCCAATATACGAAGTACGGCCGAACAAAAGTCCGGCCGTGCAACGCAAGTGTAATTTGAACGCATTTTTCTGAGAACGCTGAACCGCTAGTACTGACGTACTGAGTGCGCAGCTGCGTCCGCATAGCGGCGTGTTTGCGTGATTAGGAGATGTCAGACACTGCTAATGTCCAGCCTACATAACGTCCAGACGCAAAAAGAGTTTATTGACGATCCGTACAAAATCACGCCCGAAAATGCGTGTCATCTGACCGTTTTTGCGCATTCCGTGAAAAAATACGTCAATGCGTTCGGACGCACTTTTTCACGTTCGCGGGGAAAAATGCTTTCGTCTGACCCTAGCCTTAAAAAATCGTGTCTGTATAGAAAGGTATTGCAACTTCCCAGTATATTGGCCAAAAGGGAACAAACTTCCTCCTCCTAAAATAGTGAGGGAACTACACTCCCAAGCGTTCCTGCAGGACTTGACCTCTGGCTTTGAATGCTGAGATTATATATATATATATATATTTATTTTAGCACACGCATCAGGAGCCATGAAAGACATGCTAGAATGAAATGTGCTGTTTTGTTCAAATTAATAAAAGGGAAATGAAAGTTAATTGAACACAATATGCTGTCAACCTATTCATCCTAATAATTAACAATTTAATAAAGTGGACCAATGGCTGAGTCTACTCAGTTTCGCAAATTTGAATAATAGAATTATTGATGTCTGCAAATATAATGTCTTTACCCCTATTTATTTATTTCTGAAGTATTTTACCAAACATTGAGATTTATCTCGTTTTCAAGTATGTCCTGTTAGATGTTACAAGTATTCTATCAACAATGCAGTTTTTAATACATGGCCAATACATAACACTGAACTATATGTTAATGGTGAAAATTAGAATACTTGAAGCTTAAATAGGAATGACATATGATACATATCAAATACGTCAGGAGAAACTTCATCAATGAAACTTCTCCTGCCATTGTTTCCCTCTGATGGATCCAGAAGTTTTTCGAGGTTACAACAACAGTGAAGAATGATGTTTTGTGAAAAATGGATACATTTTGCAGTGTTTTGTGTCACCATCCATTCCGATAAGTGCTACAAATGTTCTGAATCCAAAATTTAAGAAGTTTATTAAGTTTTCAAATCAATTATACAACATTCTCAAATGGTCTGTTAAATTGGTAATAAAACATATTTCCAACAAAAAACTGCAAGCCTCAAAATTTTCAGGTTTTCAAAATATAATTTTTTTTAAAAAAGCTCTTGATTTAAAAAAAAATAATATATAGATTCAATAATTTTCATGTGCTTTGATTATGCTTTTAATAACTACAATTCAGTTGCAGGTGGAACTTTGTGACATGCCATTTATTTTTAAATGCATGTTCATTAAAAGTGTTTAATATACTGTATCATTAACAAGTTCGGTGGAAAAAAAAAAGACATGAGTGAATAAAATAATATGCTGTGTAGTTTAACACAAGCCATTTACCTGAGATGTGCTTATGGGGATGCAGGGAAACGCGTGGCAGCTCTCATAGGTTGCAGAAGAAGAGATGGGATTCAGTTACTTTTAGCCAGAGGGTCCTTTTCCATGTTACTGCAAATCCTGCCTTGTTAGATCTGCACAGAAATGTGCAAGTTTAGCCCTTATAAATGGGGGTGGGACAACCCCTTGAAGCTGTTGGGAGAATTTAAATACCTTTTTTTTTTTTAGCACCAAGAGTAAAGGAAATAGTAAAGTGGAAGTCGTTTATTTACTCCTTCATATTAAGTGATTTTATGAGTATTATGCTAGTTATTCAATATACTGTATGTTGTTCAATGCGAGCGCCAAGTCTATATATATATATATCTGAATAATATATCTTGGGCCATATTACATACTTCACGCTAACGTTACCGCTCAGCTGTGTGACCGGCAGGTCAAGTGACTGGCAGGTCATGTGACCGGCAAGGTCGCGCCTTAATGGAGGTAATGCTCGCGGTGGCTCTTAGCGCTGCTTTGAGCATCCTGAGGCTTTGCGCCGTGTTACGGCGCAGGCTGCTGGATTAGCGCCTGCCCTGTAATATCACGCTAAAATGGGGACGCTAAGGCTAGGGTCAGACGAACGCATTTTTCACGTTGTCCGTGAAAAAGTGCGGTCGAACGAACGTACGTATTTTTCACCGGAATACGCGATAGCGGTCATACGATGCGCCTTTTCGTCCGTGATTTTGTACGGATCGTCAATAAAACACTTTTTGTGTCTGGACGTTATGTTAGCCGGACATTAGCAGCGTCTGACGTCTCCCAATCACGCAAACACGCCGCTATGCGGACGCAGCGCACTCTGTACGTCAGTACTAGCGGTTTGACGTTCTCGAAAAAATACGTTCGTTGGCCACTTGCGTTGCGCGGACGAACGTTCGTGCGGCCGTTCGTCGTATGTTCCCCGGCATTGGACTTCATTTGCTGCTAGTACGGCCGTGATTTTGTGCGGCTAAACGCACGTTAAAACTGCGCTAGTCTGACCCTAGCCTAAGGAGAAATCTACAGGTGCAGGTTTTCCTCCTTAACGTCCCCATTTTAGGGTGAAGTATGTAATATGGCCCACTATGTTTCATATCTCAATTCTTTCTCTTATTGATGACCAGACATAATTAATTTTTCAGAATAGACTCCATTAAGTCTACAAATCGCATTCTGTACCTGGGATTATTACGAAAGAGAGAAAGAACATTCCATTTTTTGGCTGGACGTGGCTGGTTCTTTTTTGCCCTTCATCAACCGCATTTCAACTTTAAAGGGGTTGTTGTCAATGAAGGCGTTAAATCAGGGATCTCAAACTCTGGCCCTCACCAGATGTGCCTGAACTACACCTCCCATGATTCTCTGACCATTTACTGCATTCAAATAATTCTGGGAATTGTAGGCAAAAAACTCCTGGGAGGGACAAAGTTTGAGATTCCTGCATTAAAGAGTAGATGTGGTAGAATTGGAGTATTTATATCTAAAGTGATTTCAGTGTGTTTTATTTATTATTTTATTATTATTTCTTTAATTATTTTTCTCTTTTTTCCCTTTTCTTATTCTTTTTTGCTAGTTGGAAACAATTACATTTTGGTTGTCAAAACGTTTTAAAATTACTGTTTTATTACCAATTTAACAGACCATTTGAGAATGTTGTATAATTGATTTGAAAACTTAATAAACTTCTTAAATTAAAAAAAAAAAGAGTAGATGTGGATCTGTGCACCCCCTAGGTATCTTTATGTTGTGCACACTAGGTTAACACATTTTGCTGCCAAGGGGTCACACAGCAAGTTCTTCGTTCACATTTCTAGCTGGACACCTGTATAAAGTGCTGTATTAGGCTAGGGTCAGACTGAGGCAGTGCGAACGCGCGTTCTGGCGCACTTAATCACGGCCGTGCTAGCAGCAGATGCGGGCAATGACGGCCAATATACGAAGTACGGTCGCACAAAAGTCCGGCTGCGCAACGCAAGTGGAAAATGAACGCATTTTTTCGAGAACGTTAAACCACTAGTACTGACGTACAGAGTGCGCTGCGTCCGCTAGCGCGTGTGTGCGTGAATTGGAGATGTCAGACGCTGCTAATGTCCGGCCAACATAACGTCCAGACCAAAAAGTGTTTTATTGATGATCCGTACAAAATCATGGGCGAAACGCGCATTGTATGACCGCTATTGCGTATTCCGTGAAAAAATACGTCCATTCTTCGAACGCACATTTTCACGGACAACGTGAAAAATGCGTTAGTCTGACCCTAGCCTAAGCAGGACAAATAACCTATGACTACCACGGAATTGGCAGTACACCATAGGGGTCCAGTGACTCTCGGAGGAGGGGTCCAGTGGGTCTTGGAGGAGGGGCCCAGTGGGTCTTGGAGGAGGGGCCCAGTGGGTCTTGGAGGAGGGGCCCAGTGGGTCTTGGAGGAGGGGTCCAGTGGCTCTCGGAGGAGGGGCCCAGAGACTCTTGGAGGAGGGGCCCTGCGGCTCTCGGAGGAGGGGCCCTGCGGCTCTCTGAGGGGGACGGGCAGCCAGCAGCTGCTTTTCTAAAAGCTGCCGGGTCTGGCAGGGACCATGGGGCCCCCAGATCCACCAGGCCCCTTACTAGTGTACTGCCTGTACCCCCTGACGGCGGCCAGGGTCATCTGTCTCTTATGTATCACCATTTATTATGTCTCATGTCTGGGCGTTGCAGAATTTGTCGTCGCTATATAAAATAATAACTGTAACTCGCCATGGTGGCCTGACTGTGTCATTAAACCTCCTTCCTCTGCCATGGCAAGCTTTGAATGTAAGAGTGACATGTAGGAGGGGTGTCAGTGTCTGCCGCTGTGTGTATGTGTGTCGAGTTGTCTATTTACTCACTACAACCCTTAATGACTCACTCACCCAGTTGTTTCTCTACCCTCCTTATGTCTTTCTCCTCACCTTGTTTCCCCTCCAATGTGTCCTTCACTTTCCCCATTTTGTAAAAAAATCTAATGATGTGATAATATGAAGATATCTTAGTATCCATGATCCTTTAGAACTAGATGTCAGACAGTCTGAAATGTATTAGGTAACAAGGATAGCCATCCCTTCCCTAATTATGCATCGATGAGTCTAACATGTGTGATGAGAGTTGCCATGGTGTACATGGCGATCAATGTGATAGATGTTATGAGAGTTTGTGGAGCGCAGTGTGTGTGATCCAGCTGTTAGAGTTTGGCTGTGTGCATATGTGTTATGTGAGTATTTGAGGGTCTGTCTGTCTATTTTTCAATTGTTCATTTACGGACAATGTTATAGAGACCCACAATCACACACAGAAACACTCTTATAACTACGCACAGGTACGCAGTCAGGCACCGACTGATGGGGAACAAACAGTAACAATCAGGGTTATCCAAAGAGATTCGAAAAGTCACCGCACGTTCGGTGACTTTTCGTTCTCTTCAATTCGGTTCCTTTTGCCGATTGCATTTCGGTGACCCTGCGGTGTATTCAGCAAACAGCACAGGGTCCCCGAATTGCAGGGAAAAGCTGCCGAAAACCTGACGAACACTAACTGAATGCACGCTGAAAACAAGCAAAAACATCTGGATTAACCTTCGAAGAAGCCGAACAGGAGCCGAACAGGAGCCGAATCACACAGAGCCGAAGCAGCTGTGACGTAGAGGAGGCAGTGAATAAATTAGCAAAACCATTTGTATGAATCTGGGAAAATGAAACGCTGTTTGCAAAGAAACTACTGAGCGAAAATGTCTGAAATTTTCACAGGAGGTCCAGGGAATGATAATAAAGAGGACAGTTACAAAAAAAATAAGTAAACTGGAAAAAAAAAAAAAATCGGACTTTTAAAAAAAAAAAAAAAAAAAAAAAATGCTTAAAGTATCCTAAAAAATCTATAAATAAAGAGACTTTTTGCGGAAGAATTTTATAATGAACGGTTTATTAGATATTGAATTAAAACGGGAATATTTTTAACATTGAAGTCTATGGGATTCTCCTGAATAAATTTGCCGAATTAAACCACCGAATGGCAGGGCATTAGGGGAACCTTTCACTGCTGGTTTGTGTTCTCTGAATAGCCGAAGCAGTGCTTTTTCATGGGGATTTCACTGCCCTCGAACAGGGACCGAACAGGCACCGTATGTTCAGGCAATTCGCCAGGATTTGGCGAATTGCCTGCTCTCTGGATAGCCGAATGGTCAGGAAAGGTAACCGAACGCTGATTTTCAGCGTTCGGTTACCTTTCTCAAGCAATTCGGATCTCTTTGGATAACCCTGATAGACACACAGACACTAACGCAGACACCTAAACCTACAAATGGAAACTGAAACACATATATAGAGACGTTTGACACATTGTGCCGATTCTTGATCCTAACACACAGGAAGTAGCCAGTAACCACAACATCATACATATGATTTATATACAGGAACAATACCTCTTACTCGTTAGTGTCAAAATTCATGTGTCACAATGTAGGGGAATGGTGCAGCTAAAACGAAACATTGGATGAGGACATGTTAGAATTACACGAATTCGGTACCTTGTATGAGCAATTACGCCAAAGCTATCCGTGTCAAAAATTCTTCCAGGAGTGACCGAGGTGTCAGTGTGAGAAACGCGATACCAAACAGCGCCAATATTGGACAACGGTCGGAAAAACTGATGGCAAAAATTTGGTAAAAAGAAGGATGTGAGATACAAAGAAACCTAGAGGTTCCGACACTCGTAGGGTCTGTGGAGATGTCGTTTTATTAGATGCTTCCGACACTAGGGTACCAGCAACATTCAAGCTTAATGGATTTTATCATGTGGCTGAAACATTCCTGACACACTAATATGTAAAGCATCTAATAAAACGACACTTCAAAAGAGCTGATGAGAGCTCTTTTTGGTTTCTTGGATTTCATTCTGGATGTGTCAGAACCAGAGTATGGAGTGCACAGTGAAGCGGATCTCCCCCTGAGTGAGAGAATGCTGTCTAAACCCTTTTATCATGACACACACACAAAGTCAGACACCGACACTCCCTTTACATGCTACTCTTACATAATATTCTTGGCATAGCTGTGAAAGAATATCTTTTTTGCATATCTATTGACTTGGTCAGTCCACCATGGCAGGTAAAAGGAGAGTTTGGTGTGATGACTCTTGGTTTAGCCCATTTTTGTGTGCATGTTCTCTGAGAACAATGTTCTTTGCAACATAGTTGGTGGCATAGGACTTCTTCCCATATGCTCCCCATTTGGTTAAGGACCTATCGCCCCTTCCTGTCTGTATCAGACACCTTTTTTTATATATTTTGAACTGTCGCAGAACAATTTACTGCATTTGAAGAATACATATTATCGTTTTACAGATCAGTAAATCCGTGTATCTGCAGTTTTACGTATTAAGCTGCAGAGATAGACTTATCTCTTATTTTTCTTCCGTAAAGAAAGCAGTTTCGTTTTTTCTTCCCTCCTCTCCACACCTGCGTTCTATGAAAGAGCAAATTTTGTTCTTCAAGTCTACCAATTTCCTATGTATGACCTCAAGCTGAAAAAATGTTAAACAAGAGCTTAAGATCTGAAACGAAGACCTGTAGGGAACGACTCAAGAACCGACGTTTAGTAAAAGATGATAAATAAAAAAAAGGGGGTTTTGGAAGCACAACACAGAGCATGCTCTGACTACAGACAGTTCAGTTCACACATCAACGATACAGTTTCAAAGACACATAACAACAGATCAAACTGTACCGCTCCCAAGGATAAGTGATACAGGTGGAGCATTAGGTTACCAAAATGAGATCTGTACAGAGGTTTCCCCGTAGCGTCCCCAATTTACTGCGGCAGGCGCTAGCTCAGCACCTCACCCCAGAAAGCAGCGCTAAATGCTGGGATACTCACGGTAGCGCTTCTGCTCCACCACGAGTATCACCTACAAGAGTCTATAGGACTCCATGGAGGTTTGCTTTTCTGGGCCACATGCCCTGAGCAATCTTGCTCTCCTGAGATCGGGCATTGCCGCAGAGTGATCGTGGAGGGAGACTGGGGACTATTTTTACTCGCCGCGGATCAAGCCACCATTCTTGCTGCAGGATGAAAGGTGAATATTGTATTTATTGGGGGGGGGGGTTTAGGGGATGGGAAACGATTTTTGGAATCATTGAGCACCAGCTTTTTGGACTCGCTATAATTTTGTCTTGCATGTCCCGACGGTACTTAGCGTTAGAACATTTTAATACCTTTCTTATCGAAACGCTGATTAATGCACCCCCCCCATGTTAAGTGTAGGATGTGCAAAGTACAGTAAGCTCACGCGAGCTACCGCAAGAAAGGATGCGCTAAGTGTTTTCTCTCGGGTTTAGTGTCAGGAAGGTAATATAGGGGGCATTCGTTAAAGTCACTTATCCTGGCGATAACACTGAAGTAACAAGGATAAGAATAGCGCGCTCTCGGATATTGGAAACCATGACAGGCCACTGAGAAAATGATGGCCAAGATTTATATAGCCAAAGGTTAACTTTTACTTGGCCTCGTCATAGCTGTTCACCAAAACATCTGCAGTCGGTGCAAAGTGTCATACGTCTGATGCATTGAAGCAGAGCCATAAAAATCTTACGCCAGTGAGCGTCCAGCATCATTATCACCTCCAGAGAGGAGAACAGAGAACAGCGGCAATACAATGTTGCGAACCAGATGAATGACACCAGGAGCTGCATGGATTGCCAGAGGGTAAGGGACTTGAAACCTGATTAGTGACAAATCTATAATGTCATCCTGCCTAACAGACAATTGAATTGAAACTTGCTGAGCTCTTTAGTATCCACCAATCATCTTCTGCCGGTTTGTCAAACAGTTTATCTTAACGTTACATTTGAAACACTTTTTATACAATTTCATTAATTTGTTGCATGTTTTCTTCTTGTTACATTGACTGGACCATTTATAGCTGATAAAATCACCTGCAGAGTCCATGAACGATGAATAAATCACTGGTTTAAAGATGGATTAGTAGCCTGACAGACATAAAGCCATATCTGCATCTTTTCAACAGCTGTAGCTAATTTCCACTACATGTAACTCTGCATTCCAACATGTAGCACGAATTATACATACATGACTTTTTTGACGTAAACTGTCAATATATTACACTCTACATGACATTCTTCACCCACTTATTCTAGACGATTGTACAATGTATTTGTAATTGTAACCCTTTTGTTTATATTATTTGAGAACGTTGAGGCAGCAACGTTAAAACTTTAATAACCTTTCAGATTTCCGTTTTGGTAGATTTCCTATTATTCAATTTTTTTTAACTCTCTACAGTCCCCATCTCCCATCCAGTGGCGTCACTAGGGTTGGTGTCACCCGGTGCGGTAATTTATGATGTCCCCCCCCCCCGAGTTTTATGTTTTTTTTTAAACTACTTTTACTCATAAATCAGTACTCCCATATAACACTGAATGCTCATAATACATGGCGCACATTACTGTGAGGTTAAGGCTGGGGTCAGACGAACGCAGTGCGAACGTGCGTTTAGGCGCATTTTATTACAGCCGTGGTAGCAACAAATGACGTCCAACGCAGGCCCACACACGAAATACGGCTGCACGAATGTTCGGCCGCGCAACGCAAGCGGCAAACAAACGCAATTTTGCAAGAACGTCGAACCGTTAGTACTGACGTACAGAATGCGCTGCGTCCGCATAGCGGCGTGTATGCGTGATTAGGAGACGTCAGACGCTGCTCATGTCCGGCCAACATAACGTCCAGACACCCAAAGTTTCCTGGTTTGGATCCGTAAAAAAATCACGGCCGAAATTGCGCATCGTATGACCGTTATCGAGTATTCCGTGAAGGTTTATTCAGGGCGAACGAACACTAACAGGGTTATTCAAAGAGCTCCGAATTGGGGCCGAAAGGCAACCAAACGCTGAATTTCAGCATTCGGTTACCTTTCCTGGCCATTCGGCTATCCAGAGCACAGGCAATTCGCCAAATCCGGGCGCATTGCCTGCACATACGGTGGCTGTTCGTTGCCTGTTCGAGGGCAGTGAAATCCCCATAGAGAAGCAATGCTTCAGCTATTCAGAGAGCAAAACCCAGCATTGAAAAGTTGCCGAATTGCCCTGCCATTAGGTGGTTTAATTCGGCAGGTTTATTCAGGCGAATCCCATAGGCTTCAATGTTAAAAATATTCCAGTTTTCATTCAATATCTAATAAACCGTTCATTTTAATATTCTGCAGTAAAGAGACTTTTTATTTTTAGACTTTGTAGGACCTTTTAGGCATTTTTTGGGATTTTTTTGCAAACATTGTTTTTCCGTTTTTTTTTTATTCGTTTTTTCTTTATTCTGTAACAGCCCTTTTTATTATCATTCATTGGACCTCATATGTGAATTTCAGACATTTTCACTCAGTAGTTTGTATGCAAACAGCGTTTCACTTTTCAAACATTCAAGCGTACTGTTTTTTTATTTTCTTCACCTCCTTCGTCTGCGGTGTCGGGTTTTTTCCAACGGCTGCTCTGCGCTGTGATCGGCTCCTGTTCGGGTTTCTCCAACGTCTTCAGGGGATTAATCCAGATGTTTTGAACGTGCGGTGGCTTTTCGATTCTCTTTGAATAACCCTGCATACAGTCAGGTCCAGAAATATTGGGACATCGACACAATTCTAACATCTTTGGCTCTATACACCACCACAATGGAGTTGGAATGAAACAAACACAATGTGCTTTAACTGCAGACTGTCAGCTTTAATTTGAGGGTATGTACATCCAACTCAGGTGAACGGTGTAGGACTTACAGCAGTTTGCAGATGTGCCTCCCACTTGTTAAGGAACCAAAAGTAATGGGACAATTGGCTTCTCAGCTGTTCCATGGCCAGGTGTATGATATTCCCTCATTACCCCAATTACAGTGTGCAGATAAAAGGCCCAGAGTTCATTTCAAGTGTGCTATTTGCATTTGGAATCTGTTGCTGTCAACTCTGAAGATCAGATCCAAAGAGCTGTCACTATCAGTGAAGCAAGCCATCATTAGGCTGAAGAAACAAAACAAACGCATCAGAGAGATAGCAAGAACATTAGGCGTGGCCAAAACAACTGTTTGGAACATACTCAAAAAGAAGGAACGCACCGGTGAGCTCAGCAACACCAAAAGACCCGGGAGACCACTGAAAACAACTGTGGTGAATGACCAAAGAATTCTTTCCCTGGTGAAGAAAACACCCTTCACAACAGTTGGCCAGATCAAGAACACTCTCCAGGAGGTAGGTGTATGTGTGTCAAAGTCAACAATCAAGAGAAGACTTCACCAGAGTGAATACAGAGGGTTCACTACAAGATAGTAAACCATTGGTGAGCCTCAAAAACAGGAAGGCCAGATTAGAGTTTGCCAAACAACACCTAACAAAGCCTTCACAGTTCTGGAACAAGATCCTATGGACAGATGAGACCAAGATCAACTTGTACCAGAGTGATGGGAAGAGAAGAGTATGGAGAAGGAAAGGAACTGCTCATGATCCGAAGCATACCACCTCATCAGTGAAGCATGGTGGTGGTAGTGTCATGGCGTGGGCATGTATGGCTGCCAATGGAACTGGTTCTCTTGTATTTATTGATGATGTGACTGCTGACAAAAGCAGCAGGATGAATTCTGAAGTGTTTCTGGCAATATTATCTGCTCACATTCAGCCAAATGCTGCAGAACTTATTGGACGGCGCTTCACAGTGCAGATGGACATTGACCAAAAGCATACTGCAAAAGCAACCAAAGAGTTTTTGAAGGGACAGAAGAAGGTTATGCAATGGCCAAGTCAATCACCTGACCTGAATCCCATTGAGCATGCATTTCACTTGCTGAAGATAAAACTGAAGGGAAAATGCCCCAAGAAAAAGCAGGAACTGAAGACAGTTGCAGTAGAGGCCTGGCAGAGCATCACCAGGGATGAAATCCAGCGTCTGGTGATGTCTATGCATTCCAGACTTCAGGCTGTGATTGACTGCAAAGGATTTGCAACCAAGTATTAAGAAGGGAAAGTTTGATTTATGATTATTATTCTGTCCCTTTACCTTTGGTCCCTTAACAAGTGGGAGGTACTTCTGCAAACTGCTGTAAGTCCTACACTGTTCACCTGAGTTGGATGTACATACCCTCAAATTAAAGCTGACAGTCTGCAGTTAAAGCGCATTGTGTTTGTTTCATTCCAACTCCATTGTGGTGGTGTATAGAGACAAAGATGTTAGAATTGTGTCGATGTCCCAATATTTCTGGACCTGACTGTATGTTTCAATGTTAAAAATATCCCTGTTTTTATCCAATATCTAATAAACCGTTTATTCCTTTAATCCATAATAAAAAATCTCTTTATTTATTTATTTTATTTTTTTAGTATCATTTAGGCATTTCTCAAAGAAAAAATTCTTTTTTTTTTCTAATAGCAATTTTTCTTTTTTCTGTTACAGACCTTTTTATTATCATTCATAGGAATTTATATGTTAATTTCAGACATTTTCGTTCAGTAGTTCTTTTTAAAACAGCAGGCGACTGGTTTGCGGCAGCATTCGGTGGCTGATTCCCTTCCCTGCACTTCAGGGACCCTGTGGTGAATTCACAGGGGAAATTTGATTCCCCAAAGTGCGGGGAACAACAGAACACTGAAATGTCTGCGTCATTTAAGGTGCTCTGTGAATATCCTCTTTGTGGTGTGTTTTTTGCCACCCCCTGGAAACTGCCAGCCTAGGCCTTGCCTACCCAGGACATACTTGAAAATGAGAGAATTCTCAATGTATCCTTCCTGGCAAAATATTTTTGTGTAAAAAAAAAACAATTTAAAAAAAATTTTGGGTGTCACTCTAGGGGGTGGTGTAGCGACGCCCCTGCTCCTATCTAAACATACTTTCAATAAAATGTCCTTCATTCACCAATGTATTTCGGCAAGGGACCTCCAAATAACACAATGGTTATGGAATCTACTTAAAACGCTCATGTTCTATGATGAGATATTACACTGTGTTATCACTTATTATATGGAATCAGTTCATGTTCGCAGATTCTTCTCTCGGGAGAGTCTTCAATGCACCTTTCAGCATCTCGGGTTAATAAAAAAACACAATTAAATTGATAATAGTAGCAACATATGCTAATTAGCTTATGATTTAATGAAAACAAGAACGTATGTAGAAAAGTAATATAAAGGGATATTCTACACAGTGGCGTCACTAGGGTTGGTGTCACCCAGTGCGGTAATTTATGGTGTCACCCCCCTGAGTTTTACGGATTTTTTTAACTACTCTTACTCGTAAATCAGTACTTCCATATAACACTGAATGATCATTACACACAGAGCACCTTACTGTGAGGTTTATTGCTGTGGAGCTCTCTCCTATGCTCACACACAAATTTTTGCCAACTGCTAGCAAGTACGGTGCCTGTTCGAAGGCAGTGAAAGTGAAAGCACACATGGATATATATTGCCCCCAGCAGCTCTGGATATATTGCCCCCAGCAGCTCACCCATGGATATATATTGCCCCAGCTCACAATTATATATTGCCCCCAGCAGCTCACCCATGGATATATATTGCCCCAGCTCACATATGGATATATTGCGCCCCAGCTCACATATGGATATATTGCCCCAGCTCACATATGGATATATTGCCCCCAGACCAGCTCACACATGGATATATTGCCCCCAGACCAGCTCACACATGGATATATTGCCACAGCTCACAATTATATATTGCCCCCAGCAGCTCACCCATGGATATATATTGCCCAGCTCACATATGGATATATTGCGCCCCAGCTCACATATGGATATATTGCCCCAGCTCACATATGGATATATTGCCCCCAAACCAGCTCACACATGAATATATTGCCCCCAGACCAGCTCACACATGGATATATTGCCACAGACCAGCTCACACATGGATATATTGCCCCAGCTCACAATTATATATTGCCCCCAGCAGCTCACCCATGAATATATATTGCCCCAGCTCACATATGGATATATTGCGCCCCAGCTCACATATGGATATATTGCCCCCAGACCTGCTCACACATGGATATGCCCCAGCTCTCATGGATATGCCCCAACAGCTCTCATGGATATGCCCCAACAGCTCTCATGGATATGCCCCAACAGCTCTCATGGATATGTCCCAGCTCTCATGGATATGTCCCCCAGCTCTCATGGATATGCCCCCCAGCTCTCGAGGATATGCCCCAACAGCTCTCATGGATATGCCTCCCAGTTCTCATGGATATGCCCCAGCTCTCATGGATATGCCCCCCAGTTCTCATGGATATGCCCCAGCTCTCATGGATATGCTCCCCCAGCTCTCATGGATATGCCCCCCAGCTCTCATGGATATTCCCCCCAGTTCTCATGGATATGCCCCCCAACTCTCATGGATATGCCCCGAGGTCTCATGGCTATGCCCCCAGCTCTCATGGATATGCCCCCCAGCTCTCATTGATATGCCCCAACAGCTCTCATGGATATGCCCGAACAGCTCTCATGAATATGCCCCAGCACACATGGATATTGCCCCCAGCTCTCATGGATATGCCCTCCAGCTCTCATGGATATGCCCCCCAGCTCTCATGGATATGCCCCCCAGTTCTCATGGATATGTCCCCCAGCACACATGGATATGCCTCAACAGCTCTCATGGATTTGCCCCAGCAGCTCTCATGGATATGCCCTAACGCACATGGATATTGCCCCCAGCTCACCTCCTGGCTCCTGCCGCTTCCGCGTCTTCGGCTCCCTCTGAGCATCCGGTGGCGTGGAGCTTGGGCGCTCGCCTGGGGGAGCCACGTGCCCAGCCGTGATCTCGCGAGAACTCGGCTGGTCACGTGGTTCCCCCAGGTGAGCGCTGAAGCTCCATGGCTTCGGATGCTCGCAGGGATCCGAACACGCGGCGCCGGAGCCAACGCCGCTTGGTTGCAGGGTGACACGACCCACCGTTAGGGTGACACCATCACCAAAGACTTTAATTTTTCAAAAATCAAACTCTTGGTAATGGTGTCACCCTAAGGGCGGGTGTCACCTGGTGCGGGGCGCACCCCCCGCCCCCACCTAGCGACGCTAGTGATTCTACACATTCTGATCATTTAGTTTATAAAGTGGCCAGGGTACGTGGAGCAAGGGGTCAAATCCTGGGAAAAAAAGTGAGGGAACTCACCCACGAATTCCACAACCCCTATTACCTGAAGAAAAAAATATATATATCACGAGTATAGCAGTACCTGTGATACCATTTTTATTGGGTTAACTTTACATTTAAAAGACAAGCTTTCAAGAGTGTAACGTCTCCTCTTCAGGTCTGGAAACTATACTGATCAGTGAAAGGTATCACTACATACAGGTATACTCGTGATGTTGGAAACTGGACTAACTCGTTTTAGATATAATATATATATAACATACATATATATATCTATCCAGGCACAGACCCCCCCAGAATTATATACACAGGCACAGACCCCCCAGTATTACATACACAGGCACTGGCCCCCAGAATAACATACACAACACTGAACCCCCAGAATAATATACACAGCACTGAACCCCCAGAATAATATACACAACACTGAACCCCCAGAATAATATACACAACACTGAACCCCCAGAATAATATACACAGCACTGAGCCCCCAGAATAATATACACAGCACTGAGCCCCCAGAATAATATACACATCACTGAGCCCCAGAATAATATACACAGCACTGGGCCCCCAGAATAATATACACAGCACTGAGCCCCAAAAATAATATGCACAGCACCGAGCCCCCAGAATAATATACACGGCACTGAGCCCCAAGAATAATATACCCAGCACTGAGCCCCCAGAATAATATACACAGCACTAAGCCCCAAGAATAATATGCACAGCACTGGTTATATGGATATATTTGCCCCCAGCTCACATGGATATATTTGCCCCAGCTCATATGGGTATATATTGCCCCAGCTCACACGGATATATTTTCCCCAGTTCACATGGATATATTTTTCCCAGTTCACATGGATATAATTGCCCCCAGTACACATGGATATTATTGACCCCAGCTCATATGGATATTATTGACCCCAGCTCATATGGGTATATATTGCCCCAGTTCACATGGATATGCCCCAGCTCATGGATATGCCCCCCAGCTCTCATGGATATTGCCCCAGCTCTCATGGATAATGCCCCAGCTCTCAAGGATATGCCACAGGTCTCATGGATATGCCCCCAGCTCTCATGGATATGCCCCCCAGTTCACATGGATATAATTGCCCCCAGTACACATGGATATTATTGACCCCAGCTCATATGGATATTATTGACCCCAGCTCATATGGGTATATATTGCCCCAGTTCACATGGATATGCCCCAGCTCATGGATTTGCCCCCCAGCTCTCATGGATAATGCCCCAGCTCTCATGGATATGCCACAGGTCTCATGGATATGCCCCTCCAGCTCTCATGGATAATGCCCCAGGTCTCATGGATATACCCCAGCTCTCATGGATAATGCCCCAGCTCTCATGGATATTGCCCCCAGGTCTCATGGATATTGCCCCCAGGTCTCATGGATATTGCCCCCAGCTCTCATGGATAATGCCCCAGGTCTCATGGATATGCCCCAGGTCTCATGGATAATGCCCCCAGCTCTCATGGATAATGCCCCAGGTCACATGGATATGCCCCAGGTCTCATGGATATTGCCCCCAGCTCTCATGGATAATGCCCCAGGTATCATGGATATTGCCCCCAGCTCTCATGGATAATGCCCCAGGTCCCGTGGATAGTGCCCCCAGCTCTCATGGATAATGCCCCAGGTCTCGTGGATAATGCCCCCAGGTCTCATGGATAATGCCCCAGGTCTCAAGGATAATGCCCCAGGTCTCATGGATAATGCCCCCCAGCTCTCATGGATATTGCCCCCAGGTCTCATGGATAATGCCCCCAGGTCTCATGGATAATGTCCTCAGGTCTCATGGATAATGCCCCAGGTCTCATGGATAATGTCCCCAGGTCTCATGGATAATGCCCCAGGACTCATGGATATTGCCCCCAGGTCTCATGGATAATGCCCCAGGTCTCATGCCCCAGGTCTCATGGATAATGCCCCGCCCCAGCTATCATGGATATTATTGCCCCCAGCTCACCTCTGTGGGCCCAAAACGATTGAGCAGGCCGCCGCGGCCGCACATTGCCAGCGGCCGCGTGCTTCCTGCTAGAATGGCTGCTCATGGATATTGCCCCCAGCTCTCATGGATAATGCCCCAGGTATCATGGATATTGCCCCCAGCTCTCATGGATAATGCCCCAGGTCCCGTGGATAGTGCCCCCAGCTCTCATGGATAATGCCCCAGGTCTCGTGGATAATGCCCCCAGGTCTCATGGATAATGCCCCAGGTCTCAAGGATAATGCCCCAGGTCTCATGGATAATGCCCCCCAGCTCTCATGGATATTGCCCCCAGGTCTCATGGATAATGCCCCCAGGTCTCATGGATAATGTCCTCAGGTCTCATGGATAATGCCCCAGGTCTCATGGATAATGTCCCCAGGTCTCATGGATAATGCCCCAGGACTCATGGATATTGCCCCCAGGTCTCATGGATAATGCCCCAGGTCTCATGCCCCAGGTCTCATGGATAATGCCCCGCCCCAGCTATCATGGATATTATTGCCCCCAGCTCACCTCTGTGGGCCCAAAACGATTGAGCAGGCCGCCGCGGCCGCACATTGCCAGCGGCCGCGTGCTTCCTGCTAGAATGGCTGCTGACAGGAAGTTTTATCTCCTGTTTCCACTTTGTGGATTTTTCCCATCATACGTTGTTTACCAAAATCATATGGTGAGTTTTACTTTACAGCTCTAGTATAACTTCTACGGTATTTATCAGTCAATGAGGTTGTGGAGAGAATGTTTTTAGCAAGGCTGCATGGAGTCTATTGTGCTGCCTGTGCTGCCCAGAATAATTGATGGTAGCTGAGTGAGATTTGATAAGGATCATAAAAGACTGTAATCCACCCCCTGGAGATATTGTTTGCATTGTGTTTGAGTTATGTAGTATTAAAGAGTCAGATTTTAGGTAATCTGACCCCTAGACTCAATTCTATGCCTATTGCCAAGCAGTGAGGAGCAAGTGCTGTAAAGATACTTGGGGGGGCAGTTTACAACACCTGGCACCTGGCATTGAGTTACTGAAAGTAGCTCGGTCATCCACTGTGATATGCTCATACACACTGCACATTTATGTGGGCTTTATTATTCAACCAATTAGACCAACCTAATTCAACCAATTAGAGCAGCTGTAATGCAGTATACTTGATATGCATGTCTGATCTTTGTAAAAATGGATGAATTTAAACATTTCATAATTCTGATTATCTCTTAAAATAATAGATACAACATTTGAAATGGTATACAAAACAACAAACTATACAAGTAGGCAATTGGTATCCACTTTTAATATACAGAGAGGAAGAGGCGGAGCTCTAAGAGGACAAGGTGGAGCCTAAAGAGGTGTGGTTTCAACAGAAAGAGGTGTGGCCTTGACAGGAAGGGGTTTGTCAAATTTAAATTAAGGGGGTGCACGAGTTTAGTCAGGCCTAGGGCAGCACAAAACCTAAATACACCACTGCATTCAGTAATGTGCTTTTCATAGAGGAGCATTGAGTACAATCTATGTATTTGCCTCCAATGTCCCAGGAACCAATCAAAAGGCTTCTCATAAGAAAAATTATGAAGGGCTGGTTGAAAAGTCATACAATGCACCAATTCCTCCCTCAAGCCATATCAGTTCGCAATTGTCACGGATCCCCCTGGTTACCAAGATGGTGGTCCCTTTACGCAGACCGCTCACTACCCTTCCGATCCTTAGAGTGGTCGGCACGTCTAGACAGATACAGAATACGTCAAGATAGGTATACACAAAGAACGATACTAGGAGGGTACACAAGACCTTAGAATGGTTGGCTCTTCCCAAGACCTAAACAATAGAAGAGGTAGTCTGATGCG
This sequence comes from Leptobrachium leishanense, assembly GCA_009667805.1. NCBI lineage: Eukaryota > Metazoa > Chordata > Amphibia > Anura > Megophryidae > Leptobrachium > Leptobrachium leishanense. The sequence goes on from CM019069.1 coordinate 45,030,046, forward strand.
TGCTTAGGATGCCACACAGACTGACCTCAATACTAAGATAGAAGAGTAAACGCCAATACCAGGGGTTATGCACAGAATAGTTTGTTTGCCAATGCCAGGGGTCGGTACACAGAATGGTTCGTTTGCCAATGCAGGGGTCGGTACACAGAATGGTTCGTTTGCCAATGCCAGGGGTCGGTACACAGAATGGTTCGTTTGCCAATGCCAGGGGTCGGTACACAGAATGGTTCGTTTGCCAATGCCAGGGGTCGGTACACAGAATGGTTCGTTTGCCAATGCCAGGGGTCGGTACACAGAATGGTCGTTTGCCAATGCCAGGGGTCAATACACAGAATAGCCAATAATTATACAACAGAATACAAGAGCTCTGCGGGAAGTAACTACCACGTCAGGGCACCAGTGAGAATGAGAAGCCGGGCTTTAAACTCTGCGGGTCCGCGTCATACGCCTGGCCCCGCCCCCCGGCGTCCCACGTGTGCGGAAGCGTTCCGCGATATCACTCGGCGCCTGGCCAGCGAGCAGCGAGGAAGCCGCTGCCAGGCGCCGGGAGGGGGGGCCGCGGACAACCGTCACAGAACCCCCCCTCTACGGGCGGCCACTGGACGACCCCCAGGGGCACAGGGATGAGCCAAATAGAAGGCCTTCACCAAGCGAGGGGCATGAACCTCAGTAGCCGGAAGCCAAGAGCGGTCCTCCGGACCGTAGCCCACCCAGTCCACTAAGTACTGAAGGACCCCTAGAAACCCTGGCGTCCAGAATGGCCTTAACTTCAAACTCCTCCTCGCCCTCCACAGAGACCGGAGGAGGAGGGACACGGGCCCTGGTGTACCGATTACACAAAAGCGGTTTTAAAAGGCTCACGTGGAACACGTTGTGTATCCTGATATGGGAGGGCAGTGCCAAGGCATAGGAGACCGGGCTGAGTCGCCGCAGTATCTTGTAAGGGCCTATGTATCTGGGGGCTAGTTTCATCGATGGCACTAAGAGCTTAATGTTCCGCGAAGAAAGCCAAACCCTGTCCCCGACTTGATACACAGGTGCTGGTCCCCTACGTCTATCGGCCTTCGTTTTCTGGACAATACTGCTCCTCTCCAGTGCCTGTTTAACCTCCCCCAGGTCTCAGTCAATGACGCCAAGTGCTCATCCAGAGCAGGAATCGCGGTATCAGGAAATGCAGTGGGAAGCACGGGAGGATCAAATCCGTAAACCGTGAAGAAAGGGGAATGACCACTGGCTTCACTCACGGCACTGTTTAGGGCATACTCGGCCCAAGGTAGCAGGTCTGACCAATTATCCTGTCGTTCAGATATGAAACACCTGAGATACTTCTCAACATTTTGATTGGCCCTTTCTGCTGCCCCGTTCGTTTGGGGGTGATAGGCCGAGGAGAAGGACAGGTCTATTCCCACATTCTTGCAGAACCCCCTCCAGAATCTGGAGACAAACTGGGTCCCCCTATCAGAAACAATCCAAGAGGGATACCGTGTATGCGGACCACGTTGGCGATGAAAATGGGCACCAGCTCGGCTGCTGACGGTAGCTTCCGAAGAGGAACATAGTGACCCATTTTGGAAAAGCGATCTATAATCGTGAGTATAACAGTATTCCCTTTGGACTCGGGTAACTCTACTATAAAATCCATGGCTATCTGCGACCATGGTCGTTCGGGGATAGGCAGGGGCTGGAGTAAACCAATGGGCGCTGTCTTAGGACTCTTATTTCTTGTGCATACCTCGCACACGGCTATGTAATCTTTAATATCCCGGCGCATCGTGGGCCACCATAGCAGTTTTCGGATGCTAGCCACTGTTTTGGTGATCCCCATATGCCCAGAGGTTTTATTGTCATGGTAAATCTTAAGGACTTCTTCTCTTCCTTCTCAGGTACAAAGAGCTTCGCGGGAGGCCTCCCCCCGGAGCCTTATCTTGGACAGTCTGCAATCGGATCATCAGAGGGGATGAGACACTAATCGTGGTAGAGGCTATAATCCTCTCCTGAGGTACAATGGGATGTTGATCCTGCACGTTATGTTCATAGGATTCATACTGTCTAGATAACGCATCTGCTTTAATGTTTCTTGACCCAGGTCTATATGTGAGGACGAAATTAAAACTTGAAAGAAACAAAGACCATCTCGCTTGTCTGGCGTTCAATCGTTTCGCGTCTCCAATGTACGTGAGATTCTTATGATCAGTTATGATAACGATTGGGTCCGTAGATCCCTCTAATAAGTATCTCCACTCTGCCAAGGCTGCGATAACTGCTAACAACTCTCTATTACCGATGTCATAGTTTCTCTCGGCCGGAGACAACTTCCGGGAATAGAAGCCGCATGGATGCAAAGGTTTATCGGGTGCCCGCCTTTGGGACAAGACTGCTCCAAGACCGAGTTCGGAGGCGTCAACCTCGAGTTGGAAGGGCAGAGCTGGATCAGGATGTCGGAGAACAGGGGCAGTCGTGAATGCCTGTTTGAGGGCCTCGAAGGCTTGCCTGGCCTGGGGTGTCCATTTCTGATTTCCCACCCCTTTCCTAGTCATGGCCGTGAGAGGAGCTACCAAGGCCGAAAAGTCTTTAATGAACCTTCGATAATAGTTGGTAAAACCTAGAAACCTCTGAATGGCTTTAAGCCCTTGGGGTAGGGGCCAGTCGAGGATTGCCGACAATTTACCAGGATCCATCTGAAACCCCTCAGGGGTTATGATATACCCAAGGAAGTGCACCTTCTCTATATCAAATAGGCACTTTTCTAATTTGCAGTATAAGCCGGCTTTCAATAGTCTCCTTAACACTTGTTGCACATGGGCGTGATGGGTCTCCTTATCTGGAGAGTATATCAGGATGTCATCGAGATACACTATGACGAATGTTTGCAGAAAATCCCTTAGGGTGTCATTTATGAGATCCTGAAACACAGCTGGCGCGTTACATAAGCCAAAGGGCATTACCAGGTATTCGTAATGCCCGCTACGCGTATTAAAAGCCGTCTTCCACTCGTGCCCCTTTTTCACCCTTATCAGATTGTAGGCCCCGCGTAAATCGAGCTTCGTGTATATACGGGCCCCTTTCAGTCGGTCGAACAACTCTGTTATAAGGGGTATGGGATATGCATTTCTTATGGTTATTCTGTTTAAACCTCTATAATCTATGCATGGTCGCAAGTCTCCCTCTTTCTTGGAGACGAAAAAGAAACCAGCTCCTGCTGGGGAGGAGGACCGTCTAATGAATCCACGCTCGAGATTCTCTTTTATATACTCCTCCATAATGTCGTTCTCCTTTTGCGACAAGGGGTATACATGTCCTCTGGGAGGCATAGTACCGGGGAGTAACTCTATGGCACAGTCATACGGGCGATGTGGTGGTAAAACCTCAGTCCTGGCCTTCGAAAAAACCTCCTTTAATGCCTGATAACAGTCAGGGACTACTGTGGATAAAGGAGGTGCTGTGGCGATATTAAGGCTACCAATAACAGTGACCCTGCCCATGCATTTCAACTGGCAACTGGGACCCCAACATTTTATGTCTCTCTGGACCCAATCAATCACTGGGTTATGCTCAGTCAACCATGGAAACCCTAGGACGACGGGGCATGAGGGAGAGTCAATAATCTGGAATCGTATGGTTTCCCGGTGCAAAACCCTGTGTTCATGCATACCTCTATAGTGTCGTGGGTGATATGGGGACATGACAAGGGTTTCCCGTCTATGGCCTCCACCATTAGAGGTCTTTCTTTGAGAACTAGAGGCATGAGGTTCTTGGAGGCAAACACTCTATCCATAAAGTTACCTGAGGCTCCAGAGTCTAGGAACGCCTCAGTCTCGAGGTGCACCCCCTCCCAGGTTAAGGAGATGGGCACCAGAATCCGGGTTTTTTTTTTTTCGTTATCAACAAAGGAGGCATAGAGCGAACCGATTACCTGGCTAGTAGGTGTTCTCTGGCCCGGCTTGCCAGTGTCACCCCTGCCACCCCTGGGTCTTTGAGGACATTGAAGACGAAAATGCCCTGCCCCGGCACAGTAAAAAGAGCCCCCTTTCCCTTCTGTAAGTTCTCTCAGCCTCTGAAATACCTGTTCTACCTATCTGCATGGGTTCTACGACCGGTAGATCGGTTCTTTCTGGCTCTGAAGTACCTGACGTATTGGTGTGTCTGGGTACCAAGGGTAAAGGAGGCAAAACCCTTCTGGGTCTGTCTCTAGAATGCCTCCTGTCCCTAATTTGGTCGTCCATGGCAATACAGAAATCAACCAAATGGTCCAGATGTTCTGGCAACTTCAAGGGAGCCAGCTCAAACATCAAAGCCTCGTTCAGGCCTTCGGTAAACGCCAAGGTTAAAACGTCGTTAGGCCAGTGTACCTCAGAAGTCAAGGTCTTAAATTCTATGGCATAGTCGGAGACTCTCCTATTACCTTGCTTAATGTGGAATAAGGACCTGCCTGCATTGGTGGCCCTTCTAGAGGGATCAAACGTACGTTTTAGTTCAGAGGTAAAGCCCTCATAGTCATATATGATGGGCTTTTTGTTTTCCCACAATGGCGTGGCCCACAGTAACGCTTTATCAGTTAAATGGTTAATTAGGTAGCCTACTTTGGCTTTATCGGATACACAGGAGCCTGGATTGTTCTCGAATAGAATCTCTAGTTGGGTCAAAAACCCCGACACAAGTTAGGCGTACCATCATAGCGTACGGGTGCCTTCATACTGAGCCTACACCCCTCGGGTGAGGCCGAACTGGCCCTAGGCAATACTGGTTCTGGAGGACTTGCAGTACCAGTAGTGGATCGATTCAACAGGGTTTGCAGAGCAAGAGCAATTTGGTCCATCCTGTGGTCCTGCTCTTCTTGTCGGGCTGCAATTCTTGTCAACTGAGAAGAGAGGTCTGCGGGATCCATTGGCCCTGACGTAATGTCACGGATCCCCCTGGTTACAAAGATGGTGGTCCCTTTACGCAGACCGCTCACTACCCTTCCGATCCTTAGAGTGGTCGGCACGTCTAGACAGATACAGAATACGTCAAGATAGGTATACACAAAGAACGATACTAGGAGGGTACACAAGACCTTAGAATGGTTGGCTCTTCCCAAGACCTAAACAATAGAAGAGGTAGTCTGATGCGTGCTTAGGATGCCACACAGACTGACCTCAATACTAAGATAGAAGAGTAAACGCCAATACCAGGGGTTTGCACAGAATAGTTTGTTTGCCAATGCCAGGGGTCGGTACACAGAGAATGGTTCGTTGCCAATGCCAGGGGTCGGTACACAGAATGGTTCGTTTGCCAATGCCAGGGGTCGGTACACAGAATGGTTCGTTTGCCAAATGCAGGGGTCGGTACACAGAATGGTTCGTTTGCCAATGCCAGGGGTCGGTACACAGAATGGTTCGTTTGCCAATGCCAGGGGTCGGTACACAGAATGGTTCGTTTGCCAATGCCAGGGGTCGGTACACAGAATGGCCAATAATATACAACAGAATACAAGAGCTCTGCGGGAAGTAACTACCACGTCAGGGCACCAGTGAGAATGAGAAGCCGGGCTTTAAACTCTGCGGGTCCGCGTCATACGCCTGGCCCCGCCCCCCGGCGTCCCACGTGTGCGGAAGCGTTCCGCGATATCACTCGGCGCCTGGCCAGCGAGCAGCGAGGAAGCCGCTGCCAGGCGCCGGGAGGGGGGGCCGCGGACAACCGTCACAGCAATGTGCAGACCAGGGCTGGCCAAAAAAGCCTGAATGGCTGTACAGCAGCTGCTGAACAACAGGATGGAGAAGTGGGACATTATACTGTCACCATGACCCCTTTAATAGAATTGTCACTCTGTGTTAATCTGCACATGAGTTGGAAAAGAGTAGCTCCTACCGTCACTGCATAAAGAGTTCAACAAACTTTAGGCCCCTTTCACACTGTGCGATTTATCGTGCGGATTTTGCCGCGACGTCGCAGCAAAATCCGCGCGACGTCGCACTATGTAGCTCCTCCAATGCATTTCAATGGAGCTGTTCACATCTTGTCGCGCGACATCGTATGTCGCGCGTCGCAGAAGCATGTCGCTGGTACATGACCCTTTTTTGCGATTTGCTATCTGCGATTTGTATTGGTGGTGCTTTGCAAAAATCGCACAAAACAGCGATGTCGCGCGACGTTGCGCGAAATTATCGCACCATGTCGCGAATATGAAAATCGCGCGGAAAGTCGCACGACTTTCAAATCGCACAGTGTGAACGGGGCCTTACTGCTGCATTACAACAGCTAGGCAAAGGGCAGAACACAGGGGTCAATCACTGCTCTACAGGGATAAAATTCAGGGGATTATAATGAGTGAAAATCCCTGTACAGATACAAGGTGTTACTGTTATTTCTCTACGTGTACATTATATTAATTTTAATCATAACCATTATCATCACTACAAGTACCTGTAAGCAGAGAATGTCAACATATTTATTATATGTTTTTATCATATTTAGAACAAAGGCCGTTTCTGCCTGAATGCTCATAATGTGCAAAATAACGGACATCATATTGTGCCTATAAATTGTAATCCCAGCATTATTTCTCTAATCGATCACCAAATACATTCAAGAATAAAAAGGAACTATTTTACATTATTTTAATTTATCTCAGAATATCAGTAAATACACAAAATTAGCCTTTTTATTCAATAGATGCATCCCATGATTCAAAAATGTATTATACATTTTTTCTCCTCAAGTCCAAGGTGGTGAAGGAGTTAAATTGCTAATATAATGAAAATCATCTGGGTCTATTCCCTTGTGAACACTAACTGTAGCATTCGGATGGGTAAGAGTTAATGCCAGGATATGCGATTTTAACGCATGTCCCAATATTACTTTCCTGATGCTAAACCCCTGAAAAATTAGTTAGTGCATCAGTGATTGCTGGAGTTTACTGTACTATGCGCATCCTATACTTAACATGGGAAGCACAATCAGTAATTAGTGTTAAGATAAGTAAGGTATTACAAAGGCCTAGCGCTAATTACCGCAAACAAAAGTTTAGCTACACCTAAAAGCTGGCGCTAACTGAATGCGCTTTTGCAGAATCATTTAGAAACCCCTAAACCGTCCCCCCCAATAAATCCCATACTCAACTCTCATCCTGCGGGAGAATAGTTTCCCAATCCACCACTTCTCCTGGCCAAGAGCAGAGTGAGACTGGGACTCTATGGACTCTTAGGCCCCCGGCACACGAGCGTATAGGTACTGCGCACAGTGCGTCCGTTACGGACGTAATTTTTGACGGGAGATATTGTGTGTACTGAAAATGTGCGTCCGCAACGGACGCAAATTTTCACGGGAGATAAATGTGTTCAAACAGACCAAGTTAATAATTGTGTTAATAAGTTAATAAGCGTGTCGGCCTTCGCACTTGCGTAATTGTTAACGCCCACAGGAAGCAGCACGTATTTCCCACGTCCGTCTAGCTTTTTTACGTCCATGCCATTTTGACGTCCGTTGCAGTACGCGAATGCCGTGCGTGAAACTGTGCGCTGGTGCATCGTGTGGTGTTCAGATTAACTTCTTTGCAAATCTATAACGGACGTCAAATTTTGCGCACAGACGGACGCAAAAATAACACTCGTGTGCTGGGGGCCTAAGAGGTGATACTCGCGGTGGCGTGGAACCGCTACTGCGAGTGTCACCGTCAGGGTAGTGCTGCATTCTGGAACAAGGTGCTGAAGTAGTGCATGAGACTGCCCCAGAATCTAACGCTAAAATGGGGATCCAACGAGCCGCCCCCCCTTAGCATCCCCATTTTAGCATTAGGGAGGGAATATGGTCCATTATTTTTTCATTCCCTTTTTGCACGTGGCTTCAGTTTTTCATGTTTCTATTGTTATTTAGCACATTAAAACATCTAAAATACTACAAAGATTACAAGAATCTCTTAACATTAATTCCATGTATTTGGTGTTTTCCTGTAATGAAATTGTGAATTATTATATATTTTCCTTCTGCTCTTAAAGACATAGTATCTGTTAAAAGCAGCTGTTTGCACATTTTTAAAGGTTTGACTACATGTTTAGTATTACAAAGCTCTATAATACCAAAGCCAGCTGTGGTCTGTGCTGCACTTTATTCTACGTTAAAACCTTGAGGCTAAAATAGTTTGCAACATGAAGCTGTCACTTAAGAATGTTCCCCTGGAAGCTTCAGCTCAAATTAAATATGCCAGGAGAATTATGTTTTATCTCATGAGTAACTTAACCAGCCTCCTACAGTGTGACTTTACCTGCCTGTTATCTATTTATCTCTACCTATCAATTTATCTTTCTATCTGTCCATTCATCTAACTATCTTTTATTGATAATTTTTTCCCTTTGTCTTTATGACTTATTTATGTATCTATAATTTTATCTATCAATTGATCGATCTATCTATGTCTGTCTGTCTGTCTGTCTTATCCATCTATCGTATCTATCTATTTATCTGTCTCATCTAATCTATCAATCTATCTATCCATTTTATCTACCTATCTGTATGCCTGTCTATCTATCTATCTGTCTGTCTGTCTATCTATTCAAGCTATCTATCTTATCCATCTATCGTATCTATCTATTTATCGATCTCATCTAATCTATCAATCTATCTACCTATTCTATCTATCCATCTTATCTACTTATCTATCTGTCTGCCTGTCTTATCTATCAGTCTGCCTGTCTATCTGTCTGTCTGTTCTAGCTATCTATCTTATCCATCTATCGTATCTATCTATTTATCTGTCTCATCTAATCTATCATTCTATTGTAGCACTGCTTTAAAAATGTGCTCTGGTGCAATGAACTGTTGATACCACTAGAGGGAGACAGAGACATTGTGGACTATGCTGGACAAAACAAACTCCATCTCCCATCACCCTTTGCGTGAGGACAGGAAGTGGGTGGTACAAGGAGGAGGAAAGACATCACCAGCCTCGTGCAAGGCATGGGAGTGTGAGCAGAGCCACGAGAGACGTAGGACGCATGCTGGGGCCGTTAGGTATTGAAACCAGGCCGGAGTGTGGATGTTGCTACAGTCGTGCTGGAGATCGTGCTATTCCCTGAGCGTTTGACAGAACAGAGCGAGCAGTGAGAGAGAACAGTCGCAGGTGACACTCCTGGGATCCTGGCAGAGTTGGAGCGCAGAGAGATGGCGGCATCCATTGCTGCAGTGATCAGAGAGAGAGTGTGCATCGGCTGCCTGTGTACTACGCTGAACTGTTCTTGACAAAGTGCGGTTTGGGAGAAGAGAGACATCGTGTGAGGAGAGGCTACAAACTGGAAGGGAGTGCTGGCGGCCTATGTGTTCGTGTTCTTGCGGAGGAGAACCAGATCGGGAGTGCAGGCGTTAACAGCATCGGGTTCCAAGTGGCAGCGAGGACAGATCCTCTTGAGAGAGATCCCCTTCTCCAGCGTTCATCGGTCCAGGACAAGCAGTTACACTGGATGGGTGAGAAGGCTTCGGCCTGGTGAAAACGCAGAACATTGCGCACTTGTTTATTGTTTCTTTAAGGGCCCCAATGGTGACTAGTCAAAGATTGTTTTTGTTTCATTCACTGGCCAGTTGAACACAGTACCCGGGTACCCTAGACAACACACATATATATATTTTGAGCTATTGTTCATGGGATTTACACTCCAGAACTGAGGGTGTTAACCGGTTTCTTTTACCGCCGCGTGTTTTTACCGCGTTACGAATTATTGTTACTCAAATACCATATATCCGTATTATATGCTGCTTTATTGGGATCAGTAAAGAATATAATATAGAAAAATCCACAACAGTGCTGGTGTATAGTTATTTCCTAGTGCGGTGAGACTAACCCGAGGTTTATTCAACAGCTCCTCCGGGGGTGAGCGCTACACTATCTGTCCATCTTATCTACCTATCTGTATGCCTGTCTATCTACCTTATCTATCTGTCTGTCTGTCCTATCTATCAGTCTGTCTGTCTGTCTATCTATCTATCTAACTTATCTATACCTCTATAGTTATATATCTATCTATCTTATCTATCTATTTTATCTATCTACCTATCTTATCTACCAATCATCTTTTGTTTGTCCAGTCTATCTATCTATCTATCTATCTATCTATCTATCTATCTATCTATCTATCTATCTATCTATCTATCTATCTATCTATCTATCTATCGTATTGCCACTTTTCATTCTTTTCATGTTAATTGTTTATGTAACTGATACTTCCATTAGTCAATTCAATAAATAATGCCTATCAAAACGATCAAAGACACGTTAGCACAAAAGACCCAAAATGGAAATTTAAAGACACTTTTGTTCTGTATCTACTGTACATATCACTGTGATTTAAGGCTGGATATTGTTTAGGCTCCTCCAAGCTGACATCGTCAAACCAAAATACACTGTAATTAAAAATCTTTCAAGCAATAAAAATTGTGTATTAGATACTATTTGTACTATTTGGCATTTACGTTCAAACATTCCTTCCTTTACTAATCTTGCACGTATCATCATACTGCTGCCTGGAAATAGTAAATGCATACCCACCGATACTTTCTGCAATCCAAACATTTCAGAACCTCATTGTAAATCACTACTGGAAGGTAAGGTAGCTTAAACAATATTATACACCTCAAGAAACGCACTGCACGTACTGGGAATCCATTTCCATGTACCGGGTGGCCAAATAAGTACTCAGGTCCAATAATCCCCAACATACAAAAGGAAAAAAATTAATTATTTGCCAACTTCTATGAGTAGAAACGTAATGTTTCATCCCTTAAGCCTTAAGCATGCCAAAGAATAGCACTAGCAGCATGACTACGGTTTAAGGGGATGAAACGTTGCCGTTCAATGCTCAGGATCTGCAGATTCTATACTAAAATGACATCGCGCTCGTCAGAGTCGCCTGCCGTATTCTTTTTCTTTAAGGCAGGGTAGCTTATTAAGGAAGGCCTCTATTACAACAACTCATTAATGTAATGAGTAGAACAGTTATACTAGACGGCTCCACTTGCCAACTCAACAGCTTGGGGTGCTATTCCTACTGACCCACATCTTTGGCTTTAGTGACTCTTTTTTGTAAGTTAAAGGGACACGCTAATCATCCTGACCTCTTTATTGTTTTAAAGTGGTCAGGATATGAGGAGTGCCCTCCTTCTTCCTCCAACTGCCATGATCTGGAGAAAATGCTGGGTGAAGTGGAGGAGTTTCCTCCACCCCACCCAGCGTCACAAGCAGTCGGGATTTTGAATTTCCTGGCTGCCAGACACCAGATCGCTCACTAGTGACATCAGCATGTAACCCTGTCGATATCACCCTCTCTGAGACTACAGCATTCAGTGTACAGTCTCAGTGAAGCTGCGATCAATCGGATCTGTGCTTGCATGCGCAGCTCTGATCCATCGCTTTGTGAGGGCACTATGGAATTTGCATATGTAAATCCCATAGTGGTGCACAATTTGTAATTCCTACACTATCAAAGTTGCCTAGGAGCACAAATTGCGTTAGATAGCTGCATGGAATTCCGGGTTCGGCATTCCCTGAGCCGAAGTGGAGGAGCAGCGTGCGGCGAGGGACAAAAGGTAAGTAAGGTATTAGAATGAAATAATACTAGAGTAATAAAAACAAAAATTAAAAAAAATAATTGTGCACAGGTTGTGAGCAGCCTCTGTCCAATTATTTCAGTGCAAAGAAAATGAAGTTTATTTTTAATAGAATATCCCTTTAACACTTCCTATACTTTGCATAAGAAGCATTAACAACGGGTCAAAGGAAGAGTAAGGTGCCATTCCCTGGTGTCTTGCTATTCCTGGTTTGAGACGGTGTTTAAACCTGCTGGCTTAGAGATACTGGTGCTAAGTGCTTTTTCTTTTGCAAAACCTCTGAACACTTAGCAATAAACATGTCAAATATACAAATACATATACTTCTGTTTTGTGATACGACTTTATGAAACTTTTTTCACCTAACATTCACCAAATACCTGCTCCTTCTAGCTCTCTTTTTTGTTTAAGCTGCACTAAAATTTTTTTAAATTCTTTAGACGTTGCATATAACCCTTTTGTAGTTGTATTTTATTTATATAGAACTCCTAATGCATGTGAAGATGACTCCCATGATATATTTTAAAGAACAGAAAAAAGCGCAACTAAAAACAGGCAGAGTTTACTACGCAGTCTATCAGATTTTGCACCAATAATTTTGGGCATTCTCTAAACAAAACATCTGTAACCTTAGCTGTGAAGATGTCTTGGAACTACATTAATCCTGATGCTCAGTCAATCTAATGAATGGACAAGCATCATGGGATATGTAGTTCCAAAACACCTGGGGCCATATTACAATCATCGCCTGCAGGTTTCTCCTTAGCATCCTCATTTTAGCGCGATATTACGGGGCAGGCGCTAATCCAGCAGCCTGCCCCGTAACGTGGCACTAAACTTCGGTATGCTCGAGGCAGCGCTAAGCCGAGCGGCGCGGCGAGCATCCACTCCATTGGGTCCATCCATAGGACCAGTGGCGTCGCTACGTGGGGGGCGGCCTGCACCAGGTGACACCCGCCCTTAGGGTGACACCATCACCCTAAGGGCGGGTGTCTCACCCTGCGCCGCGTGTTCGCTCCCTGCGAGCGTCGAAGCTATGCAGCTTCGGCGCTCGCCTGGGGGAAACACGTCACCAGCCAATCGCGGCTGGTCACGTGGCTCCCCCAGGCGAGTGCCCAAGCTGCACGCCGCCGGACGCTCAGAGGGAGCGAACACGCGGCGCAGGAGTTGAGCTGGGGCATATCCATGTGCTGGGCCATTATCCATGAGGTGGGCCATCATCCATGAGGTGGGGCATATCCATGTGCTGGGCCATTATCCATGAGGTGGGCCATTATCCATGAGGTGGGGCATATCCATGAGCTGCTGGGGCAAATCCATGAGCTGGGGCAAATCCATGAGCTGCTGGGGCATATCCATGAGCTGGGCCATATCCATGAGCTGGGGCATATCCATGAGCTGGGGCAGTATCCATGAGCTGCTGGGGCATATCCATGAGCTGGGGCAATATCCATGAGCTGGGGCAAATCTATGAGCTGGGGCATATCCATGAGCTGCTGGGGCATATCCATGAGCTGCTGGGGCATTATCCATGAGCTGGGGCATTATCCATGAGCAGCTGGGGCATATCCATGAGCAGCTGGGGCATATCCATGAGCAGATGGGGCATATCCATGAGCTGCTGGGGCAGTATCCATGAGCTGCTGGGGCATATCCGTGAGCTGGGGCATTATCCATGAGCTGGGGCAAATCCATGAGCTGGGACATATCCATGAGCTGGGGCATATCCATGAGCTGGGGCAGTATCCATGAGCTGGGTCATATCCATGAGCTGGGGCAGTATCCATATGTTGGGGCATATTCATGAGCTGGGGCAAATCCATGAGCTGGGGCATATCCATGAGCTGGGGCAGTATCCATGAGCTGGGGCATATCCATGAGCTGGGGCAAATCCATGTGCTGGGGCAGTATCCATGAGCTGGGGCATATCCATGTGCTGGGGCAGTATCCATGAGCTGGGGCAGTATATCCATGAGCTGGGGCAGTATATCCATGAGCTGGGGCAGTATATCCATGAGCTGCTGGGGCATATCCATGAGCTGGGGCAGTATCCATGAGCTGGGGCATTATCCATGTGCTGGGGTCAATATCCATGAGCTGGGGCATTATCCATGAGCTGGGGCATATCCATGAGCTGGGGCATTATCCATGAGCTGGGGCATATCCATGAGCTGGGGCAGTATATCCATGAGCTGCTGGGGCATATCCATGAGCTGGCGCAGTATCCATGAGCTGGGGCATTATCCATGTGCTGGGGTCAATATCCATGAGCTGGGGCATTATCCATGAGCTGGGGCATATCCATGAGCTGGGGCATTATCCATGAGCTGGGGCATATCCATGAGCTGGGGCAGTATATCCATGAGCTGCTGGGGCATATCCATGAGCTGGGGCAGTATCCATGAGCTGGGGCATTATCCATGTGCTGGGGTCAATATCCATGAGCTGGGGCATTATCCATGAGCTGGGGCATATCCATGAGCTGGGGCATTATCCATGAGCTGGGGCATATCCATGAGCTGGGGCAATATCAATGAGAGGAGCTGGGGGCATAGCCATGAGAGGAGCTGGGGCAAAATCCATGCGAGGAGCTGGGGCATTATCCATGAGAGCAGCTGGGGCAGTATATCCATGAGAGGAGCTGGGGCAATATCCATGAGAGGAGCTGTGGCAAAATCCATGAGAGGAGCTAGGGCAAAATCCATGAGAGGAGCTGGGGCAATATCCATGAGAGGAGCTGGGGCAAAATCCATGAGAGGAGCTGTGGCAATATCCATGAGAGGAACTGGGGCATATCCATGTGAGCTGGAGAATTATCCATGTGTGCTGGGGGCAGTATCCATGTGTGCTTGGGGCAGTATCCATGTGTGTTGGGGGCATATCCATGAGAGCTGGGGCAATATCCATGTGTGAGCTGGTCTGGGGCAATTATCCATGTGTGAGCTGGTCTGGGGCAATATATCCATGTGTGAGCTGAGGCGCAATATATCCATATGTGAGTTGGGGCAATATATATCTATGGGTAAGCTGCTGGGGGCAATATATAATTGTGAACTGGGGCAATATATCCATATGCGAGCTGGGGCAATATATATCCATGGGTGAGCTGCTGGGGGCAATATATATCCATGGGTGAGCTGCTGGGGGCAATATATAATTGTGAACTGGGGCAATATATCCATATGTGAGCTGGGGGCAATATATATCCATAGGTGAGCTGCTGGGGGCAATATATCCAGAGCTGCTGGGGGCAATATATATCCATGTGTGCTTTTACTGCCTTCGAACAGGCATCGTACTTGCTGGCAGTTGGAAAAAAGTTGTGTGAGCATATGAGAGAGCTCCACAGCAATAAACATCACAGTAATGTGCGCTGTGTGTATGAACATTCAGTGTTATATGGGAGTACTGATTTAGGAGTAAGAGTAGTTACAAAAAAATCCGTAAAACTCGGGGGGGGGGTGACACCATAAAATACTGCACTGGGTGACACCAACCCTAATGACGCCACTGCATAGGACTCCATTGAGACTTCGACTGCCGGTCACATGACCTGCAGAATCTCGCCTTGCGGAACACAAGCTCAGAATCGCTAACGTTTTTTTTTAACCCGTGAGCGTTCAGACTGTAATATGGTCGGCCCACTGGGCCAACCAAAGCTAACGTTAACGCTCACACAGCTGAGCGCTAACATTAGCATTATGTATGTATTGTGGCCCCTTGAGAACCAAGGTTGCTGAATTCTGATCTAAACAGTTAAGGGATTATCTAACGATTGCCAAATTGGCTACCGTATTGCACTGAATTTAGTGGCAATTCGGCTATTCAAAAACCTCTCAATTTGCCAAATATTGGTGAATTGCCAACGAAATATGGTGCAATTCGGCGGCAGTGAAACTCCCCATAGTGAAGTAATGGTTACTCAATTAAGAGATTACCAAACAGCCCAAATTTTCAGTGACATTTCAGTGCTCTTTGAATAATCCCTTTAGACTTGGTCAGGGGTCTATACCTAAAAAAATAAATGTTGAAACTATCCAAGATTTCTGCTCCTCAATTAATCATGCTGCACTCCACATGCAAATTTAATATATATGTTTAATAGGCTGGGTTTTAGGGAGTCTTTATGATTAATGTAATGAATAACATATATTTCTGGTGACTTAATACGGAACGTAGCAAAAAGGTAAGACCTAAGGAACAATCACCTGTCCAAACTATTAAGAAAGGACAACACTCCCTTCAACAGGATTAAACCTGAATAATAATAAATGTAGACTCAAAAAAACAGTATAACAGATGGCAAAAGCCTGTCGAACTGATGATCAGGGAGTGGCTAGAACAGAATATACTTTATTAAACAATTAACACTCCCAGATCCTAGACTTTAAAAAACATATACACAACAGGCATCACAAGGTAAATTGGAACACTCAAAGTGCATAAGCTGGGGCTGTGCAATGGACTGGATGGCGAACACTAGGAGGGAGCTTATCACATGTATTCGTGACACCCACAAAGGGGAAAGCTAGGGGCAAATCCCTTGTGCTCAAATAAGTGCACCACGCATAATATGCATACCAAAACTAGCCCTAATGCTGATTGAGCTCATGCTCATAAATTCTGTCTTAAACCCTAACGATGCTAACACCACATAAACAACTTAAAATGTAAAGTTGGAAATTAGTTCAACATATGTTTCGCCGGCTGCACGTCGGCTTCATCTGGAGCAAGAAAATAGTCGGTACTGCTGTATAGTCTTTCCTCCTTTTAAACAACTGTCCCATACGAGGATTGACCAATCCAAGCTAACGAGACGGACACTTGGCCTTCCACTCGACTCCTATCAGGCAATTGGATAAACAGCAACTGTCCTAACCAATCGAGTGAATGAATCACCATGTGCTGTCATATACGAATCTGAATAGGTCAGTCTACGATCACGTGTTAGGATGAGTCAATCGATTGACCGATATTTTAGGCTGGGGGCTCCCGTGAATGCTGCTCAGAAGAATGATAAACATTCGAATAGCGAGACAAAAAATAAATAAATATAAACTGCTGTATAGTAAAGAATGCTAACCTAGGTGGTACATCTTTAACATGCAAAAGGCATCATACTCTCTAAAGATAATCACATAAAAGGGTGACCTCGTGAGCATATCTAGAAAGCAAAAAGTACTCGTAATCTACTGCTGTAGATGTTGGGTAGCAGTAGATCACGAGTACTTTTTGCTTTCTAGATATGCTCACGAGGTCACCTTTTTATGTGATTATCGTTAGAGAGTATGATGCCTTTTGCCCGTTACAGTACCCTGAGGCGGATCCAGACACAGGTTTCGGGGGGGGGGCATTCTACCAGTTTTGGCCAAGAGCTGGTGTTGGGTTCGCAGTGACAGGCAGATTTGCCCCCAGATATTTGCCCCAGCTCACATGGATATATTGCCCCCAGCTCACACATGGGTAATATTTGCCCCAGCTCACACATGGGTAATATTTGCCCCAGCTCACACATGGGTATTATTTGCCCCCTGCTCACACATGGGTAATATTTGCCCCCTGCTCACACATGGGTAATAATTGCCCCCTGCTCCCACATGCGTATATTTGCCCCTTACCTCACACATGGGTATTTTTGCCCCTTACCTCACACATGGGTATTTTTGCCCCTTAGCTCACACATGGGTATTTTTGCCCCTTAGCTCACACATGGGTATTTTTGCCCCCAGCTCTCACCTCCACCCGCCGGCATTCTTCAGCTGTCCCGAGGAGGCGAGCAGCCACTGATATGCAGCTTGGTCGCTCGCCGGGAACCACCTGACCAGCCGCGCAGCCGGTCAGGTGGTTCTCATCCCAGGCGAACGGCCAAGCTGCATATCAGTGGCCGCTCGCCTCCTCGGGACAGCAGAAGAACGCCGGCGGCGATTTTCCCTCCTGGATCCGCCCCTGGCTGCAAAGTGCCTCCCACACTCATAACACAAGTCTGGGAACGGCACGCTGCAGTGGTGCCGCCCCCTCCCGCGCATCACCGGACCCCTCCTATGTGATGCATCATAGACTCTCAGCACTTACGCTGCGAGTGTGCGACGCATCACATGGGTGGGCAGGTGACCCAGAAACGCAGACATCACTGGCCGCGCGGGAGGGGGCAGAGCCGATCAGAGACAGCTCCGGATTCGGACTCCAACAGTGTAATTCAAAGAGATTCGAAAAGTCACTGCACGTTCGGTGACTTTTCATTCTCTTCAATTCGGTTCCTTTTGCCGATCCCATTTCGATGACCCTGCGGTGTATTCAGCAAGCACCACAGGGCCCCCGAATTGCAGGGAAAAGCTGCCGCAAACCCTACGAAAACGAACCTCAAAACCCAGCGAATGCACGCCGAAAACCTGCAAAAACATCTGGATTAACCTGCCGAAAACCACAGAAAAACCCGAGCAGGAGCCGATCACACGCAGCGAAGCCTCCGGAGAAAGCCGACACTGCAGACGAGGGTGGTGAATAAATTAGCAAAACAGTTTGCATGAATGATTGAAAAGTGAAACACTGTTTGCAAAGAAACTACTGAGCGAAAATGTCTGAAATTTACATATGAGGTCCAATGAATGATAATAAAAAGGGCTGTTACAGAAAAAAGAAGTAAAGTTAAAAAATAAATAAAAACAAATCTGACTTTTTTTTAAAAAAAAAAACAATCCAGAAAAATGCTTAAAATATCCTAAAAAATCTATAAATAAAGAGCCTCTTTACTGCAGAATTTTATAATGAACGGTTTATTAGATATTTAATTAAAACGGGAATATTTTTAACATTGAAGCCTATGAGATTCTCCTGAATAAACCTGCCGAATTAAACCACCGAATGGCAGGGCATTTCGGGAACCTTTCACTGCTGGTTTTTGTTCTCTGAATAGACGAAGCAGTGCTTTTTCATGGGGATTTCACTGCCCTCGAACAGGCACCGTATGTGCAGGCAATTTGCCAGGTTTTGGCAAATTGCCTGCTCTCTGAACAGCCGAATGGCCAAGAAAGCTAACCGAACGCTGATTTTCAGCGTTCGGTTACCTTTCTCAAGCAATTCAGAGCTCTTTGAATTACCCTGCAAGAGTCCGATACCGGAGCTGTGAATTAAGGCGGCGGAACACTGAACCTGGCCCCAGCAGGGGTCAGTCCGCCCCACTCGCCCTCAGATAATTTCCACTCGCCAAATGCGAGCAGGCGAGTGGAAATTTTGAGGTCTGCCTTAAGACACCTGCTCTCTAGGAACTCAACGATATGAAGCCGAATTTTGATACTTAGGTTCAGATCGAATAAGTTGGATTTTTGAAAAACATGTCTGCTGTAATAAAGTGTACTGTATACATCAAGCTACGTTATGCTTCCCGTTATAAAATACAGGATCATGTTCATTGACATTGTAACTTATTATTAACAAGCTCAGCTTCCATTAACCTGTGCATTCTTCACCGGATGGTACTTTCATTTAATGACTCTTTCCCTCCAGATACATTTTTCTTTCCCAGGTGTAAGTCTACAACCGGCCCCAGTAATTCCTTAGACAGACGTGTGCCGTTTCCTGGACAGAATTCTAGGTATGTGAAATGCTTCCTTACATTTCTAGACTTGTACTCAACGTAAAACAATACCGTGCTCATTATTTAAAATTATTCTTAGACGGTCATTATCCATCACCTACTTATGAATAAATACGGGGTAACCACCGGTTAAGCATTTATTTTATTCTTGTTATGTTGAAAATCAAAGCAAGAGAAAAAACAAAGTCATAAAACATAAATGGCCCTATCCAACCCAACCGTTAAGCGTAACAGTTACAGTTACAAGTATTAAAAAGTGCCTACAAGTTCTGCAGAGCTGTACAATGGTCTGGTAATAACAACAAATCTATATACAAGTCAGACACACAGAACAGTAGGAAAAAGGACCCTGCTCATGAGCTTACAATCTAAGAGGAGAGGGGTGACACACTAGGTATAGGTAAATATCAGAGTTTGAGAAGTAGTGGGGTGCATGGGGGGCAGTGTGGGAAAATGGAGCAGGAAAGGTACAATGGGAGATTATGGAGTGAGCCGATAGGCTTCTCTAAAGTAATGTGTTTTCAGAGACTTCTTGAAGGACTGGAGAGACGGGGAGAGTCTAATGTTGCAGAGGAGGGAGTTCCATAAAAAGATGGCAGCTCTGTAGAGGTCTTGAAGGCACTTTGCAGAGCGAAGTGGTCTGGACGGGATGTACCTGTTAATAAGGGAGGAGATGTGGGCAGGGGTGCGGTTATGCAGAGCTTTGTACGTGAGCACCAATATTTTGAATCGGATTCTAAAGGAAACAGGGAGCCAGTGTAGAGATTGAAAAAGGGGCGAGGTGTGAGAGGTATGGGATGTAGGGTGTGAGAGGTGCGGTAAGTGAGATGTGAGAGGTGTGGGATGTAGGGTGTGAGAGGTGCGGTAAGTGAGGTGTGGGATGTAGGGTGTGAGAGGTGCGGTAAGTGAGGTGTGAAAGGTGTGGGATGTGGGGTGTGAGAGGTGCGGTAAGTGAGGTGTGAAAGGTGTGGGATGTAGGGTGTGAGAGGTGCGGTAAGTGAGGTGTGAAAGGTGTGGGATGTAGGGTGTGAGAGGTGCGGTAAGTGAGGTGTGAAAGGTGTGGGATGTGGGGTGTGAGAGGTGCGGTAAGTGAGGTGTGAAAGGTGGAGGATGTGAGAGATGCAGGATGTGAGGTGTGAGAGATGGAGGATGTGAGGTGGATGAGCCTGACAGAGGCTAACAAGTGAATCAACTCATTAATTTTACGCCTTGGCTTTACCGGTTCCTGTTCCATGTTAATGTTTCTTATACTTTGTGCAACAAGCTATTCCACGCTAGCTCGTAATTCTCGTCTCAAGCCCATATCCAGAAATCAATACCGACTCGAGTCCTGCTGGCCAATCGTAAACCCAATTTGAATTAATGATACTACACAATGCTACAAATATCAGTGAAACATCTAGAAAAAAAAGAAAAATGATTGTATTCATAACAATCTGACATTCCAGTACTTTTCTGGCGAGATTTAAATGACACGTACTCGCACTTGCAGTGCATTTATTGACCTGTTAAAGAATGCAGGGTCTACACTAACCTCCTGGGCTTGCTGGCCTTAAGACCTTTACCCTCTAGTAGTATGTGGACTATTTCACCCTTGTTGTACATGTTGCACAGCCAAGATGTTAACTTGCCTACAGTGACTACGCTACAAATCCTCTGGTCAACGTCCCAGCTGACTGTAAAATATTAATAAAACAGGCTTTTTTATCAATGTGTCAGGGGAAAGCATGGTGGAGTCACTCTTCTCTTCTGACCTCATTCTGATTCTATCCATCCATAGACCATTCCATTCACGTATAACCTAGACTACTTATCGAGTTAACTGGTATTAATAAATGTTAATGTAATTATTATTTTTACTTTAAATAAACCACTGCACATTGTACAGAACCAAAGATATCATTTTAATAAAATACTCGTAAAGATGAAAAGGCAGTTTCGGACACCAAACCCATTGAAAAGAAATGCGCTGTAACTAGATTATGTGTCCATTACAATAACACACATGATAAAACACATGCAGCTGCTTTTTTACTTTGTTTGAATTAATTGACTATAAAAAGGAACAATAAAGTAAGGCTTTTATCTCCTGTTTCCATTTTGTGGATTTTTTCCATGATGCAACATTTACCAAAATCTTAGGGCACGTCTCACTTTACAGCTGTGGTGTGGGATAAAACAATAATGAAGTGGCAATGGATTGGGGGAAGGGAATGTGAAGACAAGGCTGCAAGGGATTTACTGTGTTGTCTAGGCTACCCAAGATAAGAGATGGCAGCAGAATGAGATATGACAGTGGGCTTTCAACACTGGATAATACCCCACTGGTGATGTCATTTACACACATTACACACGCATGCAAGTCTATGAGGAGATCTGGCTCCTAGGGCCATATTACAAAGTTCACGCTAAAACAGGGACGCTAAGGAGGAAACCTGCGCCTGCGCTCAAACACATAAATTATGGAGTTGGTAACGCTTTATGGATCAAGCGTCCATCAGTCCTTCAGAATTAAGAACAGGTGTAATGTATTAAAAATGAAATATACATCCACTGTGGGATGCTCCCTTAAAAATTGGTATTGGTGAGGAATTTGGTTACACTAAAATTTTTTATAAGTGCCTAAATCCTCTTTTAAGCCTTAAGGGGTATGAATTAAATTTTCTGATAATTCCTCTGTTCGAGTAGAACAAGATAACTATGATGGGTTGAGGTGCCCTCTGACCTAAGGCTAGGGTCAGACGAACGCATTTTTCGCGTCGTCCGTGGAAAAGTGCGGTCGAACGAACGGACGTATTTTTTCACGAAATACGCGTTAGCTGTCATACGATGCGCATATTCGTCCGTGATTTTGTACGGATCATCAATAAAACACTTTTTGTGTCTGGACGTTATGTTAGCCGGACATTAGCAGCGTCTGACGTCTCCCAATCACGCAAACACGCCGCTATGCGGACGCAGCGCACTCTGTACGTCAGTAGTAGCGGTTTGACGTTCTCGAAAAAATGCGTTAGTTTGCCACTTGCGTTGCACAGACGAACTTTCGTGCGGCCGTTCGTCGTGTGTTCCCCGGCATTGGACGTCATTTGCTGCTAGCACGGCCGTGATTTCGTGCGGCTAAACGCACGTTAAAACTGCGTTCGTCTGACCCTAGCCTTAATTTTCCTGATTGCAGGTGCGGAAACGAAAAAAAAAAAAAAGTGCGAACCTGCATGCTCTTCAAATTAGTTTAGACTCCTAAAATGTTAATTCCATTTAAGTATTTATCTCCCTGTTAATAGATCTGACAGGTACCAGGGGAGAAATAAAAAGCTATTGGACCATACTGGAAGCAGAGAGTAATGTATCAGTAGCTTTTCACAATAGCTGCTCTTTGCATATTTCCGCCGGTTTATGAAGAGATGATGTGTGGAAAAAATGATTTGTTAACTATCTGCCAATGGGGAATGCTTTCATTTCGGGTTAGTCACAGACAGCTCCAGATGGCCCCGAAGCGTTTAACATAGTTACTATAGATATGTAATTTCACGTGCGTGTACTTTCACATGTAGAGGTCACCGGTCATGACAAATGAAACATTCGTAG
Organism: Leptobrachium leishanense; assembly: GCA_009667805.1. NCBI lineage: Eukaryota > Metazoa > Chordata > Amphibia > Anura > Megophryidae > Leptobrachium > Leptobrachium leishanense. Next base: position 45,052,796 of record CM019069.1, read on the forward strand.
GGTTGCTACCTTCTCATTATCGATTTAATAGGGGCTGCTTGAGGACACGGAGCTCTACAGAAATGCCTGTTTGGCAAATATTCCTATAGGCAGACTGAATTAACCTGTTACACGCCACATAACAAAGGTAGGAAATATAGAATTACTGGCTTGAATTGTGAATATAAATTTTTTTTGGTTAACATCTATTTTTTATCTTATTGTTTCAAGAATTCAGCTTAAAAGAATGAAATATATTTATAAATATTTTAATGTTCATATAATCCGCTGAAAAACAAAATATTGACACTATATGACTATTACATTAGCTCGTTGAAGTATTTTTAGAAATCTCATGAGTGAGACGTGATAGTCGGCGGATCACCAGATACTGCCCGTAAAATCGCCTACCAAATGAAATCTACTTTTGTATGTTTGACATTGGCTTTGTACTGTATATTGAGGTTCAATGGCTTATATTTTATATTGTCTTGCAACCTTCGACCTACCTTTAACCAACCATCTCAAACACGACATCAGGATTTGTTGTTTTTCTTTTCAAGGATGTCTGTCCTATCTGCCCATAGAGAGAATCAATGGGTGACTCAGGAAATCTCTCGAAGGAGCAGACTGAGCATGTGCGATGTGCACCCAGACAGGGCAGGTTTCAAAACCATCCATAAATCTTGACATGTCTTAGAATGTTTTATTTTCTTATTTTAAGCAGACATCCAATCAGGAAAAGTAGTATAATAAATACATTCCTTAGAATGTCATTTTATTTATATTATTATTATTTTTTTTAGTTGGGGTTGGAAAAAACTATTCGGATACAGACCCAAATATCCTCCTGGACGAAGCTCCACTACTTTTGGACAGAGACTGAAATACATTTCTAACCTTTTTCTAAAAGAAATAAACGAACAGGTCTATTCACTAAGGTGAAACTCAGGAGAATTGGCAGGAGAAGAGAACAATCTAGACCAAATAGCCGATTGGGAAAGTGAGTAAGATGGGAGAATTTTTCTGGTTTGATTATTTTGAACTAGAATTTTCACTTCTCCTGCCAAATCTCCTGGGTTTCACCTTTACAAGGTTATTCAGAGAGAGCTGGACTGGCCCCGAATTTACACCGAACAGTGAATTTACACGTATGGTGCAATTTCATGGCCATTTGGCTACTTATAAAGCAGGCAGTTCGCCAAATTTTGACGAATTGCCAGCGAAATATGGTCCTGTTCGACAGCAGTGAAATCCCCCATAGAGAAGCAATGGTTAATCTATTCAGAAAACACCGAAATGCCCTGATGTTTGGTGGTTTCATTTGGCAGGTTTAATCCGGCAAATCCCATAGGTTTTAATGTTAAAAATATTCCCCTTTTTATTTAATATCTATTAAGCAATTTATTATTTTAATCTGCAGCAAAAAAGTCTCTTTTTTTTAAAATCTTTTTTAGGGATTTTTTCTACAATTTTTTTTCAGATTATTCTTAAATAGCGCTAATTTTCTGTAACAGACCTTTTTATTATAATTCATAGGATCTTATATGTTAATTCCAGACATTTTCATCCAGTAGTTTTTTTTTCAAACAGCGTTTAAAATGTAACACTTTCAGGCTAGGGTCAGACGAGCGCAGTGCGAACGCGCGTGCGGCTGCAGGCGCACTTTCACGGTCGTAGTAGGCAGCAAGTGCCAGGCAATGACGGCCAATATACGAAGTACGGTCGCACAAAAGTCCGGCTGCGCAACGCAAGTGGAAAACGAACGCATTTTTTCGAGAACGTTAAACTGCTAGTACGGTTGTACAGAGTGCGCTGCGCCCGCTAGAGGCGTGTGTGCGTGAATTGGAGATGTCAGACACTGCTAATGTCCGGCCAACATAACGTCCAGATGCACAAAGTGTTTTATTGATGATCCGTACAAAATCACGGATGCAAATGCGCATCGTATGACCGCTATCGCGTACTCCGTGAAAAAATGCGTCCATTCGTTCGAACGCACTTTTTCACAGACAACGTGAAAATGCGTTCGTCTGACCCTAGCCTTAATAGTCTTTTTTTAAAAAATTTACCCCGTTCGCGGCTTGTCGGCTTTTTCCAGTGGTTTTTTTTGAGAAAGGATTTTACCAGGAAGGATACATTGAGATTTCTCTCGTTTTCAAGCATGTCCTGGGTGGTGAGTTTGTACCGTTAGGTGTATTGCCCAAGGACACTTACTGGAGAGGTGCTCGCTGGGGATTGAACTCCACAGGCTCTCTCCATGCAAAGCAGTGATGTTACCTCTACTCCACCCAGTGCTGTGTTCGGTGGATTGTCATTTTTTCCAGATGCATTTGGGGGTTTTTCGCTGGTTTTGCGGCGGTTGTTCAGCTATTTTCGGATGTGTTCAGTGTTTTTTCGGCGGTTTTGCGGCGGATTTTCGGATGCGGTCTGTGGATTTTTCCTGCACTTCAGGGACCCTGCGGTGAATGCTGAATTCACTGCCGGGTTGGAGAATTTCGGTGCTCTCTGAACCCCTTTAGTGAATAGACCTATAAGTGTTATATATTTATCAAACTCTGATAACCACTGATATTCATTCTTTCTTTTAGTTTTATAAACACATTTCACAGCTTGACATCCTTTTTACCAACAAAGAGAGAAATGTTGTTAATACCCATAGTATTAGCCTATAATTAATAGCTATCTAGCACATTATTTTGCCGTCTAAACAAAAAAAAAGGTGAATGAGATCCAGGTTGCTATATGCTAGCTTCTTCACTGCCATGGTAGAGTATACTTGATGTTCAAAAGCTCCTGCAGTAGCCCAACATCGAGTAACCTTCATCCGGTCACATTCTGGAGCAATGCAAATTAATTTTGATTACTGCAAGAAAAATCTGTTTGTAAAATGGGTGCGACAGAATGTACCCTCAAAGTTTCAGCACCTTGGACATGTCATCGAGGTGCTGAGGCTGTTCTGGTTTCTTTTACAGGAGCACAGAGCTACGGGTGAATTATAATAGAAGCGGTAGCACTGATTGGCCAGCAGGGAGAGCCCTCTGCCTGTCTATAACAGGGATCTCAAACTCCAGCCCCCCCCCCGGATGTTTATTGCCTACAATTCCCAGAATTCTTTGAATGCAATAGATTGTAAGGGAATCATGGGAGTTGTAGAGTTGTAGTACAGAAACATCTGGGGCAAACGTTTGAGATCCCTGCACTACAATGTATGCAAAAGGTAATTTGTGAAGCGGATATTAGTTTTTATACTGTCTGCAATTCAAATTTGTTTTCATAAATCCACTGAGACATGGTAGTGGTTTTATGGAGAACAACTTGGTAGCGAAAGGGTTAAGGAGAGTCTTTTGTCACGAAAGAAAAATAATCCTAGGAAAGCTTTGGTTCTGCGTCTCTTCTTATCAGAACAGTTAAGGCTAGGGTCAGACTAACGGATTTTTCGCGTTGTCTGTGAAAAAGTGCGTTCGAACGAATGGACGCATTTTTTCCCGGAATACGCGATAGCGGTCATACGATGCGCCTTTTCGTCCGTGATTTTGTACGGATCATCAATAAAACACTTTTTGTGTCTGGACGTTATGTTGGCCGGACATTAGCAGCCTCTGACGTCTCCCAATCACGCACACACGCCGCTATGCGGACGCAGCGCACTCTGTACGTCCGTACTAGCGGTTTGACGTTCTAGAAAAAATGCGTTCATTTGCCACTTGCGTTGCGCGGACGAACATTCGTGCGGCCGTACTTCGTGTGTTCCCCGGCATTGGACGTCATTTGCTGCTAGCACGGCCGTGATTTCGTGCGTCTAAACGCACGTTAAAACTGCTTTCATCTGACCCTAGCCTTAATGTCTTAGCTTTCTTGCGTGAAATGAAGAAGAACCTGAGCATGAAAATGAGAATGAGCTAAATGTAAACTGTAACCGTATCACACACCCGGGGCATTAGGATCGTCTCTCCATCTGGTGCAGAAACCTGTATAAATCGTTCACATAGTTTCTTTTGGCAGTTCATAAGTCAACTAATATTACCGCCCAACCTCAAGTCATGCAAGGTATCATCGGCATCCATCATGCATAAATAATCATCTCGTAGAACTCTTATGTCATCGTCTCATGTCTTCCTGTAGAATATCTTGGTTCTACAACATGCGTTCGATCTACTGTACAAGGACGTCTCCAGGGCAAAGGTGAGTTGTGTTATAAGTACTCATACCATATTTTTTCCTATTTTGACAAGTTCTACATGGAGTTTACATTTACACCTGCACGTGTTCGTCTGAGGCAAAGACAGAGGCACACGAGGACCTTACAGAGACGCAATAATATCTTTATGAAGGAGGATTAATATATTTGTCAATGTCGAAACGCGTCAAACGGACTTCAGTTCAAAAGGAATGCAGCACTCTCATATATATCAGGTGTAACCAGGTGGTGCACATTTTTGACTTGAACATTGTATGTAGAACAATAATTTAAACCCAAATTTAACCATGAAATCCTCAATAAATGTGTTAAAAATAAGGAGCAACCTTTGTAATAGTAAATAAATATACTACATCTTTTTTTTGAAGGACAGCTGCAAGGTCAACATCAAAATTATTCAGTAAAACAAATTGCATTACAGATTTTTCTAAATTTTTTGCTCAAATGAAAGTTCTATTGCATGTTTGGGTCACTTGTTGCATGTTGTCAAATGTATCCTAGTGAAGGTATCAGTGCATGGTAGAATTACCCAAGGTTTCCGTTTATGTCCTTCACCTTTCCTTCATGTGGATCATTGGGAGGATTCACGGACCATTATTTCTTTCTCCAATTGGGGCAAATAGTTAAAATGGGGAGTTTGGCAATAAATAGCCCCATCGACATTCATCCAATTGCATTGATTGCGGTGTTAAAGTTGAGTTAAATGTGCTGTCCACCCTATTCTTCAATTTCCACGGTTGTATGATGGGACGAACCATTAATGCAGCCAAAAGATACTCTATTTTCTGCCAAACATTTACATTGGTGCATAATTATCAACACATTTTGGGGAAAATATGCAGTGTTAAAATAGTTTCCACAAAACTGTACACAAAAATGTATAAAGGAAAAACAAATTGACAAAAGAAAAATCTATGCATCGTCAAAATGTGTGAACGACTGAGGCTGATAGAGGAGGAGAGACAATTCACAAGCACAGAAGAGGAAGAAGTGTCGGCTTGAAAATACTGGAATAAAATATAGTGACACTATACTGCTGCGTGACTGACCAGGGCAGCATCATTATAATGCTGGGTACAGCTATGAAAGACGTTACAGAATGGGTGCACATTTGCTGCTCTATTAACATATGGAACCATTGTGTATCTTGGCTAAGGGTTCGGGTTAATGGGCATAAGTATCCTATGTAAACAGCGCCACCTTCTGGTCACAATAGAAAACCGCATAACGAAAATGACGGCAATTAAAAAAAGCCTCCCCAATTCTGACAGTTCCAAACTCGATCCTAGCTTCGTTTTCGGCAGTGCTTTTTGGTAGCAGTTGAAACATTTCAGGAATGGGTAAAAATTTTAATTTGCTCCAGAGTTGCATAATTTCCAGAACCTATTTTTAGGGTTAGTTTTAAGGTTATTTTACTCTTTGTACTTGCTTTAGGGTTCAGGTTAGGGCTAGGGTTACATTTAGGGTTAGTTTTATGTAGGGCTGGAATTAACGATTGTGTTTTCGATTAATCGATTCATTGGATTATAATGAAAAAAAATATTTTGTTCTGCTATTTGCCTAGTGTACGTAACCTTTGTATGTACATATACAAATTGTGTATCTCACGTATCTTCTTTACCAGGCATGTACTGGCCATAGGGACTACAGGGAGATTCCTGGTGGGCCGATGGTTCAGTGGGCCAGTGAGAATGCTGGTTCACCGTGCCGTGCATTGGCCTTAATGGGTGAGGGGGGAAATTCCTCACCCTGTGTATAACAGATGCAGTCTGCCTCAATCACATATTGGGGCCACCGTGCTGATGAGACCCGCTGCGCATCCACCTCAATTTATGATATGGTGTGCACTCAACCTCAGTGCTGCTGCCTTGCTTTACCCAAACGCTTTGCAGTAACTCCGGTATTTGTAAAGCGATTGGTTGAGCGATCCGGTTGGTCTATATACTATTTTTTTGCGTGTTTGCATAATTAAAGTGGGCTGGTCTGGATGAAGTCCAGGGCTGATTTTTTGTCCCAATCCAGCCCTGTTCTTTACTCTTCACACACAAGGTGCGAGAGTGTGGTCAGAGTGATGGATTAATGCTGCGTGCGCTACTCAAGCTCCTGTCTGCTTTCTCCCTGAGCAAACACTGCTACGAGCGCTCGGATAGACATGATGATGTCAGCACGCAAAGCAAGGTGAGGAGGCAGGGGGTGCTCCATGCAGCCTGACCATGTTAATAAGTTAAAGTGGTCAGGGTGCGTAGTGTGTCCCTTTAAAATTATTTCATGAACAAACTGAGTGTGTGGGAGGGGCTGGAGATGAGAGGAATTGCGCTTGGGCAAAGGACAGGACCCGAGTGTGAGAGGGAGTGAATTTGGCCAAGAGACTGGACCTGAGTTTGGGAGGGAGTTTGGAAGGGACCAGGACCAAAGGGAGTAAAAGGCAGTTCTGGACTGGAGGGAGGGAGGGTGCCACAGGACTCCAGCTCCAAGTAAGAATACTGTACCCTGGTGGTACAGCGACAAACACCCAGTAGCAGAACCCCACAGTCTGTGTGATAGTTCTTCTACTCTTGTAATCCAAATAAAAACAAACTGCTGATGTCCAACATAATCCTTAAACAAAATCCTTAGTAAAGCAGCGACACGTCTTCTCCAATCAGCTGCAGAGTAGTATCTGAGGTTAATAATGTTTATCTCAGTCTGACAGTGTGTGCTGTACACAGACCAATTAATCGATAATGAAAATAGTTGACAACTATTCTCATTATCGATTAGTTGCCGATTAATTGATTAGTTGTTTCAGCCCTAGTTTTGTGGCTATTTTCCTATTTGTGCTTGTTTTAGGGTAAGGGCTAGGGTTACATTTAGGATTAACCCTAAGCCTAAACCCTAACATTCTGCTCCATAGTTACCTCGTTTTTAGGCAACATATTCTGCTGCTACTTTTACGCCAATGACAATGAACCTGAACGCTATCCCCAATCGAAAAGATATTCTATTCCTAATGTCAACATTACCTAACCTCCCTAATAACTTCAACCTGTTCATGATTGTGTTGTTTCCCTGACTTTGTCAAAATAGAACATATTCCCTATTACTACAAGTAAAACTCCTATGCTGCAGTGAGAATATCAATAATTTCATCAGGGATGGGCAGAATGGCGCTATCTTGGTTAACTCTTCATTTTCTACTTTCCAGCACATGACTGAAACATACTGACATTTTTGGCTCAAATACATTTACTTGAAACATTTCTGATATTTCTTCAGCGTGACTATTTCAGTCTTAAACTCACAATTCCTTTCGGAATTTGTCTCCAATTCACTTTTAGTGGATAACGTTCCGCGATTCTGGAATTTCTTCCAATGGATCACCGTGCCATAGAAAACTCCATTGGGGATTCTGAAAATGAGAGAGAAACCAAATAGGAATCCCTTATGCTATAGCTTTCCTACATACACAAGCCTAAAAATCATTATTATTTCAAACACATCTTGATAAAAACACCCCTGACCTCCTACTGTGTCCACGCTGCAGATTTGATTTCCAGGTTGCAATGTGGAACGTTGGCTTCATGCGCTGGAAACCCTGGCCTGCCTTGTATGTCACTGACATGAATGACCTTCCAGCTTGCGAGCCTGACAGCACACCTAAAGAATGCGGGTCTAGGTCAGGATGGCCTGCCCTGTCATGCTTTATTGCTGGAAAGAGCATACTTAGAGGTATTCCTCACATTGTTATCTACAAAGTGACAAACACAATTCACACACATGTTACTTCTTGTTTCATTGGGCCGGAATGGAATAACACCTGCAAAGCAGACAACTGTTACTTTATACTCCATAAGCTATGGCATAAAATGCACATGTATATACAATATATGTTACAGGCGAAGTGAGACAAACGGAGATTGTATAGGATGCCTGGGTGTTGTGTAGAATGTCTAAATCATGCAGACAATGTATAAAATAAAACCATGTTTACACATTGCCTCGGTATTCTGTACATTGCCGAGTTTGGTTTAGGTATAGTACAATGTAAGAATAAAATAAGCATTTTCATACTTTGCCTAAAGATGTCAAGCATTCTATAGAATTCCTGAAGCATTTTAGGCTGGTCGTCCACTGGGTCCGTAGTCGTACGACATATCCCACAACACAGAAAAGATTCAACCCTTGTCCATTGCTTCCAACTTCCGTTGGACAACTTTGAACGACTTTGAACGACTACATCAGACTAGCAATGCTCCCATTTGAATAGGATTTGTCGAACGAAGTCGGACGACCTGGTACTGCATACCTCACAATATGGATGCTTAGAGGTTGATAAGGTGGGGTGAAAAAAAGTCTTTATTGTTTAGGGGAGACAGGTGGAACTAGCTCTGTTTTTATTTCTAATTTTGAGGGTAGGGGAAACATAATCAGGCTCTTTTGTAGCTGGGCCATAACCCGTTATGTGCCAAGTGTATATTTAAGCACATGTTAACATTCAAACTTCTATTGCAAAATATTCTATGGGTACTCTAATATGGAGAACTTTTACTGCATTTTTCCCATAAATAACATGTCAATTTATTCAGAAATGCCCGACCTGGGTCATCCATAGTCGCTCACAGTGGACGGCACTAGTCATATGCTGTCGTACAACCTAGGTTGTCCATAGTCTGACAACTAAGTCAGTTGTACGACCCAGTGGATGACCAGCCTTATACAATAGCCATAAATACAGAAAAAATGGCGTCGCGCCCATACTCACTTATTTTCGGAGCGGCAGCAACTGCCAGGAGTAACAGCCCAGTCAATGTATAAAACATAACAAGGAAAAAAAGTGTCATCTGCGCTCGTTTCTATGTGTTCCATGTACAACAAAAATGGAGGTTTTTGTTTGTTTCAATGGCCATTGCAACGTAAGCCCACTCTTGAAGTGGCGAGTGGGCTTACGTTGCAATGGTCATTGAAACAAACAAAAACCTCCATTTTTGTTGTACATGGAACACATAGAAACGAGCGCAGATGACACTCTTTTTCCTTGTTATGTTTTATACAATAGCCAGTTTTCCCAAAATCTGAGCAATTCCATTCCAATGGTGAAGCATGGTGGTTGTGGTAGAACCCTGCTTTCGGGGTGTAATTGAGTGGCAAGGACTGGGAGACTGGTCAGGGCTGAGGGTGTCACATCCCCATGTTCCAGCCCTGTCCCCCTGCCCTCTGTATTTCTTATGTCCATGGTTCCCATGTGTTTCCCTGTGTGTTGCTTTCCCTGGGATGCAGCTCAGGGGTTAAGTCTGGTGTGCTCATTAAGCTCTCCTGATGGTGATATGGGCTGATCACCTCCCTATATTAAGCAATGGGCCCATATCCCATTGCTCTTGCATTGGTTAACTTCAGTTGCTAAATTTGGTTCATTTTTCAGTTCCTGTTTGCTGATAGTACATGTTCCTGAGAGCTCCCTGCTGTTCTGTCTGGTCAAGTTTATGTTTTCCCTTATTTTTTTAGTCTGTCTGTTGTTTCTTTAGTCAGTTCAGTTTCTAGTTCATGTCTAGTGTTTCTCCTGACTGATTTCAAGGTATTGACCCTCTGGCCTGGCTGACTGAGATTCTGGTTGTGTATCCCCACATTCTGTAATAGGAATACATTTTGGTTTCTGGCTTTCTCTGACTCCTCTATCTGGATTATCCTTGTCTGTACTGTTTATGCTGCTCTGTAGAGGTCTGCCCTCCTGTTTGTATAACTCACCTACTGCCCTTAGGTCCCTTGACTTCGATCTCTTTGAGTCCTGCCCTGCTGATTGCTGAGTATAACCACCCTTCAAGCATCTGTGTTCTTCATAGGACTCTGCACGGCTACTAAGGTAACTTTTCTATTAGAGCAGATTCGCCCACTCTAAGGACCAATCTTTCAGTGCAGGGCTGCTTTGGTATAGCCGTGCAGGGGTCTCCAGTTTCTCCTGTTTATATTTTCATATATATTATTGAAGTGTCGTGCATCTCTGCATATAGGGACTTTTACCAGTACTAGGGCCTTACTCGGCGCATGCCTGGTACCGCCACCGTGACTGATTGTAACAGAGGGAAAGTGGAGCGCAAAAACATACAGAGATATCCTTCATGAAATCCATAATGCTCCGGACATCAGACTGAGCATGAGATTATTATTATCATTTATATACCGCCAACAGTTTCCACAGCTCTCTACGATAACCAATGGGAACACGACAAAATTAAAACATAGAAACAGGAACAAGAGACGTAGAAGACCCTATTCGGATGAGTTTACAATCTAGATGAGTTGGGGTGGAGGATGACAAGAGGAGTTTTATTGGTTGTCAGGATCACTAGCATTAGTGTTACAGAAATGGTGAGGACATGAAAGTGACCTATCAAAGATGTGGGGGTAGGCAAGGAGAAGGACAAGTCAGAATCAGTAATGCGATATGCTAATCTGATGAGATGGGTTTTAATGGATTTCTTGAAGGCTAAAAATTTAAGGGAAAGTCTGATAGGGCCATGTAGGTCATTCTACAGTAATACACACCTTCCAACAGGGCAATGACCCTAAGCGCACAGCCTACGGTCTACTTTTTAAATGGTTTAAATACATTTTATTTTTTATTTTTTATCAAGTGCAGCCACTTTTCCCAGTTTTTGTATACATGTTACTGGCTTGGCACCGATATATTTCTATGTGATTTTTGGTGGTAAGAGACTGATGCTGGAATACAGGTTATGTGTGTGTGTATATATATATATTTGTTATATACCTAATCACATGCCCCTGTGGTTTGGGGTATGTTGGAAAAACTGATCTCACATTGCGTGATCGCATACGTGGCCATCGCTCAGCTATAAATACCGCCTACAGAGACAATCGCACCGACAAGCCAGTGGCAAAACATTTTTTATCTTGTCAACATCGCTTACCCTCTCTTAGATTTATAGGCATTGATCATGTCCCACCACTTCGCCGTGGTGGGAATAGATCTCAGCTTTTATTGCAGCGTGAATCTTTTTGGATCCATAAATTGGATACTCTCACTCCACGTGGACTGAACGAATATAATTAATTCACTTGCTTTTTGGCTGATAATCTAAGTAAATACATGTACAGTTGTGTTCAAAATTATTCAACCCCCACTGAAATTGAGTGTTTTGGCCAGTTTGACATTGATTTTGATCATTCAGTCATCTTGCTTACAATTAAATCAAAGAGGCACGTGTAGGTCAGACAAATATAACAGAACATTTATAATGAAATAACCACAAATGTCTTTTCTGTGCTCACATCATTATCAGTTTTATTCAACCCCCAAGTGACATTCAATCTTAGTACTTAGTACAACATCCTTTTACAGTTATAACAGCTTTTAAACGTGAAGCATAGCTTGACACAAGTGTCTTGCAGCGATCTACGGGTATCTTCGCCCATTCGTCATGGGCAAAAGCCTCCAGTTCAGTCACATTCTTAGGCTTGCGCACTGCAACTGCTTTCTTTAAGTCCCACCAGAGGTTCTCAATTGGATTTAAGTCAGGTGACTGCGATGGCCACTCCAAAATGTTCCAGCCTTTAATCTGCAACCATACTCTAGTGGACTTGGAGGTATGCTTGGGATCATTGTCCTGTTGAAAGGTCCAACGTCTCCCAAGCCTCAGGTTTGTGACGGACTGCATCACATTGTCATCCAATATCTCCTGGTACTGAAGAGAATTCATGGTACCTTGCACACGCTGAGGCTTCCCTGTACCTGCAGAAGCAAAACAGCCCCAAAGCATGAATGATCCCCCGCCATGCTTCACAGTAGGCAAGGTGTTCTTTTCTTCATAGGCCTTGTTCTTCCTCCTCCAAACATAGCGTTGATCCATGGGCCCAAACAGTTCTAATTTTGTTTCATCAGTCCACAGAACACTATCCCAAAACTTCTGTGGTTTGTCCACATGACTTTTGGCATACTGCAGTCGACTCTTCTTATTCTTTGGAGACAGCAAGGGGGTGCACCTGGGAGTTCTGGCATGGAGGCCTTCATTACGCAGTGTGCGCCGTATTGTCTGAGCTGAAACTTCAGGACCCACATCTGACAAATCTTTTCTCAGTTCCTCAGCAGTCACACAGGGACTTTTCTCCACTCTACGCTTCAGGTAGCGCACAGCAGTCGAAGTCAGCATCTTCTTTCTGCCACGACCAGGTAATGTTTCAACAGTGCCCTTTGCCTTGAATTTGTGAATGATGCTTCCTATGGTCTCTCTTGGTATGTTTAACATCTTTGCAATCTTCTTATAGCCATTGCCCTTCCTGTGAAGAGTAATCACCTCTTCTCTTGTCTTCCTGGACCATTCTCTTGACTTCACCATGTTTGTAACGACACCAGTAAATGTCTAGAAGGAGCTGAGTATCACAGTCATTTTAAAGCTGCCTAATTGGTGCTTATTATGCTTTATTGCTGCTCCGTGACATCCACAGGTGTTTTCAATACCTGATTGAAAACACTTGAATGAACCTCTGTTCTTCAGAGTGGTAGTCTTTAAGGGGTTGAATAATTGTTTCAATGAAGAATTCACAAAAGAAACATTTACTACTGTATTACAAAACCAATTGATGTCATTTTAGTTGCATATGGTTCTTTAAAAAGTCTTTGTAGGATTTCATTCTGAATACAATTACAAATGTACACTAAATTCCCTAAAACCCTTTACAGCATTGGGGGTTGAATAATTTTGAACACAACTGTATATTGATTTGGTAATATGCAATCTCTTGCAAAAGTAATTCTTGGTCGCTCGTGTTTTCTTTTTTTCTTGTTTTCAGGTTCTTTTTGAGGATTTTTTGTTGTGTTTATTATTCGAATTTTTTTATTATATTTTGGAGTTACATTTTGGGGTACCCTGAATAGGAGCACTAATTTTCTTTATTCATTTATTTTTTTCGTTTCCCTCCTAAGAACTTTCGTGTTTTTGAGCAGTTTGTTTTTTGATTCCTCCATTATTGTTTTTAAATGTCCGTGCTATAGATTCATGCTTGTGTTTATGTCATCACTGTGGTAACCTTTTCTCTTGGGTGTGTGATGGGTCACATGCAGCGATGCTTGTGATTTGCATATTTAATTATATTGGATGCACATGCAGGAGGGCTGGCATCTCAAGCTGATTGGTGAGTTCATTCTCTATGTCTTACATTTAAGTGGTATGTTTTCACTATGTATGTAACCTTGAGACTGGCTCACACATGAGCTGAAACGTCGGTCAATTTTATAAGATTTAAATAAATTTATTTTATTTACACGTGTGCGGCTCCATTCGTGGATTCTATGCAACTTTTTGAGCAAGCACCGTGACAGTCTTCGAGTTGTTCAAGTCGACTTACAAGGTAGTTGCAGGGACATTGTGTTCTAACTATATATTCCCGCCTCTCCCCCCTACAATCCATCCTGAATGCCTCCGCCAGGCTAATTCACCTCACCCGCCGCTCCCCTTTGCGAGTCCCCTCACTGGCTCCCCATCCACTGCAGAATTAAGTTCAAAATCCTTATCCTTACCTACAAAACCCTCACTAACTCAGCTCCCCACTACCTGTCCTCACTAATCACCAAATACACCCCAGCCCACTCCCTAAGGTCAAACAGTGACCTGCGCCTAGCTTCTCCCCGCATCACCTCTTCCCATGATAGACTGCAGGACTTCACACGCGCAGCCCCCATTCTCTGGAACGCTCTCCCTCGTACTGTCAGACTTTCCCCTAACTTCTCTTCCTTCAAATGCTCCCTGAAAACATTCCTATTTAGGGAAGCCTACCACCCAACTCACTGACGCAACCATCAATCACTCTCACCTTACAGTCCTCTCCTCCTGTTTCCAACCCCAACCCTCCCAGATTGTGAGTTCCTACGGGAATAGGGCCCTCATCTCCTCCTGTACTGTTTGTCAAATGTTGTTCAATGTATTGTAACCCTGTCTATACTGTGCTTATTGTACAGTGCTGCGGAATATGCTGGCGCTTTATAAATAAAGAATAATAATAATATGATAAAAAATATACTTTATAGTGACTTGACAAAGAAACATACGACTTAAGACCTGCGTACAAGCTTTATAGTGTGTGGGACCAATGGGAACTCTGTTCCTTCCCACGTGTTTCTCCTCAACTTGACCCCTGGTCTTGTTGTATCATACACCAAAAGACTTGAGGCTGCAAACACTTCCAAAAGTGCTTCAAAATAAGTACTGAGCTAAGGGTCTGAAGGCTTATGTCAATGTAATATTTCAGTTTTTTTACTTTTTAATAAATTTGCAATGTCCTGAAAAATTCAGCGTATATTGATGTGGAGAGAAAAGGCAGCAGACTAAAAAAACAAAAAAATGTGACGAATGAAGGGGGTCAGAATACTTTCTGAATGCACTGCATACACGTATGTGATATTGACCCCGGGTTCAGATACTCCATGGTAGATGAGCATGCTTACACTTGCAGTTGACCTGGTCAGCCATCACGTTTAGGTCCTCAGAGAAACCAGATAACGATGGTTTTCAAGACAAGAATTGCATCTTGATTTACGGGAGTAACATGAAATGCAGAAGTTAAAGGACGCCTGAAGGTCTGGGGGTACAGCCGAGAAAAAATTACGCGTGCATCAGGCACTTGTAAATGTGACGGTGATTCACTTCATGATATATCAATCATATCCATTATTGAGCTTATTGTTCCTTAGAACATGGCACTTATATAGAGATCGTGTGTGTATTTTATTGTTATTGAGGAGTTAAAGGGATATTCTATTAAAAATAAAGTTCCCTTTTATTGCCTTTAAATAATGGATCAGATAATGCTGACAGCCTCTGCCCAATAATAATTATTTTTATTTTTTTTCTTATTCTGGCCAATTTTACTCACCTTTTGTCCCTTGCCGCGCGCTGCTCCTCCTTTTCGGCTCACAGCCTCCGAAACCTGGAAGTCCCTGAATCTTTTCTGTGCAATTTGCGCTCCTATACAACTTGTGTAGCAAAGGAGCCGCAGATTGCGCAGTGCTACGGGACTTGCGCACTTCACGGGCCCTATTACATTCTTCACGCAAAAATGCACGGTAAACGCGTGAATTTTTGCACAAAGCATTAAACGTAAAGCAACGCTGGTATTACAATCCTCGCGTATTTTTCCATCCGTCAAAAAATAACACGCGCAAAAACGTGTAACTATACTTTGCTGTATTTTTTTTTTTTTCAGGCTGGTGTATTTGGATTCGGCCAGGACGTTCAGACTTGCCGTTACCACCAGCTTTTAAAAGACGTTAAAATTATGCACGCAAACGCTGTGCGTTAAATTTTGCGCATAGATTGTAATACCATCCGCGTACAAGCGCACAAACGCATTTGTGCTCACAATGTTAAGTATAGGACGCGTGCAGTAAAGCGTTCGCGAAGGTTCACCCGCGGTAGACGATTACGTGCGTTTGTTGTGCTGACAATGTAATATGACGTTCAGCGCAAAGGGTTTTGCCCCTCGCGTTAATGCGTTTTTGCCCATGCGCAAACGTTTGCGTGAAGATTGTAATAGGGCCATAAATCCGCAAAATCTGTAGTGCCAGCGCAGAACGATAGATCGGAGTTGCACGCACATGCGCAGAACTGATCCACCGGCTGCATGTCGGGGACCACTCCCTACAGCAGGTAGTCTCAGAGAGGATGCTCTTTGCGTGCTGACATCAGAGGCCCGTTCAATACCTCAGCAGCTGCTGAATTGCTGCAGCGCAGCAATTCAGTTTGCTGCAGCAGTGTCGTTGAACCCTTTGGATGCGAATTTTGAATCCAAAATGGCCGATTTCTTAATGAAAAATTCAGATTGTTTTTCGGATCACTCGGACAAAATATGATGAATAAAAGCAGTCAGCACATTTCCGTTTTGTATGCACACACCACAAATGATAGTTTTTAATGAATAAACGTTATGTTTACTTCTGAAACAATATATAAATTGAACTGTAATATATGTCTATGTGCAGGGGGAAATAATAAATAAATATTTTGTCCTTTGGTGAACAAAAAACTCAAAATTAACATTGCTGTACGGAATTATTACTTGCTTCGAGGCGGCGGCCATCTTGCTGTACGGCATTGTTACTTGCTTCATGGCGGCGGCCATCTTTAAAACGTCACACTCAGCTACACGCAGCACCTCCTCGGGTCGCTGCAAGTGCTAGGTTAGCACTGCTGAGCGCTGAGCGGTTGAACGGCGTTCAATGGCAAGTTGCTAACTTAGCACTTGCAGCGGCTGAGGTATTGAACAGGCCTCTGTAGTCACGTTCTGGTGCCCAGCAAGCAGGAAATTCAAAAATCCCAGCTGCTGATGACACTGGGTGGGGTGGAGGAAAGTCCGTTACTTCAACCTGCAGTGTTTCCAAACTTTTTCAATTTCTAAGAACAAAGCCTGGATTCTGATAAGATAAGGTTGGGAAGGGGGGGGGGTAGGATTTAATTTAGGAATAGTGATATGGGGGTAACATTGGTTTTGAGTTTACAAATAAAAGGGCATTAGGGGACCTTGATTTACAGGGTTATTCAATGAGAATCGAAAAGTCACCGCACGTTAGGTGACTTTTCGTTCTCTTCAATTCGGTGCAAATCGGCTTTCCCATTTCGGCAACCCTGCGGTGTATTCAGCAAGCACCACAGGGCTGTCGAAGTGCAGGGAAAAGCTGCCGAACACCCAGCGAATGGACGCCGAAAACCCGTAAAAACATCTGGATTAACCCGTCAAAGACGCCAGAAAAACCCGAGCAGGAGCCGATCACACGCGGTGAAGCCGCCGGAAAAAGCCGTCACCATAGAAGAAGGCAGTGAATAAATTAGGAAAGCAGTTTGCTTGAATGATTTGAAAAGTGAAACACTGTTTGCAAAGAAACTACTGAGCGAAAATGTCTGAAATTTACATATGAGGTCCAGGGAATGATAATAAAGAGGACAGTTACAGAAAAAATAAGTAAAGTTTAAAAAAAAAAATGCTTAAAATTTCCTAAAAAATCTATAAATAAAGAGACTCTTTACTGCAGAATTTTATAATGAACGGTTTATTAGATATTGAATTAAAACGGGAATATTTTTAACATTGAAGCCTATGAGATTCTCCTGAATAAACCTGCCGAATTAAACCACTGAATGGCGGGGCATTAGGGGAACCTTTCACTGCTGGTTTGTGTTCTCTGAATAGCCGAAGCAGTGCTTTTTCATGGGGATTTCACTGCCCTCGAACAGGCACCGAACAGGCACCGTATGTGCAGGCAATTCGCCAGGATTTGGCAAATTGCCTGCTCTCTGAATAGCCGAATGGCCAAGAAAGCTAACCGAACGCTGATTTTCAGCGTTCGGTTACCGTTCTCAAGCAATTCAGAGCTCTTTGAATTACCCTGCAAGAGTCCGATACCGGACCTGTGAATTAAGGCGGCGGCACACACCGAATGGCAGGGCATTTCGGGAACCTTTCACTGCTGGTTTGTGTTCTCTGAATAGCCGAAGCAGTGCTTTTCATGGGGATTTCACTGCCCCCGAACAGGTACCGTATGTGCAGGCAATTTGCCAGGATTTGGCGAATTGCCTGCTCTCTGGATAGCCGAATGGCCAGGAAAGGTAACCGAACACTGATTTTCAGCGTACAGTTACCTTTCTCCAGCCATTCGGATCTCTTTGAATAACCCTGTGTGTGTTAGAGCTAAGTTTAAGTATGTGTTCAGGAATGGAGGATGGAGGGTAAGGGGGTTACTGCCACCCACTGTGTGTGGATTGTGTATCATGCCCTAAGCCAGGGTTTTCAATCTCCGGCCCCCCAGATGTTTTTAATCTAAAACTCCCATGATTCCCTGGCCATCTACAGCATTGAAGCAATTCTGGGAATTGTAGGCATCAATATCTGGGGGGCCGTGAGTTTCACAGCTCTGTCCTAAGCCATGAAGCAGTGCAGCATTGTCTGCTCCGAACCCTAAACAACTTCTTCTAACCTTTAAATTCAGTGGTCAGCAACCTTGAACCTTCGTCCTCCAGATGTTTTTGAGCTATATTTCTCATGAGCCCCTACCATCCTAATAAGTGGCTGAGCATTAGCAGCAGATGTAATGTCAAAACACTAGGCGCACTGGGCACTATTACAAAGTTGGTGCTAACTAGGGATGTGCACGCATTTTTTTTCGTTTCATTTCGGCTCATTCGGTTTTTTAAAAGTTTGGTTTCGGATCATTTCGACCCATTTTCGTTTCGGCTCGTTGTTTCGTATCGATTTTTGTTTTGTGAATTCGGCGAATTTCGGTCTATCGGAACGTCTGTTCTCTTCGTTTCAAAGGGTCCATTTCGTTTTGAATTTAGACGTATAGTATTTCGGATGCTCCGATATTTTGGTCGATACAGTAATTCTCCCGATTCGTTTCTTCGGACGTATCGTTGTTTATGAAAGATCCTTTTTTTCTTATGAATATGCATTGCACAACTTTATTTAATCATATAAAATATCAATATCTTGTACTGTTAGACTGGGGATCTAGGGAAAAGCTAATTAAATATTTAAAATAAATGTATTATTGATGCAAAAAGAAAGCACTGGAACAAGTGAAAAAAGTGACTGACGATACTAAATTACGAAATCAGCAACGGAACCGAAAATACGTTGTCCGAAATGAACCGAAACGCAACCGAAATCGCGAATAGAACGAAAATTACTTGCGATTTTACAAATTTCATGTCCATACGAAATAACAACATTTTTTGTTTCGTATCCGGAAATATTTCAGATGGTGTGTATTTCGTTGCCGGTCTGGTTTGGAACGTCGGACGAATCCGAAGCACCAAATCGGCCCGTTTCGTGAGAAAAACGAATCGATACGAAACGCACATCCCTAGTGCTAACTTAACCAGAGCTGTTGTAAACTTACCAGATCCATTATAGTCTATGGAGTTGTGAAGTTTACAACAGCTCTGGTTATGTTAGCACCAGCTTTGTAATACGGCCCCTTGATGGCCAATGTTGTTGACTAATGGCACCATAAACCTGCAGCGTCACTTGATAATATTATTGATGGCTGTAAGACTGATTACCGTCCGGCTGTGGTTAACTCGAAAGATAACCATAGCCAGGACCTGGTGCTAACGGATTCCGCTGCTGCAGAATCCGTCAGAACCAGCAGAAACGCCCACTACGCCGACCTGCCAGAGGCGCAGGCTTTTCTCCTTAGCATCCTCGTTTTAGCGTGATCAATGTAATAGTGCCCTAGATATTTAGAGGGTGGCTTAGACCTTCACGAGTTTACACTGCACATCATCTGGTATAATCTGCAGTATGAAGGTATTGGTTGGTTCGGTATAAGTAATATATGATAAATATTATTTATGCTTATCACTGACAAGCACATAAATTATGAATGATGACAGTCAGTATAGGTCACGATTGTAGACAGATTGTATCTGCTTTACATGCGCAAGTGAAATAGCCTAAATACATTGTGCCCCATTATGCGACAGTGACAGGGAGCGGGCGGAAGTGGCAGAGGTCGGAGCATGGTATGCTAGCAGCTCTGCATATAATATTTCAGTCGCTAGCAGATAGTGGCAGTGGTGTTGCTGGTATCATCTCCTGCAGTCCATAGGACTCCATGTAGAGTTGCACGAATCCTGCATGAGCTTGCATGTAGGAGGTCTCTCGGGGAGGGGGGGCAGCTGTAGAACAATGGGACGCTCACAGTGTCCTCTTGCTTGTGGAGAGAGGAAGCAGTGGATTGTGCTGCCCTCTCCTCTGCACCAATTGGAAATAACTTTCCACCAGTTTCCGGCTTGTGGCTGCAAGTGAGAATAACAAATGACCTTGGAATTGCTTGTTATTCTCTGGCTGCCCCCACATTAGTGCTTCCTTTACAAAATACAGGAGGAGTCACTGTACATGGGTTCAGCAACATTGGCTCCCCGAGATGTTTTGGAACTACATTGATGCTCAGCTACTCAATAGGTCAACTGAGCGTCATGGTAAATGCAATTCAAAACATCTGGAGGACAAAGGTTGCTTTCCCCTGCTGCACGGTAATACTTAAG
Organism: Leptobrachium leishanense; assembly: GCA_009667805.1. NCBI lineage: Eukaryota > Metazoa > Chordata > Amphibia > Anura > Megophryidae > Leptobrachium > Leptobrachium leishanense. The sequence goes on from CM019069.1 coordinate 45,073,007, forward strand.
TAGCTTTATGTAATATGCTGTTTGATATCGTGTACAGCAATGTTGGTGAACCTTGGCACCCCAGATGTTTCTGAACTACATGTACCATGATGCTCTGCCAAGGTTATGAGGGTCTAAACTTCACGGGACATGAAGTTCCAAAAGGCCTGGGGTGTCAAGATTCACCGTCACTGGCGTACAGTCTCTCTCCTCCCAGTGCTGCTCAGTGGTTGAAATATTAAAAATTACGGTTTTCATGAGCAATACTTTACCTACATTTCAGATGGCATGCAGTTAGCATGTGTGGCCACCAGATGTCACTGCAGGTTTAGGTTACACTGAGACAAAAGTTTACCGCAACATTTATTGACAGGATTGAATTTGGACTTTTCTTTATAGACCATCTATCCATGGAATGTACGTGCATGTACTACTACTTTTAGGACGGTAAAGATGTCTGCTGCTACCTTGATCAAGGACCTTAAAAAATAGTTTCTCCTAATTTCAGGATCGGCTGCCTGCTTTTGGAGCCTCTGGCTGGAATCTGTCAGGGTTATTCAAAGAGAATCGAAAAGTCACCGCATGTTCGGTGACTTTTCGTTCTCTTCAATTCGGTGCAATTTGGCGATCCCATTTCGGCGACCCTGCGGTGTATTCAGCAAGCACCACAGGGCCGTCGCAGTACAGGGAAAGGCCGCCACAAACCCGACAAACACTCATAGAAACATAGAAAAATGTCGGCAGATAAGAACCTTTCGGCCCATCTAGTCTGCCCAATTACATGGATACTTTACCTGGATTTATCTTTTGTTTAGGATAGCCTTATGCCTATCCCATGCCTGCTTAAATTCAATTACTGTTTTGGCCTCTACCACTTCAACTGGAAGACTGTTCCATGTATCCACCACCCTCTCAGTAAAATAATGCTTTCTGATGTTACTTTTAAACCTTTACCCCTCTAATCTAAGACTATGTCCTCTTGTTTTGCTACTTTGTTTCCTTTTAAATATACTCCCTTCCTCTACCTTATGGATTCCCTTTACGTATTTAAATGTTTCTATCATATCTCCTCTGTCTCGTCTTTTTTCCAAGCTGTACATGTTAAGATCATTCTCACCGCGAAACCCGGCGAACGCACACCAAAACCCGCAAAAACATCTGGGTTAACCCCGCCGAACACGCCGGACAAACCCGAGCAGCCGTCGATCACAGCGCAGAGCAGCCGCTGGAAAAAACCGACACCGCAGACGAATTGAGTGAAAAAAAAAAAACAGTACGCTTGAATGTTTGAAAAAGTGAAACGCTGTTTGCAAAGAAACTACAGAATGAAAATGTCTGGAATTGACATTATCAATCCAATGAATGATAATAAAAAAGAAATAACGATTTAAAAAAAAAAAAGAAAAATGCCTAAAAGATTCTAAAAATAAAGAAACGTTTTACTGCAGAATAAAATAATAAACGGATTATTAGATATTGAATTAAAACGGGAATATTTTTAACATTGAAGCCTATGGGATTCGCCTGAATAAACCTGTCGAATGAAACCACTGAACAGCAGGGAATTTCAACAACCTTTCACTGCTGGTTTGTGTTCTCTGAATAGCCGAAGCAGTGTTTTTTTTATGGGGGTTTCACTGCCCTCGAACAGGCACCGTATGTGCAGGCAATTCACCAGGTTTTGCAAACTGCCTGCTCTCTGAATAGGGATGAGCCGAACACTCCCCGAGTTCGGTTCGAAGCCGAACCCGAACTTTCCAAATGTTCGGATCCGAACCCGAACTCGGACTCCAAACAAGTCAATGGGGCTGAAAATTCGGTTTTTAGAGTGCCCTCCAAGAGGGCATATATGCTAGATATTTGCCATAAAAGGTGTATGGAGTCCGGGTAGTGCCCTGGGGGACAGGAAACAAGGACAAAAAGTAAAAAAAAAAACGTTTTTAAAGGGACAGTGAGTTTTCCATGAAATAAGGGTTAAAAATAAAAACCAAAAATTCCTTCAAATATTGTGCCTAGGAGGTCCCCATAACCTGCCCGTGAAGTGGCGGATTTCTAGGATGTATAGAAACACTTAAAAACAAAAAAATGACATTTCAAATGACGGTAAATGCTTTTCCTTTAATCTATCCATAAACAACTGCTTGTGGTGGCAGTCTGTATGAAAAGAGGAGACATTTTCGGACACGCAGAAAAAGTTTACTGATTTTTTGGCGGTGAAAAGCAGGAGAATGGAAAATTCGAGACCAAATAGCCGATTTGGAAGGTGAGATAAATGGGAGAATTTTTCTGGTTTGGCTATTTTGACCTAGAATTTTCTCTTCAGTCATTCTCCTGAGTTTCACCTTTCTCTGAATAACCCTGTCAGGGTTGTATAGAACCCTGTCAGGGTTATTCAGAGAGCGGCGAAGAGCAGGAGAATGACTGGAGAATGGAAAATTCTAGGTCAAAATAGCCAAACCAGAAAAATTCTCCCATTTAGGCTAGGGTCAGACTAGCGAATTTTTAACATGCGTTTAGGCGCACTTAATCACGGCCGCACTAGCAGCAAATGACGGGCAATGACAGCCAATATACGAAGTATAGTCGCACGAAAGTCCGGCGGCGCAACGCAAGTGGAAAATGAACGCATTTTTTCGACAACGCAGAACCGCTAGTACGGACGTACCGGATGCGCTGCGTCCACTAGCGGCGTGTGTGCGTGATTTGGAGACGTCAGACCCTGCTCATGTCCGGCCAACATAACGTCCAGACACCCAAAGTTTCCTGGTTTGGAACCGTAAAAAATCACGCACAAAAATGTGCATCGTATGACCGTTTTCGCGCATTCCGTGAAAAAATACGGCAATGCATTCGGACGCACTTTCGGTCGCTGTGAAAAATGCATTAGTCTGACCCTAGCCTTATCTCACTTTCCAAATCGGCTATTTGGTCCAGATTGTTCTCTTTTCCTACCATTCTCCTGGTTTTCACCTTTCTCTGAACAACCCTGAGAGAGAGGTGAAAGCCAGGAGAACTGGCAGGAGAAGAGAACAATCTAGACCAAATAGCCAATTTGGAAAGTGAGTTAAATGGGAGAATTTTTCTGGTTTGGCTATTTTGACCTAGAATTTTCACTTCTCCAGTTACTCTCCTGCTTTTCACCGCTCTCTGAATAACCCTGTGAATGTATAATCCCGAGGTGAAAAATAACATTGCTTAAGGCTGGGGTCAGACGAGCGCAGTTATCACGTCCGTGTTGCCACACATTTGTACCTCCGTGGCAGCATAGCATTCTGACCAATGGAGCCCCACACATGAAGTACGTCCGCACGGAAGTGCGGATGCATGGCGGACGCAGCAAACGGACGCAGGTTAGGCAAGAACGTAATACTGCTAGAACGGACGTGCGGAGTGCGCCACGTCCGCAACGTCCGTGTAGCTTTGTATGTGAGTGATGAAACGAGGCCAGATGGACTGAATTTATACGTCCAGCATTTTTGACGGACAGAATGTTTTTTCATTGTAATTTATTTTCCCTGCTACATCAGTCAAAAAATACGTCAGTGAAAAAAACGGACTGCTCAGCGCGTCCAGCCAAGTGGTTCTCCTGTGCTATGGATGTGCTGTGCGGTTATCACTACCGATAAACACGCCTTGTTGGAATACCAGCTGTCCCAGATTGGGTCCAAATATTGGTCCCTGTCAAGGGATGGGACCTTGAGATTCTTTCTGCACAGGGTGCCCCTGCTGGGGTGAGTGAAAAGCTTGGATTCAGCAAACTCATGTCATTCACAGACACCTCCTACACACAAACATTCACATACTGTAGGTCTCCAACATACTGCCATGCTATACAGATAAACCCCAAAACTCCTATGTGGCACAAATACCCCGCACTCGCTCCCATGTCGACACTCGACTTTTGGTGCACACATGTAGTGCCTCTGCCCACACAACCTCACACAGTTCTTGTCATGTACATACATAAGATGTATACAATCTGATGTATTCTGGAAATATGGCTGGTGTGGAAGGTCTCTCGATATCAAGATTGGTCCATTTCCTGGAGAAAAAAGGCAAACAATACCAGTGTTTCGCCATTAAGCTTAAAATCAAGTGTGTTCAGACTACAGGATGTGTCGGCCTCAATACAAAGAATATCATAGATAAACGAAGAGCGGATATTAACATGAAGAATATCACATTTGCTTGTTTTAGAAAGTGTTTAAATCCCTTGAATAATTGATAAAAGCCCTTTGTACTGCTTCTGGTTGAGGTGTTTGCGTCAAGTCAACTGCTGCCTGGTGATACATTACCAAACCCTGGTTTAGCATTTATAAAACCGGTAACTTGTTTGCAAAGAGATGTTACAAATTAACATTTCGGGTACAGGGACCAGGTATGTGTTAAAAAAAATTATATATATATATTAAAATCATGTTCTTATAGAGAACTGTATGAACTCTTTTAGGTATAGTCTTGTGTAATCTCAGCTGACCTGGGGATAGGGTGCCAGGCCGCATCTGACCAGTTATATATCCCTCAATAGCATTCACATATCAACATGAATTTAGGGCTTTAAATCAGTTTTTGGTGGTTTAAATGGTGCATATTTGTATAATTACCACCATGGCCAACTGGGTCCTTCAATCAAGTCCAGGCAGAAGACTTGGCTGCAGATGGGTGGACTGTGGGCAAATCATGAGGCGCCAGAGGTTTCTGATCCAAACAGGAAAAAAATTGTGGTTGAAAAGCCAGAACTGGGTCCTTCGGGATCTTTTGATCTTTCCACTGGTCCCTAGGGATGAGCCGAACACCCCCGTGTTCGGTTCGCATTCGAACTCGAACAATTTCAAAAGTTCGAACTCGAACACGAACCGAACTCAATACAAGTCGATGGGACTCGAAAGTTCGAATTTTAGAGTGCCCTCCAAGAGGGCATATATGCAAGATATTTGCCATAAAAGGTGTATGGGGGTCCGGGTAGTGCCCTGGGGGACAGGAAACAAGGACAAAAAGTTTTAAAAAAAACGTTTTTAAAGGAACAGTGAAATAAGGGTTAAAAATAAAAACAAAAAATTCCTTCAAATATCGTGCCTAGGAGGTCCCCCATAACCTGCCCGTGAAGTGGCGGATTTCTAGGATGTATAGAAACATTTAAAAACAAAAAAATGACATTTCAAATGACTGTAAGTGGTTTTCCTTTAATCTATCCATAAATAACTGCTTGGGGCGGCAGTCTGTATGAAAAGAGGAGACATTTTAGGACACGCAAAACAAGTTTAGTGATTTTTTTGTGCTAAATTATGGTGAAACTTAGGCTAGGGTCAGACGAACGCATTTTTCACAAATGGACATATTTTTTCACGGAATACACGATAGCGGTCATACGATGTGCATTTTCTAGACTTGTGCACAGATTTTTTTTCGATTCAGTTCGTTCGGATTTTTTAAATTTTTGTCTCGGCTCGTTTCGGCCAATTTCCATTTCGGTTCGTTTCACCTCGTTTTTCGTATCAACTTTTTTTCGTGATTTCGGAAATTTCTTGTTTTTCGGAACGTCTGTTCTCCTCGTTTCAAAGTGTCTATTCGTTTTGACGCAAACTAATGGTTTATTGGTTTGTTTTTCGGATCTGATATTTTCTGCCGATACGATAATTCTGCCGATTCTATGTTTTTTTTTTGTTTATTAAATAAAGATCCTTTTTTCTTATGAATATGCATTGCACAACTTTATTTAATCATATTAAAATTGTATGAAAGGAACAAAAAAATGAACAAAACGATTTAAAAAACGCAAAAATGAAAAAATAAAAACCAGAACAAAAGGTTTTAAAACGGAAAAAAAGTTGTTCAAAATTATCTGAAACAGAAAACAAAAAAGAACAAATAAAACGATTTAAAACAAACAAAAAAAATTAACCCTTTCGCTGCTGAGGCATTTCACGCTTGTGCTACTAAGCTCATTTATACCGGTTTCACTCATCATGCGTTTTTAAGTCTTATTTTATTATATGACCCAGACATGTTATATTTCGTTCTTTCCGGCAGACTCGGCAGATTCATAATATATCATTATTATATGTATGCGTCATGTCCTGTCTGTATATTATAACAAGAAAACGCAATAAAATTTGAATTTTCAATAATTTACAAGGTGTAAAGGTTTTTTTTCACATTTTAACACGTGAGTGTTTGTGGTTATATTTTATATGAGTTGCGCTTGTTAAAAAAATTAAAAATGGGGGACTTGTTACATTTTATTGGGTGAAAATTACAATATTTTTAACAAACGCACCCCATACAAAAATCCTTAGTGCAACATCATTGTTCACATTTTAATTGAAAGGGGAACAATATTGCTACATTAACAAAATGAAACAAAAAACCTCTTTTTTTAAAATATTTTTTTATTATACTTTCATTTTTAATATTTTTTTTAGTTTTAACGTAACATGGTCATGTTTGGTATCGTTGCAAAGGCCATCCTCTGGTCGATCCAACGATACCAAACATTAACCCCTAGCTGTCGCGGATCGGGAGATAGGGGGTTCCAATGAAGGGAAGCGCCTCTCTGCGGTATAATTAGTGCAGCATATGAATCCACACACTGAGGGGAAGCGCCTCTCTGCAGTTTAATTAATGCAGCATATGAATCCTCACACTGCCGGGCAGCACCTTAAGTCCCGGTTCACACCTAAGTGTTTTACAGCGTGTTCCTGCACGCTGTAAAACGCATTAACAGGGAAATCCCATTATTTGCTATGGGACCCGTTCATACCTGGGCGTTTTACAGCGCGCAGGAACGCACTGTAAAACGTCCTACGCCCAAAGAAGTACAGGAGCTTCTTTGGGGCGTATTGCAACTCGTTCACTCTGCAGTCTATGGCCGTGAATGCGCTGCAATGTGCGTTCGCATGTTTTTTACGTTTGCGCAATACGCGCATTAAAAAACGCAGGTGTGAACCCAGCCTTACAGTACAATTAATGCAGCATATGATTCCGCACACTGCCGGGCAGCACCTCTACAGTTTATGGATCCAGGAATCAGGTGAGTATTAGAAAGAAAAAAAAGGTTTTATTTTATGTTGCTGGGGACATTTAAAAATGTCCTCGGATTTTATTTTTTTAAAAATGTTTTATCCCATAGGCTTCAATGTTAAAAATATTCCCGTTTTAATTCAGTATCTAATAAACCATTGCTTATAATATTCTGCAGTAAAGAGTCTCTTTATTTTTAGATTTTTTTTAGGATTTTTTAAGCATTTTTTATACTTTTTTCAAATTTTCTTTTTTTTCGAACTCGAACCGAACACGCGGAAATGTTCGTAGTTCGCGAACTTTCGAACGGCCAATGTTCGAATCGAACTCCGAACCGAACAGCTCATCCCTAGTCTAACAGCTATAGCATTGACCATCATGGCCAAACTAGGGAGACCTTTTTATCTCCCCAGTCAGTTCACAGATGGTGCCCAATTTGGGGTTTGTCTGGTACCATTGCAAACATGCCATTTTGATCAATTCATTTGGTTGCTTACTATGTCTGAGCCATTGGCAGGCTTTCATCCATCCGGCGTTCAGTTTTTTTTAGAGTTCAAAGTGGTTTTTTTGTATTTAAAAGTTTTTATTTTGAATAAAAGACACGTATACAGTAAACAAGTTATGTGCAACAGGTATCACAGTTGGTGGCATACAGTCTAGCAAGGCAATGTTTTGCAGGGAAGAAAAAAAAAACCAGCGAATTCTCAAGAAGCCATCATACAAGCAACAGCAGGAAACAATATAAGCAGGTAGTGGAGAAACAGGGTACAGGGGCCCTCCCCGGCCCAAAACAGAAGAAAAAAGAGAGAAAAAAATAATAATAAAAAAAAACAAAAATATATATATATATACACATACACAGATAAACATATATTTACCCTAATACGGATGGGGGGAGAAAGCCTCCAGTGAAGGAAAGGTGGTACTCGGCGGCTCACCCCTAGCCCTCCGCAGAGTGGCAGGGGGCCACAGAGGGAACCACTGGCACGGGCAGCCACAGGGCCGAGCGACAGTGAGAGCCTAGGTGACTGTCACACGGCTCACCTGGGACTGAACCCTCTCTCCGTACCCATCTAGGGTAAAAAAGGGGGGAGATATCAAATAATTCGGCAAGTTAGTCCGGGGCACGGCGCTGCCTCTCCTGCTGCGAAGGTGAAACGTCGTCAAGAATATCCGCCGAGGCAGACACCAGACCCAAATTCAGCAGGTGTGTCCGTGCCTCCTCCAACGTGGAAGCCGTTAGTATCTCCGAGCCACTGTGAATGAGCAGGGATCCTGACACCCCCCAGCGATAACGGATAGCCCGCTCCTGGAGGATAGCCGTGATGTCGCCAAACCGGCGTCGGGCCGCCAAGGCCAGAAATGGTAAGTCACAGAAAATGGCGATCTCCATGTCCTCGAAGCGGGTAGGTGGAGCCCGGATCGTCATGTCCAGCAGCCGGTCCCTAACCCTGATGTCCCCCACTACCACAATGACATCTCTGGAGGCGTTCAGAGGAGCCATCGCCACTTTCCTGACTCGGATCGCCGACAGCGCTGGATTCTGAGCGTCCCCCGGTAAGGCCACGACCTTGCGCAGGAAGCGGTTGATGAGGGGTAAGAGCTCAGGGTTGGGGATAGAGTCCGGGATACCCCGCAACTTGAGGTTCCTTCGTCGATGTCGGGTCTCCGGGACCAGCACCGCTGAGTGCAGCCCCGCCACCTGAGCCTGGAGCACCGCAACACCAGAGGAGGTAGCAGCCTGCGTGTCCTCTAAGGCCTGGGTACGCGTATCCATCTCCCCCATCTCAGAGCGAAGGGATGTTCAAAGTGTTTTAATCATTTAGCTGCTCTATTGAATCTGTTGAAATTCTTAAAGAAAACGCAGCAGCCCGAGATCGTGATCTCATTTGCAGTTTAGCTCCAGAAGTGCCCACAAAGTATCAGCACAATTTGCATGATGCCCAAGGTATTGACACTTTTTAAAACCAACTGGGGAATGGGTCTGATTGACATCTCCCCAGGTGATCCTGCATGGAGCTCAGAGCTGCAGGAACACCATTTGGCCAGCAGATGGCAAAATCTGCCTGCCAATTTCAAATAGGTTATTACAGTAAAAAGCCAGCAGGTGAAAAAAAACATGACACGGGACAGGACAGAAAGGGGGAATGGGATAGGGCACAATGAGGATGACATTGTTGCCATGGAATTCGATTTTGTTTTTAATTCAAATTTTGCAACAACATTAATCACAAAAATGGCAAACTAGATGATATATGTTGAAATATATATATATCGATCTTTTGAATAAGTAATATATTCTGTTGTATAAATGGATTTAATTACAATTTAATAAGCCTAGGATAGTAGTAGGGGTGCGACCTGTGTGGCCAGTTCTATGTTTGTATTTGCTTTGTCCAACCTTTTGTAAATTGTGATTTTTGTATTCCGGATTACACATCTAAGTATCTAGGAGGAGCACCAAGAGCTCCTTGCTTTAGATTAAGCCATTGTATTTTAAAACAGAAGGCTATTTGATCATTAATTAAATTCAATAAAGATGCTTGGCTTTAAATATTGAGGCATCCCAGACCACTGTGTCCATGTTTGTGGTTAAGATTAAATGAGTAGGCCTTGTTTGTGTAATGCCCCATCTTTAAAAGCATTTGCAATGAAGCAAAGCCTTTAGAAAACAGAGACTTGACGATTCTGCAGAGGTTAAAAAAATCTCTCTCTCTATATATATATATATATATATATATAATTTTACATTTAGACACACATCTTTGCATATACAATATGTATAATTGGTGCAATGAGTTTTTGGGTACACAGGGGAAGACTCTGCTGCCTCCCTAAACTAATGGTAGTGCCTTTGTGCACCCTGTTGCATCTCCCACTTGTGTCCTGTACATCCCTTCTTTTCCATGTCCCATATCCTCTTGTGTCTTGGCTCAAATCATCCTTCTGCCCTGTTCCATTCCCTTCTGGTGCCCTGTTCCATTCCCTTCTTCTGCCCTGTTCCATTCCCTTCTGCTGCCCTGTTCCATTTCCTTCTGGTGCCCTGTCCCATCTCCTTCTAGCGTCCTATGCCATCTCCTTCTAGTTTCCTGTCCTATTCCCTCCTTCTGCCTCTTGATACACCTCCTAGCCCTGTTCCATACCCTAACTGTGTCATGCTCCATCCCCTCCATGTTCCATTTGCCATCCTCCTTGTGCCTTGTCCCATACCCTTCTCCCACAAACTCTTTGTTCCCTATGTCATCCAGCCCTTGTGCCCTGTCCCGTACTCTTTGTGCCCTATCCCAGTCCCCCTTTGTGCCCTGTCCCGTACTCTCATTGTGCCCTTTCCCATTCCCCATTTGTGTCCTGTCCTGTATCCTCATTGTGCCCTATCCCATTCCCACTTTGTGTCCTGTCCTGTATCCTCATTGTGCCCTATCCCATTCCCACTTTGTGTCCTGTCCCATATCCTCATTGTGCCCTATCCCATCCCCCCTTTGTGTCCTGTCCCGTATCCTCATTGTGCCCTATCCCATCCCCCCTTTGTGTCCTGTCCCGTATCCTCATTGTGCCCTATCCCATTCCCACTTTGTGTCCTGTCCCGTATCCTCATTGTGCCCTATCCCATCCCCCCTTTGTGTCCTGTCCCGTATCCTCATTGTGCCCTATCCCATCCCCCCTTTGTGTCCTGTCCCGTATCCTCATTGTGCCCTATCCCATCCCCCCTTTGTGTCCTGTCCCGTATCCTCATTGTGCCCTATCCCATCCCCCCTTTGTGTCCTGTCCCGTATCCTCATTGTGCCCTATCCCATTCCCACTTTGTGTCCTGTACTTATCCTACTTGTTCTCTGTTCTATAATCTGTGTGTATTTTTCACTACCTTCCTTGTGCCATCTTCCATCCTCTCCTTCTGCCCTGTCCCATTCCCTCTTAGCACCCTGTCCCATTCCCTCTTTGTACCCTGTCCCATTCCCTCCTTCTGCTCTTTCCCATACCCTCCTTGCACCCTGTCCCATTCCCTCTTTGTGCCCTGTCCCATACCCTCCTTGTGCTCTTTCTCATACCCTCACAGCACCCTGTCCATTCCCTCCTTGTGCTCTTTCCCATACCCTCCCAGTACCCTGTCCATTCCTTCCTTGTGCTCTTTCCCATACCCTCCCAGCACCCTGTCCATACCCTCCTTGTGCTCTTTTCCATACCCTCTTAGTATCATAGAAACATAGAAACATAGAAAAATGTCGGCAGATAAGAACCTTTCGGCCCATCTAGTCTGCCCAATTACATGGATACTTTACCTGGATTTATCTTTTGTTTAGGATAGCCTTATGCCTATCCAATGCTAGCTTAAATTCAATTACTGTTTTGGCCTCTACCACTTCAACTGGAAGACTGTTCCATGTATCCACCACCCTCTCAGTAAAATAATGCTTCCTGATGTTACTTTTAAACCTTTGCCCCTCTAATCTAAGACTATGTCCTCTTGTTTTGCTACTTTGTTTCCTTTTAAATATACTCCCTTCCTCTACCTTGTGGATTCCCTTTACGTATTTAAATGTTTCTATCATATCTCCTCTGTCTCATCTTTTTTCCAAGCTGTACATGTTAAGATCATTAAGCCTTTCCTGGTAACTTTTCTCCTTCAAGCCTGTCACATTCTCTTACTGAGGACACAAACGTCAAATTGATCCCCTGTGTTCTTCTGCTTGATCTTTGTTGAAGTGTGTACAATCTCACAGCAACACTATGATACCATTTCATCGGAATATCTCCTGTCCTGATAGCAGTGTATATACAGTATATATAATATATAAAATTATAATTCCGTTTTCTCTGGTATTATATATTATAGATAAGAAAGCCGACTTTACATTCTACCATCTTTTATGAATGCTACCACCAAACGTACCCATTGCAATCTTTTACATCTTTATAGTCTCTTCATATGATGCTTCTTTTACTAATATTGCATCTTCCTACACCAAAATACCGACTTAACACTCGCACAGCGGGTCCTCTTACTCTTTCCACAATCTTATATGTCAGATACTTTAATAGTGAATAAATAGAGCTGGTTGTAACTTGAAAATCCAATACTATTTCCCTTTCTGGATTTTTTTAACCCTTTTTATTTATTTTACATTTTTTAGGGTGAGATTATAAATTTCGTATAACTGTGGTATAAAACTGATGTTAACGGGACATGGTCTGTCTATGGTAGCAACAATATAGCGAACCAAACATTTTTAAATGAATTTGATTAACTCAAAGTCCACAAATCAATTTTAAAGAATTATTTATATATCCATGTATTTTATATATCATCATTTGCTTATATATCTGTTTATTATTGACTTTTTCATGGGTTAATATCCTTCGTGGTTTTTGTCTCTCGGCTCAATAAATTTGTATTGATTTATTTGGGGGGATTTGAGGACTCCTATAGCAGTATGTGTCAGGAATGTATTTTTTTGACATGCTCTTTAATGATTTACAAGTTTTGCGACCAACTAGTTACAACTTAAAATAGGGATCTGTACGGTGGACTATGGTCTCGCAGAATACACTCGTTATATGACAAGGGTTAGATTTTTCTGCAACACTGCTGTTTGATTAACCATTGGCAGTCTGGTATTTTGGTGCCTCTTTTAATATTTAATAAATTAATATTTGACAAATAATTTTTAATATTTGGCAGCATATTTTAACATAATTTAACTGTTCTAATGAGTGGGGGCTTTTAATATGATTTTATTCAGTATTGTGAAAATTAAGAGGAAGTTCTGCCGCCCCACAAGCACAGTCTCCTACTTACCATGTCCCTAGGCGCCTCCTGTAATAGCCATACAAAGTTAAAGCATGGCTGTCAAACTCCGGCCCCCCTCAAATGTTTCTGACGTACAAGTCCCATGATTCCCTGGCCACCATTGGCATTGAAAGACTTGTAGGCATCTGAGGGGGGGGGGCGTGAGTTTGACAGACCTGGGTCAAAGTTTCCCCACTGATGTCGGCCCTTTGGGAGAGTGGTCAGTGAGGCTCGGACCTCAGGCCCTGAACCTTTGAGTGTCCTCTCCAAGTATTTTCTATCGTTGCGTGCACCACTACTCACGTAGGGATTGATAATTTTTCCCATGGGGCTCAGTGCATCAGCATTCTGTGCATAACATTAAGGGCCGGTTAAAATTCTCAAATTCTGGATGGTGACTTAGGGGACATCAGGTTTGAGGGGGATCATTGGGTAAAGAGCAGGGGTCTAGTCATAAAAATATAAGTCTTCAAAAGATTAAAAAAGGGGGATATCTGCAATGTAAAGTAAACAAACATAGGGTAAGACCCCTTTACACCTGAGTGCTACAGCAACGCTAATTTTGCAATCACAAACGGTAATTCAATCAGGCATGTAAGTGACCAGCAAGGATCTATTTCTCCGTTGGATCATTTCATTTTCTCATATATCACCAATTCGTCATACTGAAAACGAAGAAAAAATATATGCAATAGTGAAGGACCACAGCAACAACTTAAAATAATCCTTATTCATTACGCGTACATCATTACAAATTAAAATCGCATATAAAAGTCACCCGGTTCCGGAAGCACACATCGGGTCCAAGCTCATGTCCCACGGTCCCAGGGCCTACCACTCGATGCGTTTCGTCCTTCCGACTTCCTCAAGAGTGGCATTCACACTGAACCCAACCATATATACAGTGGTGGTTAACGAGGGAATCCCTAACAGCTGTTTCGGTGCACGTCCCCCTATTTCCGGTATCCAGCTCCGTTGCCATGACGCCGTCCATAAAAATATAAGGCCCCTATTACATTCTTCACGCTAACGGTAGCGCTCACCTGCGTGAGCGCTACTGTTAGCTGCGGTATCTGCCGCATATTACAATCCAAATGCAAACGGGTTAAAAAACCCGTTTGCGTTTGGTACATCGCGCTGTTCAGCACGAGGTCACTGCACTTTGCGCTCCCTATACTTAACATGGGGAGCGCAAAGTGTTAATCAGCGCTGGATTACAATGTCCCAGCGCTGATTAACGCCTGGCTCTGCTCAACGAAAAGTTAACCAGAGCCAGGACCTGGTGTTAACGGATTCTGCACCAGCGGAATCTGTTAACACCAGCTTAAAAAAGTAAAAAAAAAAAAATCACATACTCACCCTCTGTCCCACGGCGAGGACCGTGGCTCTGGTCGCCTCCTCCGGCCGGCGGGAGCAGGGAAGACGGGGGAAAAATTCCCCTCCGTCTTTCCCTGCATATCCCTACGCCGACCGGCCGGATCTCGCGATGCGAGATCCGACTGGTCACGTGACCGGCAGAGGGGGGCTCAATGGAGTCCTATGGACTCCATTGAGAGGATGCGCGTGGCTACGCTCAGCGCTGCCGCGCGCATCCTGATTTTTAACGCTCGCTAACAATGCAGGCAGCATTTTTTGCGCCTCCATTGTAATCTGGCATTAAAACGCGGGCGCAAGGGGGAAACTGCGGGCACAGTTTTTCCTCCCCTGCGCTCGCGTTTTAACGCCAAGAGTGTAATAGGGGCCTAAGTGTGGGAGCTCTCCAGGATATCTGCTCCCCGATTATCCATTGATATCTTCCATTTAACCCACCACCACACACTCACATTTGATAATGTTTAGATGTGATGATAAGCTGCGATTTAGGGAATCATTATGATAATTGTTTTTACTTTAATATATTTCTTGTGACTTTTATATACAGCAAACATATGACTGAAACCCAATAAATGCCTGTTTTCATAGTGTGTGTCAAATGGGAACTGCATTCCCCCTGAAAAAATAGCGCAGGAATTGCGTTCCCACTGCTTCCTGCCCGACTTGACCCTTGGTAAAGAGGGACGTATGGTGATGGTGCATCTGTCTTCAAGGTGCTGCGAATTGTAAATCCCATCATTCTCAGTCAGGAACTGCCTGGCCAGATATAAAAGAATCTCCTCCAAAATAGTGCTGCTTATATTGCTACCAACAATAGCCGAGCCCGTTTAACGGATTCTCTATTAAAAATCTAGTTTCCCTTTTTTTTTGTCCTTAAATAATTGGGCTGAATCTGCTGACAGCCTCTGCCCAATTATTATTATTTATTTTTTTCCTTCAAGATTATTTTGTTCACCTTTTCTCACCTCGCTGCGCACAGCTCCTCCTCTTCGGCTGAGGGACTCTCGAACCTGAAACTCCCTGAAGCTATCTAATGCAATTTGCACTCCTACGCAACTTGTGTAGAGTAGGAACCGCAAATTGCGCATCGCTGCTCAGTTGACATGAGCACTTACGTACGCAAGTTAAGTAGTGCCTGCGCAGAACGATGGATAGGAGCTGCGCGCATGTACAAAACTTGATTAATCAGGTGCGTCTGTGCGACCGTTCACTACAGTGGGTGGTCTCCAAGAGGGTGACATTGGTATGCTGACTGCATGCTGGCGTCAATTTAATGATGTGACATTTAAGCCACTGAAGGCCTTAATTGTATGATTAAGGCCTTCAGTGGCCGAAACGTCACATCATTTTATTGGGGTAGCTCTGAGTCCTGCTTTGCCGTTCTTTTTACTCGTTTTGGAGGGGGTTTCGGCGCCCCCATTGGTAGAGACTCGGCGCTTGGCGCAGTGGGCTCCCGGTTTCAGAGGATCACGGCGCTTGTGGATGACGTGCATGCTGGCGTCATCTGGTTACCTGAAGCTGGGAAACTCAATAGTCCCGCCTGCTCGTGATGCTGGGTGGGGTGAAGGAAACTCCTCCACTTCACCCAGCGTTTTCTGCCTGATCGGGACAGCTGGAAGGGGGGGTAGGGGGCACTAATCACATCCTGACCACTTTAAAAAGACGGGCCTGCCCATTCCTTCCTTATTCCTTGGAAATCCCTGAAACGTGGAACTATACAATGCAGCACTTTATCCATTTAATTGACTCCTTGTGCTCATTGAATTGTGTCAGCCCCAAGAAAACCTGTTTTTTGCATTTCACGAACCAATGGCAGCGGGAATTCCTGTTTATAATTAAAATCTGTCTGTACATTTGGGTCGACATGCCGCATTTGCCGCCGCGTCAGGTTAATTAATAGCATTACCCCCCCCCCCTCAGGGGCATTTAATGTAAAGTGCTTTACTTGTAACATACTCTGGATCTCTTGGTTTGTCCCTATGTCACCTCTGCCGCTGTCTCGCACCGTTAGACCTGTTTTATTTTGGTTTCTTATTGTGGCAATCATTCTTTTTAACCTTTTGGGGAAAACTTATATTGTTTGAAGAGGTGAGTATTGACTGAGGGATAATTTAAAACAGTGGTCAGCAACTTTGGCTCTCCAGATGTTTTGGAACATCATTTCCCATGGTGCTCTGCCAATCTAATGAGTATCTGAGCATCATGGGAGATGTAGTTCCAAAGCATCTGGAGAGCCAAGGTTGCTGGCCCTTGAATTAGGGTAAAAGCAGGTGTTGGTGACCTGGAGGAGTCAAAAGGGCTTATTCAACCAATCCATGTTTCTCCCCACAACCCCTGGTTTTATCCGAGAACATCCCTTTAATATAAGATTAATATTTAAAGCAGTTGAAAACAAAACTTCTCAAAATTCACAAAACATATTAACAGTAATTGTAGGAAGCAATGTTTGAAATGTACGAATTGGCAGAAACATCCTGTAGTCATTCGTAGTGATTTTTCTACTTTTACTGACAACTGGTTTACTGCTTACAAACTACATTAACCCCTTCACAACAATCTTGTTTATTTGGACAACTACTGCCAAAACCCAGTGGATTAATGGAAAACTACTTTGCAGTATCCGCACAGTAAAATCGTGTCTGAAAATCTAAAAAGTACATTTTCAAACTGCACGAATGATTTGACAAGCAACTGGCGCCATCTGCTGCGAAAAAAAGCAGTACTACATCTCCATAATGCAGCTAGGGCAGCGATATTTGTGGTAGAAAAAACATATCTCCAAGCTGATCCAATTTATCACCTTGACTGTCATGCTGGGGGTACTAAAACTTTGGGGGCACATTCTGGAGCCCATTTGCAAAGAAACCTAATTTGCAATAAATTAATTTCCATTGCATTGATCCAGAACCAGACTCAATCGAGTAAACTCAATATTGTGGCATCTGCGGGTGCTTTTTCAGATTGAGTATGCTCAATCCTGGTAGTGAAGGGGTTAAAGTGACACCCTAGTTGCTTAACCTTACCCAAATTGCATACAAGTTAGAACAAGCATTTTCATAATTCACACCCTTATTTACATGATTTTGTTTCTAGAAAGGTATCAGATATACTCTAGTGATGAAACCAAACATAGGCCAACATTTTCAGCAGGGATTGCTGTGTCTCTAGGGCACAAATGAACCAAAACGAATCTATGAGACCTGAGTGAAGACTCAGAAAAGCACAGGAGACTTGCCTTACTAGACTTACCTTTAGTATTTAACTCCAGGACCAAAAGCATCAAGGAGGTTCAATGTTACCAGATGGATATAGAAGAGGATTCTTAAATGGACAATCATAGAATGCTGACAGTTTACAGGAGTGTCGCCCAAGGTTTATGCTTGTAGATTAAGTAAAATGATCACCTACCATTGCAACAATATAGGCGTTATTCAGAGAGAGACGATCTGGCACCAAAATGTAACCGGACACTGAAATTCAGCATTTCGGCCCATTCGGCTATTCAGAGAGCAGGCAGTTTGCCAAATTTTGGCAAATTGCCTGCATGTACGGTGCTGTTCGAAGGCAGTGAAATCCCCCCCCTAGAGAAGCAATGGTTAATCTATTCACAGAACACCGAACAGCAGTGAAAAGTTGCCGAAATGCCTTGCTGTTTGGTGCTTTCATTCAGCAGGATTATTCAGAACCCCATAGGGTTCAAAGATAAAACTATTCCCATTTTAATTCAGTATCTAATAAACCGTTTATTATTTTAATTTGCAGTAAAAAGTCTCTTTATTTATAGATTTTTTAGGATCTTTTAGACATTTTTTTGGAGTTTTTCTGCAATTTTTTTCTGTTTCTTTTTAAAATCATTTTGTCTTTTTTCTGTAACGGACCTTTTTATTATCATTCATAGGATCTTATATGTAAATTCCAGGCATTTTCATTCAGTAGTTTTTTTGCAAACAGTGTTTAAATTCTGAAACTTTCAAGCGTACTGTATTTTTTTTTTAATCCGTTCGTCAGCTTGTCTGCTTTTTCCGGCAGCTGATCTGTGCTGTGATTGGCGGCTCCTCGGCTTTTCCAGCATGTTCAGTGTGGTTTTTACAGCGGTTTCTGCAAGTTTTCGGTGGGTTTTTGGCGGGTGTTCAACGGGTGTTCGGTGGGTTTGCAGCAGGTTTTCCCTACACTCCGGGGACCCTGCTGTGAATGCTGAATACATCGCAGGGTGGGGAGCTTTGATTCCACGAAGTGCAGGGAAGCGTGGGGAACGAGAGAGCACCGAAATGTCGGCGACATTTTAACTCTCTCTGAATAACCCCTTATGTTGGATTCAATATATTGGAATTCCGCAACGTTTGCAAGAGGCAATTGTGCAGCAACAACGTAAAGAAAGCTGAATAGGTTGTTCATTACCAGTGACAAAAATCTATCACCAATGATCAATTAGTCTCCATCAATTCAGACAGGTTTTACATCCCTTAAAAAAATATCAGTTAATCCTTTAGTTATTAGAACTATGCGTAATGACATGTGTTGATCGGGTCAGCAAGGCTTGAAGTGTTCAGAAAACCCAGTGAAGGTTCTAAAATACTTACAGGACCACAGGATTAACTGAAGAATGACATTTGACCTTTGGGTTACTTTTCTATTTATCTTTAATCAAGTGGTTGTAGCTTGGAAAAACCAGGGAATGCTCTGACCATATACTCCTGTTCTTTCTACTTAAGGTATATAGTGCTAAACGCACTGTCACCTGTATAAACAATACCACTTTATAAAACACATGCTGCTGTTTTATTCTTTGATGTAATTGCATGTAAAAAGCAAAAATAAAATTAGGTATTTTATCGCCATTCCATTTTGTGGACCTTTCCCATGATGCAACATTTACCAAACTCTGTGCAAAAGTTTTACTATACAGTATTTAACAGTTAACCCCTTCACTACCAAGTGATTTTCCAAAAAACCTTGTCAGAAACAGTGTTTTTTTGAGAAATAATTTTTAATAAATTATAGAGTAACATATATCTATTACTGTAAATAACCTATTTGGCCAGTAGGTGACGCCATCTACTGCCAAATTGAGTTACAGAGGTTTTAACAGTAGGTCTATTTTCTTCTATTTCTCCCTGCATTGGCTGTTGAAAGCCTGATATGTCAGTGCTTTCAGCTGCCGATTTTACAGTTTTAGCTCCTTGGGCATTATGCCCACAGGGCTAAAACTTTGGGGCCACCTTCTGCAGCCCAAAAGCAAACGAAATTCATTTGCAGCAAACAAATTTCTTTTGCTTTTGGGCTGGAGATCAGCATATCTCGATATCTCGATGTCCCAGGACATACTTGAAAATGAGAGAAATCTCAATGTATCCTTCCTGGTAAAATACTTTAAATAAATAAAAAAATATCGGGGCACCAGATGGTGCCTTTGAAGCCCGAGATATCTAGATATCGGAAGTGAAGGGATTAATGAGGTGGTGGAGGAGGAAATGTTTAGATATGGCAGCAGGGGGTGTATTGTGTTGTCCAGGCTACACCAGATAAGAGATGGCAGCTGGATGAGATAAAACAGGGAGATTAAAAGACTTTTAATCTATCCCTGATGATGTCCTTTGAATACATCCCACACAATACTATTATGTAAATTAGTGATCGACCCATACAGGGTAATTCAAAGAGAATCGAATAGTCACTGCATGTTCGGAGACTTTTCGTTATCTTCAATACGGTTCGTTTCGCCGATCCCATTTCGGCAACCCTGCGGTGTATTCAGCAAGCACCACAGGGTCCCCGAATTGCAGGGAAAGGCCGCTTCAAACCCGATGAAACCTTACTGCAAACCCGGCGATTGCACTCCGAAAACCCGCAAAAACACCTGGAGTAACCCGCCGAAAATACCGGAAGGAGCCGACCACACGCAACGAAGCCGCCGGAAAAAGCCGACACCGCAGACGAAGGAGTGAATAAACTAGAAAAACAGTTTGCTTGAATGTTTGAAAAGTGAAACGCTGTTTGCAAAGAAACTACTGAGCGAAAATGTCTGAAATTTACATATGAGGTCCAGGGAATGATAATTAAAAGGGCTGTTACAGAAAAAAGAAGTAAACTTAAAAAAAATCGCACTTTTTAAAAAAAAAAAGAATCCAGAAAAATGCTTAAAATTTCCTAAAAAAATCTATAAATAAATAGACTATTTACTGCAGAATTTTATAATGAACGGTTTATTAGATATTGAATATGGAATATTTTTAACATTGAAGCCTATGGGATTCGCCTGAATAAACCTGTCGAATGAAACCACCGAATGGCAGGGCATTAGGGGAACCTTTCACTGCTGGTTTGTGCTCTCTGAATAGCCGAAGCAGTGCTTTTTTATGGGGATTTCACTGCCCTCGAACAGGCACCGTATTTGCAGGCAATTCGCCAGGATTTGGCGACTTGCCTGCTCTCTGGATAGCCGAATGGCCAAGAAAGGTAACCGAACGCTGATTATCAGCGTTCGGTTACCTTTCTCCAGCCATTCGGATCTCTTTGAATTACCTTGATAGACTCCATTCTATGGCAAAGCCACACAGTGAGGAGCAAGTGATGTAAAGGTACTGTGGGGGTGGTGGGGCAATTTGCAACGAAAAGATCACAAAATAGATGTGAGAAAGGATTTTACCAGGAAGGATACATTGAGATTTCTCTCATTTTCAGGTATGTCCTGGGTGGTGAGTATGTACTGTTAGGTGTCTTGCCCAAGGACACTTACTGGAGAGGTTGCTCGCTGGGATTGAGCCCATGACTCCACAGGCTCTCTCCACACAGAGCAATGATGTTGCCTCTACTCCACCCAGCCGGTACAGTTGCACCCAGTGACACATATAGAGGAAAATATTTTCTTTACTACGCATATATGAGACAAACAAAACACATGAAAGATATCAACAACATAAAATAAACACAATAAGGACATTTCATTTTTTTGGTGGTAGTGGCCCTTTAATAATGAAATATTGTTTTCTTTAATAACTATAGTGAAATATTTTGCCTTAAGAGATATTGGATAGAGAAAGAAAAATATACACTTGGTAGGAAGAATGGCAAAAATTTCCAATGCCATTAAAAAGTGTTTACTAAATGTAACAGATTGTAGGTTTAATCAAAATTTTACCCAGGGGAGTTTCATTTAAATCATTTCTTATGTTTAAAGGGACTTGTGGAAATGTAACCATTCAGCACTAAAGTCAAGTCATACATTAACCTTAAAAAAAGAAAGCCGTTGCCAGTAGAAAATACATTATGAAAGACTAAGCTCTGCTTAAATATTAATTGTCTCGTTTGTTGGCGGTGGGGACAAAGTCTGCCTAATTTCGGCAAGGATTGGACTGGTAAACAGCATCACAAAATTGTCTGATTGTTATAGTCGCTGAATATTAAGGAGTGCATTTTAAACGCTCCCACAGCTCTTTATTACCCAAATGATACAGTTTTGTTCCTCAGTGATCAGGTGATTGACAGGACAACTTTTTTTTTTGGAATGCAGAAGAAGCACATGTCCTCATTTCAGTGGCGACTCAAGGGTCAATATTTTTTTGGGGGGGCACATAAGATACCACAGTCAACACTGGGCGTACTAATAACTTTCGCTGCTAAATCATATTACTGAAAAAGCCTAAAGAAGTATATATAAATAAGATTCCAAAATCCCAGAGTAATGTGGCTCAGTGATACCTTTTGTTGTACTAACCTGATTACTTAAATTCAATATTTTATTCATTGGTTTTCAGCGAAGTCCGGTAACTGCTTCAGCGACTCTTTTTCGCAAATTACGGTGACATTTCACTAAATAGTGAATTCACCATATTTTCAGCGAAACGGATTCCCTGTAATGTGAGGAAAAGCATAGGATCTAAAGATGAATGGACCCTTTAGATTCTAACTTCCATAATAACCCCTATAATGCCATAAACCCAGGGAATTACAATACAAATAAGAAACAGTGTGGCATGTAGCCTACCCATTAACCCCTAAAATGCCATAAACCCAGTGAAATACAATAAAAATAATAAACTGTGTGGCATGTAGTCTACCCATTAACCCCTAAAATTACATAAACCCAGTGAAATACAATAAAAATAATAAACTGTGTGGCATGTAGTCTACCCATTAACCCCTAAAATGCCATTAATAAAGGAAAAAATAAAATGTATACTGTGAAGGATGAAGCCTACCAATTAACCCGTAATATACAACTGAACCAAGGCAAAAAAAGTAATACACAATTTAATATATAGTCTGACCGTTAACCCCTTCACTGCTGAGCCATTTCAACCCTGTGAAAAGAAAATGTTACGTTTGTATTTTAATTTTTACACTGAATATGTTCATGTTGGAAAAGGCCGGACTATACCCTTGTCAATGCCACCTCAATCGACCATGTATGATGCACAGGGATGGAGATACTGTGGTCTGGGGGAAGCTGGATTTTGATCCCTGGTGGGGGGCACACGGGGGAGCAAGGAATAACCTAGGGGGGAGACGCCTATGTCTCATTTACACCTGGTCTTCTTTAGACGGACATTTTCTGTCAATCAAATGCGGCAAGTTTAACAGTCAATTATTTGTACTACAACCATATTCTTGATGTGAACTTCAGGACAAAAAAAATTTCATTCACTTTTCTGACTAAGTAGCGTGTCACCGCTGGTATCGGCTCCTGGGATCCATAGGACAATAATGACCCTTTGCAGTTTCCCATTAACTGAATTGCACTGTTGTTGTGGAAGAACACTGGGTACTATTTGTTCCCAGTGTTCCACTGATTCAGCCGGAGAGGTGGCATACCAGGCTTTGTACTTTTTGACAAAAAAAATGAAGGCTTCTGTTCTAAGTAGCGTGCAACCACTGGTATCAGCTCCTGGGGTCGCAATGACCCTGAGCGAGCTCTACACAAGCTCATGTAAACAGGGTTCTGCCAAACTAAATTTCAGCCGTTGCAGGGAACACAGGTTGCAACTGTATCGGCTCCTGAATGTCCGATGTCAGGACATTCAGTTAGCTGAATTTTGAATCCTGCCCACAGAGCTAAAACTTTGGAGGTACCTTCTGCACCCCAAAAGGAAACAAAATTAATTTTGCGGCAAATGAGTTTCATTTGCTTTTGGGCTGCAGAGATGCAGATCGAGATAACTTGATATTGGGCACCGGATGATGCCTTTGACGCCTGAGATATCTCGATCTCGGTAGTGAAGGGGTTAAGCAATATATTTTTACATGTTAAGCGATTTTACAAAACTTAGATTACTGGATCCAGTGTGCTTTTCTGAATACTGACTCAAGACTAGAATCATGATCTTCCAGGGCATAGCTTCCAGCTGGCCCAACGTTAATGCCTCCTACAAAGAATAGGAGCTGCAAACTTACAGTAAGGATCTGTTAAAGCTGAGCCTCAAGAAAAGCTTGTGACTCTGTTGAAATTGCTGCTCAAGCCATTATGTCAACAAGTGGAGCCGTTAATGATAAAGGGTAATGGGCCACATTAAAACGGGGCAGTAGGGAGAAAAAACTGTGCCCGCAGCTTTCCCCCTACCACCCCCGTTTGAACGGGGGATTGCAATGCAGGGGCAAAAAATGCTGCCTGCATTTGTAGCAGGCGCTACGCCCCAGGATGCTCGCAGCAGTGCTGAATGCAGCCGCGAGCATCCACTTGATGGAGTCCATAGGACTCCATTGAGCCAGACGCCGGCGA
Source organism: Leptobrachium leishanense (assembly GCA_009667805.1). Classification (NCBI taxonomy): domain Eukaryota; kingdom Metazoa; phylum Chordata; class Amphibia; order Anura; family Megophryidae; genus Leptobrachium; species Leptobrachium leishanense. The sequence goes on from CM019069.1 coordinate 45,096,880, forward strand.
TCACATGACCAGTCAGATCTCGGCTAGCAAGATCCGGCCGGTCGGCGTAGTGATACGCAGGGGGAGACTGAGGAAATTTTTCCCCCAGTCTCTCCCTGCTCCCGCCGGACGGAGGAGGGGGAGCCGCGGTCCTCGCCGTGGGACAGGAGGGGAGTATACGATTTTTTATTTTATTTTTTTGGCTGGTGTTTATGGATTTTACAGAAGCGTAATCCGTTAACACCAAGTCCTGGCTTTGGTTAACTTTCCGCTAACCAGAGCCGGACGTTAATCAGCGCTGGGACTTTGTAATCCTAACGCTGATTAACACTTTGCGCTCCCCATGTTAAGTATAGGGAGCGCAAAGTACAGTAACCTCGCGCTGAAAAGCACAAAGTACCAAACGCAAACGGGTTACTTAACCCGTTTGCGTTTGGATTGTAATATGCGGTAGACACCGCGGCTAACGTTAATTCTCACGCAGGTGAGCATTAACGTTAGAACATAGATTGTAATGTGGCCCAATGTGTATACGAGGGCAAGAAAATGACAAACGTAGCCCTATTAATATTGCACTATTTGTTTTTATCTTTGTTTTGCATTTCTCTTTGAGAATCTGGCAATAACCGTAAGGACATGGGAAGACAATGAATCGCTGATTCAGATATAAGTTTTATTGCTTTTTATGCCTCTCACTTTGCACGACGCACAAGCACTACCACTGTAACACATAATTTTTTTTGGCATTATTTGCTTTGCCTTAAATAACTTTATACACAGATTTATTTTTTTACGCCAGTGGGAGCCTATTGCATGTTTAAATAGGGTTATAACATATGTTCATTGTATTCAACTGTACCCTTTTCCATCTAGACATCTACTACAAGCACGGAACATGATGCTCTTTAAAACCATTTAAAAGGCTTTACAAATTATGTAATTCGTTTCATTTTTGTTGAATATAGCACAGTTGCCAAACCCCTTCTTCTGGGACATTGCTGATCACCTAAAATCATTCTTTGATGCTTTACCGAAGTGTTTCTCAAACCTGTCCAGTCTACCAGCTAACAGGACAGGTTTGCAGGATATGTGAAGCACAGCACAGGTGATATGATTTGCTGCTCAGTGATCGCAGGATTCAGTCTCCATTTCTCCAAGGTAATCCTTAAAATTTGGTCTGTTAGTGGACCAGAGGACCAGGTTACAAGAGGATTAAATACTGGCAAATTGACAGTGAAATACGGTGCAGTTCGCCGCAATCTTCAGCGGCAGTGAAATTGTCCCATAGAGAATTAATAGATAATCTATTCACAGAACGCCGAACTGCACCAAAGTGCCAGTGAAATTACCTGATTCTCAGTGATTCAGTTCAACAGGTTTAAACAGGCGAGTCTCATAGGATTCAATGTAATAAAATATAATTTTTACCTTGATTTTATTCAACCGTTTATGCTTTTCATTTTCAGAAAACCGTCGTTTTAAAAAAATAATTGGAACATTTTGATGTATTTTTTTAGGCAAAATTTTTGATTTCCAATTTTTTTTTTAAAGATTTTTTTTTTACATTCTGTAACAGACCTTTTTATTATTTCCCACATTGTCATGCATTTTTATTGGTTTAATGTTTTAAACACCTTTTAGAAGAATAGCAGAGTTCTGTTTTTCTTTTCTCTCTCTGCAGTTCGGCGGTCTGATCGACTGTCTTCGGTGGTATGGTCGGCAGTGGTTGGCGGGCTGATTGGTGCTCTTCGGCAGTGTTCGGGTGGTCTGTTCAGCGGCCAGTTTGGTGGCCTTCGGTGGCTCCACAATCAGCGCACTTCGGGGACCCTGCGGTGAATAGTGAATTCACCGCAGGGTCGGCGAACTGGAATCGCCGATGTGTGCCGAACGAGAAAGCACCGAACGTTCACTGAAATTTCAGTGCTTTTTGAATTACCCTTTTATTTATTTATTTATTTATTTATAAAGGATTTTACCAGGAAGGATACATTGAGATTTCTCTCGTTTTCAAGTATGTCCTGGGTTCAGCAACATTAAATTGTTACAGAAATACAAAGTAATAAAATGCAAAAATATAAAAAAAATTGCACAAATATACAGATTAGCAGAAAATAAATATATTCACTGTTACATGTTTACAGGTGTATTCTGTATATAGTCACTATGTTACATGTTTACAGGTGCATTCTGTATATAGTCACTATGTTACATGTTTACAGGTGCATTCTGTATATAGTCACTATGTTACATGTTTACAGGTGCATTCTGTATATAGTCACTATGTTACATGTTTACAGGTGCATTCTGTATATAGTCACTATGTTACATGTTTACAGGTGCATTCTGTATATAGTCACTATATTACATGTTTACAGGTGCATTCTGTATATAGTCACTATGTTACATGTTTACAGGCGCATTCTGTATATAGTCACTATGTTACATGTTTACAGGTGCATTCTGTATATAGTGACTATGTTACATGTTTACAGGCGCATTCTGTATATAGTGACTATGTTACATGTTTACAGGTGCATTCTGTATATAGTCACTATGTTACATGTTTACAGGTGCATTCTGTATATAGTCATTATGTTACATGTTTACAGGTGCATTCTGTATATAGTCACTATGTTACATGTTTACAGGTGCATTCTGTATATAGTCATTATGTTACATGTTTACAGGTGCATTCTGTATATAGTCACTATGTTACATGTTTACAGGTGCATTCTGTATATAGTGACTATGTTACATGTTTACAGGTGCATTCTGTATATAGTCACTATGTTACATGTTTACAGGTGCATTCTGTATATAGTCACTATGTTACATGTTTACAGGTGCATTCTGTATATAGTCACTATGTTACATGTTTACAGGTGCATTCTGTATATAGTCACTATGTTACATGTTTACAGGTGCATTCTGTATATAGTCATTATGTTACATGTTTACAGGTGCATTCTGTATATAGTCACTATGTTACATGTTTACAGGTGCATTCTGTATATAGTCATTATGTTACATGTTTACAGGTGCATTCTGTATATAGTCACTATGTTACATGTTTACAGGTGCATTCTGTATATAGTCATTATGTTACATGTTTACAGGTGCATTCTGTATATAGTCACTATGTTACATGTTTACAGGTGCATTCTGTATATAGTCATTATGTTACATGTTTACAGGTGCATTCTGTATATAGTCATTATGTTACATGTTTACAGGCTCATTCTGTATCAAGGTATGTTAATAGGGATCTCTTAAATGACTTTAGACTGGGGGAAGATTTGATGGCGTCTGGGAGGTTATTCCATATTTGCGGTGCTCTGTAGGAAAATGAGGATCGAGCCACTTTCTTTTTGTATTGTGGTATTGCAAGTAAGGTGCTGGTCCTGGATCGGAGGTTATAGGATGAGGGAACTGCTAGAGGAAGTAGTGTTTTTTCTTTCCAATGCAGGAATATGACTGATAGCTGTTCAGGGTGATCTTGTCCAGCAAAAGAAGAACCTGCTACAAACCTCTACATTTATTGTGACAAAGTAACCGTTGTCCCTGCGGATTTCTATCTTTCTCTCGTCCTTGTCAGGCTTAGAAATGTGCTAACTCCCCCTCCTATTTATTCCTGCCTATAGGAGATGATGGCTTCCTTTTTGGTGATTCATACATGAGGTTAACAAAAAAGGGGGGTGTGGGGGCATTTCCAGGAACTGCTTAGGGTGCAGCGAGAAAGCTCATAATCTGCAAATAAATATTCAATAGATTGGCATGTGACGGATACAACGCTATTGTATTATCCTATTGAAAACACATTTGCCAAGGCTGATTTAAAAAAAGAACAATTGCTAGTATTTTTTAGTGCGGTGTATAGTAATATAGTATTTTTTTCCCTCTTCATTTTCAGGTCCAGGACCTTGGAAATGAAAGGTCTGAGGACAATGTAGCAAAATGGTGATTGGGATAAAACGAGATCTATCCACCAACACAGATGTTCCAATAAAGCCGGTTAGTTGGGGTTAGAACAAAAGGCAGCAGTGGGGAACATGAGATCACAGCGAGGAGCGAAGGTCAGTCCAAGGCCAAGTCTTCCATTATATTTATTATCATGAACCTGTACCCGCATATTAAACCATAATAACCTCCTCTGTCATAATAAGTGACTTATTCCAAGCTGTTCCGCGTGAATATCTGTCTAAATATTTCTTTTTTTCCAGCTTTGTAGACCTATAAAAGATTATATTATTTTTTATTATTTTATTACCAATGGGATATTTTAATTTTAATGAAGGTCCTGAAAAGTCAAATTCTTCTTTTTACTTTATTGAAGGTTTATAAAAATTTTCACAATTACAGAATATAAAAAGTGACAAAGAGTAGGACAAAGGGTCCGAGCACAATACCACCAACATCAAAGTACTGTGCAATCCATCACATGTAAACAGTAGGCATACCCAGTAAACACATACAGGGTTATTCAAAGAGAATCGAAAAGTCACCGCATGTTCGGTGACTTTTCGTTCTCTTCAATTTGGTGCTATTTGACGATCCCATTTCGGCGACCCTGCGGTGTATTCAGCAAGCACCACAGGGTCCCCGAATTGCAGGGAAAGGCAGCCGCAAACCCGACGAAAACTAACCGCAAAATCCGGCGAACGTACACCGAAACCCGCAAAAACATCTGGATTAACCCCACCGAACACGTCGGAGATACCCGATCACAGCGCAGAGCAGCCGCCGGATAAAGCCGACACCGCAGATAAATGGAGTGAAGAAAAAAAAAAGTAGGCTTGAATGTTTGAAAAGTGAAACGATGTTTGCAGAGAAACTACTGAACGAAAATGTCTGAAATTTACATCTAAGATCCAATGAATGATAATAAAAAGGGCTGTTACAGAAAAAAGAAAAAAACGATTTAAAAAAACAAAGGAAATTTTTTTTCCCAAAAAAATACCAAAGAATGCATAAAATATCCTAAAAAATCTATAAATAAAGAGACTTTTTACTGCAGAATATTATAATCAACAGTTTATTAGATATTGGATTAAAACAGGAATGTGTTTAACATTGACGCCTATGGGATTTGCTGAATAAACCTGTCAAATGAAACCACTGAATGGCAGGGCATTTCGGCAACTTTTCACTGCTGGTTTGTGTTCTCTGAATAGACGAAGCATTGCTTCTCTATGGGGATTTCACTGCCCTCGAACAGGCACCGAACAGGCACCGTATGTGCAGGCAATTCGTCAACACTTGGTGAACTGCCTGCTCTCTGAATAGCCGAATGGCCAGGAAAGGTAACCGAACTCTGAATTTCACTGTTCGGTTACCTTTCGGCCACAATTCGGAGCTCTTCGAATAACCCTGATAGTGACGCTAGCGATGATCAAGAGGGCGAGCGTTCCGGAGAAGTAAGGTCACATTCTAAGCATCTAGATAGGTCTAGTATAAGAACAGTGAGATATGAATAGCTGGCAGCTAGTTAGGTAATAGCTTTAAGGTCAAAAAACTGCCAATCTGGAAAATAATGTCAATATTATTATATAATAATATAATTAAATGAATATAAAATATTAATAATAATAATCACTTTTAATTGCTATTTTGTGTATGTTGGTTAAGCTATTCCCAGTTTGTCACTCATTATATAGTAAAAGGTCTATCTACAAGTACCGGCTGGGTGGCGTAGAGGTAACATCACTGCTCTGCGTGGAGAGAGCCTGTGGAGACATGGGCTCGATCCCAGCAAGAGCACCTCTCCAGTAAGTGTCTTTGGGCAAGACATCTAACAGTACAAACTCGCCACCCAGGACATACTTGAAAACGAGAGAAATCTCAATGTATCCTTCCTGGTAAAATCCTTTCTCCAAAAAATAAATATTGGGAAACCAGATAAACGAGTCCTGGATCCTACTAAAAAGTTGTATGTGGTAGTGAAAGAGTAATAAAAAAAAGAAATCGAATGGCAATGTATTTGTCAATCTGTCCGAAAAAAAAGAACATTTTTTTTGCATAAGCTGCAATATATTCACCGTGGGTACAGCAGAGACATATAACAGTTCAATCTAGGACTCTTGCCAAGAAAGCAAAAACCCAGGGGAAGAAAAAAAAAAACTCTGCAAAAACAAACAAAAACAAATCGGACTATAAAGACTCGCTTCTGGCTAAACAAGATGCCGATTCGTTGCTCTAGAAACCAAAGAACCGATGTCAAAGAAGACCGAGCCACCTCAGCTGCTGAAGAAACGGCATGTAAAGGAAACACTGAAATCCCAGTGCCTAGAAGAAAAAGAAATATATAAAAAAAGAAAAGAAGGGGAATCTAACGTCACCCAATCCAGGGCCTTTAATACACACATCAGAATCCGGGAAAAGTAACTAGAACAAATAGAGACAGAATGTGAAAGGAAAAGGACAAAAGAGTTACTCGGAGGACAAAAGTATGGAAGAAAGCTTAATGGAGGAGGTTAGCACAGCTGGAGCCCTACTTACATTAAATGTCATACAGATAGCTCTGTATGGGAAGTTTTCAATTGAGTGTGTGGATATAGTCCTAACGGTCCCAACTTTGAGTTTTGGATATGTCTGTATATAATGGACGCTGAAACTATCGCTCCCCCCCCCCTCACGAAAGGATTAAAATCTGTTCAAAGGCCGCGGTTAATGTCCCGCAATGAGACGGTGCTGTGAATTTGGATCTCGGCTGCGTCTCGTTTGGCATTTTACGCTACGATATACTGTTTTGACATTATAGCATTTTAGAATGTTATTATAGACCGCATGTATCTCAGATCTCCTTTAGTTTATCATTAAATCGAATAAAAATTAAAATTTAATTCAAGAATAACTGAAATTGTCAGTTCATTGAGCGGACAAATATATTTCCCCGTTTTCTTCCTCTTTATAGCGATTTTAATGATGGCTGCCAAGATTAAAAAAGAAGTAACCTTCACACATTTCCAGCCGCTTTACTAAAAGTCAATGAAAAAAATGAACCCATCTGGTGGTAATGTTGGAAGGTGCTTAACTATTTTGTGATTAGCAAATCTCCATTCTATTTTCTAGCATACACTGACCAACAGACCACAAGATTCTCCACTCTGCTGTCCCATCCACCCTCCCACCCTCCCCATCCACCCTCCCACCCTCCCCATCCACCCTCCCACACTCCCCATCCACCCTCCCACCCAGGCCTGGTCCATAATTTAAGGGCTCTTTTACAACTGTTTCCACTCCTCTTCTCTCTCTAATTACTTTTACTCAGCCCATCCTTCTGGTCCTTCCCATGCAACCATCACAACATTTCTTCTAGCAACAAGCTTCACCTTTCCTCTGCTCCCATCTGTTTCACTTACCCCGTCCCTTAGATTGCAAGCTCACGGGATGTCTGGCCAAGCACTTGGTTAAAGTGCTGTACTTCCTAGACAAGCTATCCTTTGGGCAGGGTTGTCTTTTCCTTATTTATCATGTATGTCTCATGTTTGTGCCCTCCCATTGTACAGCGCTACAGAATATGCTGGCGCTTTATAAATAAAGGATAATAATAATAATAATTAAATACACTGGATATCAGTAATCTGATAAAATGCTCATATGTTTTTTTATTTAGGGGTTATTCAGAGCGCACTGAAATTTCGGTGCTTTCTTGTTCGGCACACCTCGATGCGCTTCGGCGATTTCGATTTGCCGACCCTGCGGCAAATAGCATTCACCGCAAGGTCCCCTAAGTGTGCTGAACAGGATCCGCCGAATGCCGACGATCAGCCCGCTGACTGCCGGGGATGATCCTTCGAACCCCGCAGAAGACAGCTGACAATCTGCTGAACTGACCGCCGCAGGCCGGCGAACGCCACCAAAAATAGCCTCTCAGATGGGGAAAAATAGTAAAAAAAACCCGGAACTTTGCTATTTAAAAAAAGGTGTTTAAAACTATAAAAATGCATGAAAATAATAAAAAAAAAAAGAATAAAAGTAACAAAAAGGGCCTGTTACAGAATTTGGAAAAAAACACCATTAAAAAAAATGGAAATCAAAAATTTCACTGAAAAAATCCAGAAAAATGGCAAAAAATTTCTGAATAATAAATAAAAAGACCTTTTGCTGTAAATGAAAAGCATAAATTTGAATGAAAAAATAATAAAAATGTGAATATTTTGTAACAGTGACTCCTATGGGATTCGCCGGTTTAAACCTGTCGAACTGAAGCATCGAAATTCTGGGCATTTCGCCAACATTTTAGTGCAGTTCGGTGTTCTCTGAATAGATTAACCATTACTTCGCTATGGGACAATTTCACTGTTGCCGACAGTCGCCAATCTGAAGCAAACTGCACCGTATTTCGCTGGCAATTCGCCAAGCAATTCTTGCTCAAAAATATTATAGTAACATTTATTTCATACATGGAATGCAAAGTTAACAAATATAGGGTAAAATTACAATTTTGCACAGAAATTGCTCTTCTGAGATTAAAATAATATAAATTTGCCACTTTAAATTTTTCATATACTCATTTATCCTTTGCAAAAATATTGCTGGAATAAAAGGTTCTACATGCTAGATGGTATCCCCTTACCTTGCACAGTTTCACCTGGGCTCTGCATTACTGATGTATAGGCAGAAATGGCCTGTGTGTTAAATAAGATAAATGTGATGCAGACAGATAATGAAATGGTGAGATTTCCTGCTTATGGGGGTTTTTTAGTGATCATAAATAATGAGATTATTAGCAATGCAGCTTCCAAAAAATACCAATAGAATATGAAAAATAAAAATGATATCTGTATACAGCATAATACCTATAATATGGAAATTACAGTAACACCATGTATCTGTACTATACAGGGATCTTCAGCAACTATAACCACCTGATTTCTAAACCTGTACTGGAGTGGATGACACCAGAGCTCTCCCTCTATTCTGCCCTCTCCTTGGCTGTTGTAATACAGCAGTAAAGTGTGCTGCAGTTTTTGTTACCGTGAGGGTGGGGCCGTTCCTTGTATCTTCTTTTTCAGCAAATACAAGGTGACAGGAGTGAGATCACAGTGAATTTTGTCTCTCCACAGGAGGCACCTGTAACGGATCACCGCTACCCTGCACGGGTAGATCCGCCGTCAGCGCCGAGCTTGTCTGGAGGTGTAGAGTCAGGGGTAGCGGGCTGTATGAATTCGGCGGTGATTAAGCGCTTTTGCACGATCCTTGAAGCGTCGCGGTTCCCCAAGCCCTGTTATCCCCAATTACTAGCAGAGGCAGGAGTAAAGGTTCAAACAGGTACCAGTTTATTTAACATGGGGGATACAGGGGTATTTATGGGGAATGAAACCATTGTTCTCCCCTGGCCCGCCCTCAGTCCTCCTGCGGTGATCTTTACCTTTGCCTCGAGCCATTGCCCAATCTGCCTTGGTTAACCTGGGGGACCCCTGCGGTGCGCAGCCCTTATCTCGGGTCTCGGCGCCAGCTCGTCTGTCCCCCCCTCCCAGAACCTCTCCCTGTCCGGGCAGCGCCCGGCCCCCCCCTGTGGTGTGAGCGCTCCTTTGTCCTGGCGACTCCCTGTGGCTTTCAGCCCGAGTTTGGGGTTTTACCAGGGATTTCGGGGTGATCCCCTGGGAGCGGCGGCACGCTGGGGGTACAGCCTGGCAGCTCGGGTCCGGGGGCTGGTTCAGTCCAAAAAGCGCCCTGATCGGATCAACGGAGCCCGAGCTGTGGAGGGGGAAAGTCCGGCGGCTGTACCCGAGCAAGAGTCACTGTTTGCCGGCCGCGCTCCCGGCGAGGGATCCCTGGTCGGCGTTCGGGTTTCCCGGGGCGCTTCGTTCTGAAATTCGCACCCCCGTAAGAACCTATTTTTAGGAACATACTGGCCAAGAAGCGCTCTTCTGCGTGGTTTCCACGCTGCAGGGCAAGGCGGGCAAGTTTGGGCGGCTTGGCAGAGACAGTTAGTGGCGGCTCGAGGCATTCACAGACCGGGCGTCTTCCCGGGGCTGTGGGCAGGCGGGGAACAGGTCACCAATGGGGAGAATTACAGGGGGAACTTATAAAAATACAACCTAACGAATTCTTTAATACACCACACCAAATCAACATTTTAAAAATTTGTACCGCGCTACGGTATAGTGGCGGCCGTTCCATCACAGCACCTTCATTAAAAAGTATACAAAGTCACATTATATGCTAATTATTGCTTTTTAATGTATTGCAATCAAATACACTTTACACGTTTTGAGAATAAAAGGGTTAATATTTTATATCAAACCTGAGTGTGGGGTGTTGTGTTAAGTGTGACATATCAATGGTTGGTTCGGGAGCTGTAATGTTGGTCAATTCTCACACATATTTATTAAGGCTCAACCCGTGTAACTGCAGCAATTGCAAGATGTCAAGGGAGGATGCTTGTGACCTGGCACTTGAATGACAAATAGACACTATGGACCATATTATCATCCTAACGCTGTGCCTGCAAGTTTCCCCTTAGAATCCCCGTTTTAGCACCATATTACGGGGCAGCCACTGATTCAGCAACCTGCCCCGTAATGCAGCGCCAACCCCCTGGATACTCGCTGCGGCGCAATAGCACCACCACGAGTACCACCCCCTGGAGTCCATAGCACTCAGTGGAGGGTTGTGCTGCCGGGCCTTTAGCCCTGCGCAATGTCGCTCTCGCGAGATCCTGCATGTACTCGGAGTGATTTGCTGATTCGCGGAGGGAGACTGGGGACTATTTGTCCCCAGTCTCACTCTGTTACTGACTGATTATGCAGAAGTACAGTATAGAAGCAAAGTACAGTAAGCTTGCGCAAACTAGCGCAACCTCCGATGCGCTAACAGTTTTTTTAACCCGTTAGAATGTAATATGGGGTCATGCGCTAAAGCCACTTAAGCTACCGTTAACGCTCACATATCTGAGCGCTAACACAAGCGTTAAGTTTGTAATAGGGCCCTATCAGTGTCACATTAATCAACCATCCCATCTATAGATATTGGGTTTGTGTAGCGCAGGGGTCTCAGACTCTGTCCCCTCAGAACCACAACTTCCAGATCCCTTGTGTCACTGACCAGGCAGTTAAGTGATTTGATGATCACCACAGGTCGTCCAACAGGAGAAGCAAAGCAATAACTACGAATGTCTAAAAGTTCCATTTCTGATTAACTAAACTGCTGCTGAGCACTAAACGATGTGTCACATGCATGCGTGGCCAATTAACAACCTTATTGATCAGACCACTGATTGGTGGAGCCTTGCTCTGTGCAGACAAAGTTCACGTCATAATGTAAGGTTTCGGTACTTATAGCAAATGCATATATTTAAAGCTATCATTACTTATTAAATACAAATAGTAGTAATTTCACAACTCGGATTCTCAATTTATCATGAGATTCGGTCCTTGACCATGAAGAATGTTGCATGCAATAAGAGATCAAGGTTCACGCTTCGAGAAGCCTCAGTACTTTTCTCCTTAAGACAGGGAATAAGTGAACAGATGAACAGAAATCTCGATCAACTGAAATGGTTCTTACAGCAAAGAAAAAGCTATAAAAATAGCAGGGTAATTCAAAGAGAATAGAAAAGTCACCGCACGTTCGGTGACTTTTCGTTCTCTTCAATTCGGTTTGTTTGGGTGATCCCATTTCAGCGACCCGACGGTGTATTCAGCAAGCACCACAGAGTCCCCCAATTGCAGGGAAAGGCCGCCGCAAACTCGACGAAAACTCAACGCAAAAACCCGGCGAATGTACGCCGAAACTCGCAAAAACATCTGGATTAACCCGCCAAAAACGCCGGAAAAACCCGAGCAGGAGCTGATCACACGCAGCGAAGCCGCCGGAAAAAGCCGACACCGCAGACGAGTGAAGTGAATAAATTAGCAAAACAGTTTGCTTGAATGTTTGAAAAGTGAAACGCTGTTTGCAAAGAAACTACTGAGCGAAAATGTCTGAAATTGACATATGAGGTCCAGGGAATGATAATAAAGAGGGCTGTTACAGACAAAAGAGCAAACGTTTGAAAAAAAAAACTGAATTTTTTTTTCAAAAAATCCCGAAAAATGCTTAAAAGGTCCTAAAAAATCTAAAAATAATTTTTTTTTTTTACTGCAGAATTTTATAATGAACGGTTTATTAGATATTGAATTAAAACAGAAATATTTTTAACATAGAAGCCTATGGGATTCGTCTGAATAAACCTGCAGAATTAAACCACCGAATGGCAGGGCGTTTCGGCAACCTTTCACTGCTGGTTTGTGTTGCTTTTTTATGGAGATTTCACTGCCCTCAAACAGGCACCGAACAAGCACTGTATGTGACTGGGGCCTTTTCAATCTTCCACCAATTCACACCATGCAAGCTCGTCAAATGACATTTATGAAACTAATAAATATTGCTATATTTAAAAATGAAAATATACAAATACAAGGTGCGGAACTCTAAATAAATGGTAAACATGCACTGATACAGTCTACGGCTGAGCGTCCACTGGCACCGTAGTTGGACGACCGATGCGTTCATCCGACGATGTACGACGTCCGACGTCGTCCGACGAGGGTCTTCCACTTCAAGCGATCTGTCGGATCAACTATGGACGATCAGATAGATTTCACAGGTGGAGTGCAGAGACTGCCAAAACCAGAATGAACTGGTTTTACATATAAAACAAAGTTCATTCTGCTTTTTTAAACACTGCAGTCCTTTGTGGGACAATGGGTGAGACAGAATACAAGTACACACAGAACAGTAGCAGAGAGGACCCAAGAGCTTACAATCAACCAAGGAGTCTTCCCTCCCTACCCCTCTCCCCTACACAAATAGGGCTAGTCCCACACATCTCACATACATATAAATCAGGGATCTCAAACTCTGGCCCCAAAGATGTATATTGCCTACAAATCCCAGAATTCTTTGAATGCAATAAATGGCCAGAGATTAATGGGAGGTGTAGTTCAGAAACTGGGGGGGGGGCAGAGTTTGAGATCCCTGATATAAATAGTTTATTTTAAATACTTTTATAACTCCCCTGATCAGTTTCTCCACATCCATCTTCTCTGATCTGCTGAAATATATGCGATGCAAACGAGTGATTTTGTTCTGATCGCACATCCGATGCCGTCTTTACCCGTCGCAGGAAGACGAACTTCAGACGTCGGATGCAATGGACGATGGTCCATTCACCTGCATGTTGTAGGATCGGATGGACGACGACGGACAATAATGGATGATCGCACCATCGCACAAATACGGTGCCAGTGGACGCCCAGCCTAAAGCAGGCTGAGGCAAGCAACTGTTATTGTGTTTGAAACGTGTCTTTATTTAGCCAGTTATGTTTATTTAAATAAATATATTCAGTATTAACTATAGCAAGTAAGTAATACTGCGCTGGTGTCAAAAAAGGGGCAGAATCGGTTGCCTAAAAATGAAGCAAAAAAATGGAGCAGAATGTTAGGATTCAGCGTTAAATCTAACCCTAAATGTAAACATAGACCTAAAAGAAGCTCAAATGGTAACTTAACCCTAATTTCTAAATCTAACCCTAATTGCTAACCCTACCCAAAATTACAATCCCTAACTCTAACCCCAACCCTAATTTCTAACCCTAATCCTAACCCTTATTTCTAACCTTAAAACTGGAATTCTGATTAAGTCGTCCGAATTCAAAATGCATCCAATTCGACCGTGTCCGAACTGGTGCGTCGTTTATAAAGACACATTCTTTTTTAAAGCGTCTTTTTTTGACATGTCTAAAAAAAAAAACATCTTTTCCATAGGTTACCCTTTATTACTGTTCATCTTAATTAAACCTATCACTACTGATATAGATATATGTCCAGCTTCAATGGCATCATCTGGTGCCCCGATATCGAGATATCCCGATATTTTTTTTTTTGGAGAAAGGATTTTACCAGGAAGGATACATTGAGATTTCTCTCCTTTTCAAGTATGTCTTGGGTGGCGAGTATGTATGCTTATCTGAAGCCCAAAAGCAAATGAAATTTGTTTGCTGAAAACAAATTTTGTTTGCTTTTGGGCTGCAGAAGGTGCCCTCAAAGTTTTAGCCCTGTGGGAATAATGCCCAAAGAGCTAAAACTGTAAAATCAGCTGCTCAAAGCTCTGAAATATCGGGCTTTCAACAGCCGATGCAGGGAGAAATAGAAGAAAATAGACCAGCCGCTCAAACCTCTAACTCAATTTGGCAGTAGATGGTGCCATCTACTGGCCAAAAATAGGTTATTTACAGTAAGACTTTGTCATGCTGACCCTTTGCTTGGGCCATGCAGCCTTGGTTCATGGAGGGATGTAGCCCTTGAGGTAGGTCAGCTGCTGGCTGAAGAGGCGGATACAGCATATATAGACAATACAGGTTCCAAATTGGAAATTCGACAGACATACAATAGGTATAAGCTCAATATTTCTTACTTTAAAATTAATTAAAAATTATTTAACAAAAAACCACTGGTTTCTGACAATGTTTTTTTTTTAAAAAATCACTTGGTGTTGAAGGGATTAATTAAAATGACAACAAAATTATTATATAAATGCACAGAATAACAATTTGCTGCTCTCTCGTTAAAGTATAATTCTAGCAGGGTTATTCAAAGAGATCCGAATTGCTTGAGAAAGGTAACCGAACGCTGATTTTCAGCGTTCGGTTACCTTTCTTGGCCATTCGGCTATCCAGAGAGCAGGCAATTCGCCAAATCCTGGCGAATTGCCTGCACAAACGGTGCCTGTTCGGTGCCTGTTCGAGGGCAGTGAAATCCCCATGAAAAAGCACTGCTTCGGCTATTCAGAGAACACAAACCAGCAGTGAAAGGTTCCCGAAATGCCCTGTCATTCGGTGGTTTAATTCGGCAGATTTATTCAGGAGAATCCCATAGGCTTCAATGTTAAATATATTCCCGTTTTAATTCAATATCTAATAAACCGTTCATTATAAAATTCTGCAGTAAAGAGTCTCTTTATCTATAGATTTTTTAGGATGTTTTAAGCATTTTTCTGAATTTTTTTTCTTAAAAGTCCGATTTATTTACTTATTTTTTCTGTAACAGCCCTTTTTATTATCATTCATTGGACCTCATATGCAAATTTCAGACATTTTCGCTCAGTAGTTTCTTTGCAAACAGCATTTCACTTTCAAACATTCATGCAAACTGTTTTCTTAATTTATTCACTTCACTCTGTCTGCTGTGTCGGCTTTATCCGGCGGCTGCGCTGCGCGTGATCGGCTCCTACTCGGGTTTTCCCTGGTATTCAGCAGGTTAATCCAGATGTTTTTGCGTGTTTTCGACGTGCATTCACTGGGTTTTGCGGTTAGTTTTCAGCGGGTTTGCGGCAGCCTTTCCCTGCAATTCGGGGACCCTGTGGTGTTTGCTGAATACACCGCAGGGTCACCGAAATGGGATCAGCAAAAGGAACCGAATTGAAGAGAACGAAAAGTCCCCGAACGTGCGGTGACTTTTCGAATCTCTTTGAATTACCCTTTATCTATTCTATCATTTTATTGTTAAAAGAAAGGTTTGAAATCTACAGAAACTCTAGCAGGGTTATTCAGAGAGAGGTGAAAACCTTGAGCATTGGCAGGAGAATGAACAATCTATACCAAATAGCAAATTTGGAGAGTGAGATAAATGGGAGAATTTTTCTGGTTTGAATATTCTGACCTAGAATTTTCAATTCTCCACTCATTCTCATGGTTTTCACCTCACTCTGAATAGCCCTGTGTGTTTACAAAGAAAACAAGTGTGCCGTATCATCTCATGAAAACTTTCAAACTATTTTTTATTTATCTGTAAAGTATATAAAAAAGAAACGTTACTAAGCTAAACACAGCAGGTGTGGCGACTTTTGATTTCTCACTGTTTTTTTTTCCATGTAGCTTCAATCTTCGTGGCTATCCTCGTGTAAGTTTGCCCATTCTCTGGAGCAGGTGGGACGCCAGTGGGTTGACTACCCAAGCCGCAGGCTGGTACCACAGCTGTCTACTGAGGAGGAGGAATGTCAGAGATGTGGATACCACTGCACGTTACAAGGAATCTATCATCAAAGTGCTGCATAATCATAATTGGTTTTAAAGTGGCAGAGCAGCAGAAAAAAAAACAAGTTCTCCCCATGATTGCATATAAATACAAAAACAAGAAAAATATGAATAATAATATTTTTAAAATAACCTTATTTACAGAACGGGATTTTTAAATGTCATGCTTTGAAATACTTTATAGAAGAGTACTATGGATCAGTGCTGAGTACAGTGATTTCTTTTGGAAGTAGATACAGTTGTGTTCAAAATTATTCAACCCCCAATGCTGTAAAGGGTTTTAGGGAATTTAGTGTACATTTGTAATTGTATTCAGAATGAAATCCTACAAGGACTTTTTAAAGAACCATATGCAACTAAAATGACATCAATTGGTTTTGTAATACAGTAGTAAATGTTTCTTTTGTGAATTCTTCATTGACACAATTATTCAACCCCTTAAAGACTACCACTCTGAAGAACAGAGGTTCATTCAAGTGTTTTCAATCAGGTATTGAAAACACCTGTGGATGTCACGGAGCAGCAATAAAGCATAATAAGCACCAATTAGGCAATGGTGAAGTCAAGAGAATGGTCCAGGAAGACAAGAGAAGAGGTGATTACTCTTCACAGGAAGGGCAATGGCTATAAGAAGATTGCAAAAAAGTTAAACATACCAAGAGAGACCATAGGAAGCATCATTCGCAAATTCAAGGCAAAGGGCACTGTTGAAACGCTACCTGGTCGTGGCAGAAAGAAGATGCTGACTTCGACTGCTGTGCGCTACCTGAAGCGTAGAGTGGAAAAAAGTCCCCATGTGACTGCTGAGGAACTGAGAAAAGATTTGTCAGATGTGGGTACTGAAGTTTCAGCTCAGACAATACGGCGCACACTGAGTAATGAAGGCCTCCATGCCAGAACTCCCAGGCGCACCCCCTTGCTGTCTCCAAAGAATAAGAAGAGTCGACTGCAGTATGCCAAAAGTCATGTGGACAAACCACAGAAGTTTTGGGATAGTGTTCTGTGGACTGATGAAACAAAATTAGAACTGTTTGGGCCCATGGATCAACGCTATGTTTGGAGGAGGAAGAACAAGGCCTATGAAGAAAAGAACACCTTGCCTACTGTGAAGCATGGCGGGGGGTCAATCATGCTTTGGGGCTATTTTGCTTCTGCAGGTACAGGGAAGCTTCAGCGTGTGCAAGGTACCATGAATTCTCTTCAGTACCAGGAGATATTGGATGACATTGTGATGCAGTCCATCACAAACCTGAGCCTTGGGAGACGTTGGACCTTTCAACAGGACTATGATCCCAAGCATACCTCCAAGTCCACTAGAGCATGGTTGCAGATTAAAGGCTGGAACATTTTGGAGTGGCCATCGCAGTCACCAGACTTAAATCCGATTGAGAACCTCTGGTGGGACTTAAAGAAAGCAGTTGCAGTGCGCAAGCCTAAGAATGTGACTGAACTGGAGGCTTTTGCCCATGACGAATGGGCGAAGATACCCGTAGATCGCTGCAAGACACTTGTGTCAAGCTATGCTTCACGTTTAAAAGCTGTTATAACTGTAAAAGGATGTTGTACGAAGTACTAAGATTGAATGTCACTTGGGGGTTGAATAAAACTGATAATGATGTGAGCACTGAAAAGACATTTGTGGTTATTTCATTATAAATGTTATGTTATATTTGTCTGACCTACACGTGCCTCTTTGGTTTAATTGTAAGCAAGATGACTGAATGATTAAAATCAATGTCAAACTGGCCAAAACTCTCAATTTCAGTGGGGGTTGAATAATTTTGAACACAACTGTACATATAGGTATATCTATCTATCTATCTACATCCCTTCCTTTACCTATGCCCTGAGGACGGGTTTCATATGGTTTATCTCTTCCAGTTTATCTCTATTTTGCAGATGCGTGGCCGGATAGCAGAGAGAACGTAGGATAGATACAGTAGGGCCAGTAATATCTGTTGTCTATAGTTAATTGTGGGGAATTCTGGGGGATCAGGATCTGAAACCTCATGGCTTTTGACTG
Organism: Leptobrachium leishanense; assembly: GCA_009667805.1. Classification (NCBI taxonomy): domain Eukaryota; kingdom Metazoa; phylum Chordata; class Amphibia; order Anura; family Megophryidae; genus Leptobrachium; species Leptobrachium leishanense. The sequence continues at coordinate 45,114,901 of CM019069.1, forward strand.
TCTGTGTTACGCAACCTATTTGGGCAGAGCCGTTGCTTCACATGGTATGAAACCAAAGACATACACTTGAAATTTTTGGCATAACATTTATATCAAAAAATTATTAGCAAGTGGGCATTTGAGTTCATAGCATGTTTTCAGTAGCGTGTTATGTACACGTTCCAGATCCTGAACCCGACTTATCACCCCTTCACTCTCATATGCACTTTCCCAACCGTTCTACTGATCCACAAACCCCATCTCGTGTTCACCATCTACTGGGAGGGACTATGTATGATTGCAGCTGCAATCCGTTCATGCATCTGGTACAAAAAGAAAAAAGCGACATCTGAAAAACTAACAAAATCCCACCAAGGCCCATTCTTCCAGGAGCATCATTGTAGGATGAGCAGATGACAACCAGTCGCAATGCCATCATTGTGGCCCATGAAGACCAGCCGCCTTAAACTCCTGTACAGGGCTGAACATCAAATTTGATGAAGGTCTTTGAATAGGACTGAAACGTTGCATTTTCCCATAAAACCCTTCCCCTATTTGCAACGTACCCACCTGGTGTGACCGGTTCTTTTCTTTGGTTGTGAGGATATAGTGGGCTGGCTACCTATGAACCTCTGTGCACTCACTCTGGGTGAAATAGAGGCATGTGCTTCTCCTATTTCCACAGTGAATGTATGTCTGTGCATGTGTGAAGTTGCGTGACATTGAGTGTGTTTCTCTGAGGCCGTATAGGGTAATACCTACCTTCAAACTGTAACAGCTCTGTCTTCGTGGCAGCTGACTGCCTCCAATGTGTGATCTGTTGGCATGGACAACTGACGTCAACACGGCAATGTGGTTGATTTGATTGTCAGTCACATCAACCACATTGTAAAGAGTGTTCTCGTGCACCGGACATGGACACCCTACATCACTAATGAGTTAATCATTTTAAACATCAAAATATTATTAAAAGTGAAAAAATTAAGGCATACAGCTCCAGCCAATGAGAAAATGAAGGCTGATATCTTTTGCCTGGGGGACACATACCAGCAGCCCACCTGCAGAAGTACCACCAGACCGATACTTCTGCAAGTGAGCTGCTGATCTGTATTTGTCCCCAGGCCAAAGATATCAGCCTTCCTTTGCTCATTGACGCGAGCTGTATGCCTTCATTCATCCACCTAAACCACCATCCTTTACATATACTACTATGATTCATGCCAAGACTTGTTTGCTATTGTTGAGTTCTTGGTGTCCTTGGCGGCCTTCGAACTATACTGTAGACTCTGCGTCTGTCCCCAGTGTTGCATTTGGCATTTTTTTCGTTTTTCCTTCAATTGGCTTTTTTGCTCAAAGTGTTTATACCCTTTTTTATGGTATGCTTACTGCTTGCATTTTTTATGTTTATATCCTATTCTCTGATATGTTTTCTGAGTGCCTAAATCTTCACTTTCCTTCAGAAATGCACAAATAAAGAATTTAAGAATGTCTTATTAAAGGAACACTCTAGGCTAAAAATCCCCCCCCCCTTTTTAAATTATATTATACCTAGTTATTCAGTATTTTTTATTATTTTTTTAATGCAATACTTACCCTAAAAAACACTTGTTTCCAAAAGCGTTTTTTTTTATATACTCACCTCCCTCCTCTTCCGCTCCCGTCGTGGGAAATCTTCAACTTGGCTAATGGTTTACGTGAGAAGCGCGCATGCGCCTCTCTCACGTAAACCAGCCAATCAGCAGTTTTCCTCCCGGCTCCATCTTCTTCTTTGATTAGTGTTACGTGCAAGAGGATGCGCGCAACACTAATCTCAGCCGCTGCCGCCAGCTACTGCGGCGAGTTGGAGACGTCATCTCGCTGAAAACGCGATGACGTCTCCTACTCGGATATAGTCGGCAGAAGCGGGAAATATGAATCCCGCTCTGCTGACTGACAGCTGGGAGGGCGGAGTAAAGTCCTCCGCATCTCTCAGCTGTTTCAGCTGATTGGCTGAGCGGAGGGGGCAGCGGAGGAAAAGGGCATACTCAGGTCATCATGACCACCTAAAAAAGCTTAGGTGATCATGTTGCCTAGATTATCCCTTTAAGCATTTGCTAATAATCAATCATTTTGAGTGCTGTCTAGCCACCCAGGACAAAAACGGGACTGCATCTGAGCATAATGAACACATTTTAAGGAAACTTTATAGGCTGCCGAAGCAGATCTCTAGAAAAAATGTATTTGGTCCATTCTAGCCGTATGCACACATACAGACTTTTTTATATTTTGGCCGAATATTAAGAGTTGTCATTCCCAAAAATAACTTCAAGGTCCACATAAATCTGCTCCAGGAGGATTTCTTTTGCAATTTTCCTCTTCTACTTGTGATTAAAGACATTGGGCCGTATTACACTCTGCACGCTAACGGTAGCGCTCACCTGCGTGAGCACTACCATTAGCTGCGTTGTTCAGGGCATATTACAAGCCAAACGCAAACGGGTTAAAAAACCCGTTTGCGTTTGGGACCTTGCGCTTCTCAGCACGAGGTCACTGCACTTTGCGCTCCCTATACTTAACATGGGGAGCGCAAAGTGTTAATCAGCGCTGGATTACAATGTCCCAGCGCTGATTAACGCCTGGCTCTGGTCAACGAAAAGTTAACCAGAGCCGCCCAGGACCTGGTGTTAACGGATTCCGCTGGTGCAGAATCCGTTAACACCAGCTTAAAACAGTAAAAAAAAAATAACATACTCACCTCCTGTCCCGCGGTGAGGACCGTGGCTCCGGTCACCTCCTCTGGCCGGCGGAAGCAGGGAAAGATAGGGGGAAAAAGTCCCCCTGTCTCTCCCTGCGTATCCCTACGCCAACCGGCCGGATCCCGCGATGTGAGATCCGGCCGGTCACGTGACCTGCAGAGAGGAACTCAATGGAGTCCTATGGACTCCAGCAAGCATCCTGATTTTTAACTGGCGCTACAATGCAGGCAGCATTTTTTTGCTCATGCATTGTAATCTGGCGTTAAAAAGCGGGTGCAAGGGGGAAAACTGCGGGCGCAGTTTTTCCTCCCTTGCGCCCGCGTTTTAACGCCCAGATGTAATAGGGCCCACAATGTCTACTCTTAGCTTTCCCCTAAATATTTTTGCCGAATGTAATAAATAAAGCAAGACAAGACATTTATGTTAAGTAATATAATTTACACATGCCTGAGCAGCGATACATGCATATATATTAGTATTTTATCCTATATCTATGCATCCCATGTTTCAAACAAATGGTATGCTAATTTCTTTTTTTTTTTAATTTTTGAAAAGACCTTGTTAGTGAAGGGGTTAAATAGGACCTGTCATGGTCTAAATGCATTCCATTTTTGTCTGGCGCAGCAGAGACCTCTTATTCAGATAAACTTTTCCCTGGCCTCTCTCAGGACAGCAAGAGGCTCCTTGAATGAAAGTATCTGCTGCGCCAGGAACAAAACAAACACGCAGACAAACAAAGAAGCACTAATATCAAACAACGACGGGTCCAATTAAACAGAGTTTCGTGCTATAATTAGTAGGATGTACTACGGAGACCATTAATCAATGTCAGCATTTATTATACATAGAGTAAACATTGAAAATCCTTAGTGAGAAATTACATTAAAAAAGCAGTGATACTGCTCACAGTAACTTCGTTAAAGTATATAATTCTCCACAATATTGTTGCCAGGGGCAGATCCAGACACAGGTTTCGGAGGGGGGGGGGGATTCTACCAGTTTTGGCTAAGAGCTGGTTTTGGATTCGCTGTGACAGGTAGAGACGCGTCTAATTACAAGCTGTCCTCGTTACACTCACTCTCCCCAGAACATTGCATAGGGTCTGTCCTCATGTGGCTCATGAGCCCTGTGAACCCTTTCCATGCGAGGGGCCCAGGGTACCCCCCTTCCGGCACATACCCCTTGCAGCTATGCAGTGTAGGGTTACCCAGGTGTGGGCTGCCCAGTGCACCCTTTCCATGCTGCCAGAACACACATGGCACCCCATCTGTGCAGCTCTGTGAACCCTTTACATACCATGGGCCCAGGGTACCCCACTCCAAGCTCTCATGGATATATTTCCCCAGCTCACACATGGATATATTGCCCCCCAGCTCAAATGGATATATTGCCCCCAGCTCTCATGGATATATTTGCCCCCAGCTCTCATGGAAATATTTGCCACCAGCTCAAATGGATATATTGCCCCCAGCTCACATGGATATATATTGCCCCCAGCTCACATGGATATATTGCCCCCAGCTCACATGGATATATATTGCCCCCAGCTCACATAGATATGTTTGCCCCAGCTCACATGGATATATTGCCCCCAGCTCACATGGATATATTGCCCCAGCTCACTTGGATATATTGCCCCCAGCTAACATGGATATATATATTGCCCCAGCTCACATGGATATATTGCCCCCAGCTAACATGGATATATATATTGCCCCCAGCTCATATGGATATATTGCCTCAGCTCACATGGATATATTTGCCCCAGCTCACATGGATATATTGCCATCAGCTCATATAGATACATTGCCCCAGCTCACATGGATTTATATTGCCCCAGCTCATATGAATATATTGTCCCCAGCTCATATGGATATATTTGCCCCAGCTCTCATGGATATATTGCCCCAGCTCACAAGGATATATATATATCTATATTGCCCCCACCTCACATTGATATATATATTGCCCCCAGCTCACATGGATATATTGCCCCAGCTCATATGGATATATTTGCCCCCAGCTCACATGGATATATTGCCCTGGATATGGATATATTGCTGGCAGAGCAGAAAGGCAGAGGAGAGGTGAGCTGGGGCAATATATCCATGTGAGCTGGGGGCAATATATCCATGTGAGCTGGGGGAAATATATCCATATGAGCTGGGGGCAATATATCCATGTGAGCTGGGGGCAATATATCCATATGAGCTGGGGCTCATATGGATATATTGCCCCCAGCTCACATGGATATATTGCCCCAGCTCATATGGATATATTTACCCCAGCTCACATGGATATATTGCCCCCAGCTCACATGGATATATTGCCCCCAGATCACCTCTCCTCTGCCGTCTGCTCTGCCAGGCCCCTCCGTGTCATTGCTGGCAGCCACGTGCTTTTCCTCCAACGAGCGGCTGCCAGCATTAAGCTCGGCTACTCGCTGGCTGGGATCTATCCACAAGCCAGCCGCGATCTCGCAAGATTGCGGTTGGCTGTAGGATCCCAGGCGAGTGGCCGAACTTCATGCCAGCGGCCGCTCGTCTCATAGGAGGATAGTAATAACGCGGCGGCTAGCAATATTTTCTCGAGGGGGGGCATTTGCCCAGTTGCCCCCCCTGAATCTGCCCCTGATTGCTGCCTGAATCTAATATGCCAGAGTCCAACACACCAGTGCAACCATGCAAACTCTCATCATTGCAAAGAAGGGCACTTGCATAATGCATTTTTTGCAAAGATATAGGCGCGGCCAGAGAGGAGACTATTTGGGGACTTTTTAATTGACTTCATCAAGGACAAATTAAAAAGTACTTTATAATCAGTGCTTATTAATTCGATGAACATATCTCTTCTTTAACAATATAAATTCTCTACGTCATTTTAATTTTGTGGGTACTACTTATCCTTTTCCCTGGCTTACTTCTTGCATGTTGGAGGTGGAACACCAATAGTTATATTTTTTTTTTACTTATGTCATTTTGGGGATTAACATTTCTATATATATACGGTATATAGATCAGTGGGCTATTTATAAATAGACATTTTAAGAGTGCTATAGTGCTTTCTATTACATTTCTGTTTATCACATCTAATTTTTGTTATGAAAATTGTGCTTGCGGTTTTCAAGGCCATCTTTTTCAGATCCGAAGTATTGTAAATCAAGGTATATCTTATAATCTCTAAAATATTAAAATGTATTTCCTCCAATATTGTTGTCTAGGATGAATTCATCAATTGAATATTTAAATTCTGCACATATACATTTTAAGTTTTCAATATGATTAACACTAATCTGCATACACTGCACTAGCTGTTTCTTTGTTTAATATAAATATCTATCTATATCTATCTATATCTATCACTCTATCCCTCCATCTATCATCTATCTGTCTATCTATCACTATATCCCTCTATCTATCTATCTATTTATCTATCTATCTATCTATCTATCTATCTATCTATCTATCTATCATATCTCTCCATCATCATATCTATTCATCTCTCTATCATCCTATCTATCCATCCATTTTATTATCTATCTATCAATCTATCTCTATCACAGTATCTATCCATCTATCTATCCATTTTATCTATCTATCTATCTATCTATCTATCTATCTATCTATCTTTCTATCTATCTATCTATCTATCTATCTCTATTACATATCTATCTATCTATCTATCTCTATCTATCCATTTTATTATCTATCCATTTTATTATCTATCTGTCTATCTATCTATCTATCTATCTATCTATCTATCTATCTATCACATATCTATCTATCTAGTTCTCTATCTATCTATCTATCTATCTATCTATCTATCTATCTATCTATCTATCTATCTATCTCTATTACATATCTATCTATCTAGTTCTCTATCCATCCATCTATCTATCTATCTATCTCATATCTATCTATCTAGTTCTCTATCTATCTATCTATCTATCTATCTCATATCTATCTATCTGTCTATCTATCTCTATCACAGTATCTATCTGTCTGTGTCTATTATTATTATTATCATTTATATAGCGCCAACAGTTTCCGCAGCACTTTAAAATAACCAAAGAGAGCGAGTTACAGATAAACGGACATAGGATGGAAACACAATCAGGGTTACTCAGAGAGAGGTGAAACTAAGGAGAATGACTGGAGAAGTGAAAATTCTAGGTCAAAATAACCCTGTAGGTGTAGGAGGCCCTTCTCATAGAAGCTTACAGTCTATCACAGTATCTATCTATCCATCACCGTATCTGTCTATCTAGCCTTTCTCTCTTTCTCTCTCTCTATCTTCCCACAACACCATATACAATTCTTTTTACGTGGCAGTTTTTTATATAGTGCTCTTTTCCAGAACGCCTGAGAGTGCAAAAATAATCCTAGCTAGGCTTACAGATAAAGGTGGGAAAGGTATACTGTAACGTTTTAATTTTTTTATGTAATCTGATAATCTAATGTGCTGGAATGTCTCTATGTATTTGTATGTGTTTTGTGTGTGTGTGTGTACAGCCATCCACGCTCTATTCATTCATATTGCCAGCGACCCTTTCATTCATCTTTCTGTCCATCTGTCTACATACAAGTGATACATTTGTTATGTCGTGTGTTTCCTAATGTTTCATTAAATTCATTTAAAACCTGATCTTGTTATCGATTTCATTGGACTCTATCTGCATGCGTCTTTGTGTGTATGTACAAGCTTCTACCCAAACAGAATTTTCTAATCAAATGTATTGGGCTGCCTATATGTGAGTGTGAACCCATAATACATCTGTCTTCTGTCCATCCATCTGTCCATATGTACAAGGGATAAGTTTCTTATTTTGTTTTGTTTTTTGCGATGTTCTAGTCACGTTGGTTAAAAATTATGTAATCTAACACATGGAAATGTATCTATATATTTGTTTATGTCATTTACCCACTTTTAAAAACCTTTCTGTCTGTCAGTCAATCCGTTGATAAGGGATTGTAAACTCACGGGATGTCTGGCTGAGCACTTGTTTCAAGTGCTGTTTTAGCAGGACAATTATCCTGAGGGCAGGGTCGTCTGCACCTAATGTGTCTTTATTTATTATCAGGGTTATTCAAAGAGATCTGAATTGCTGGCAAAAAGTAACCGAACGCTGAAATTCAGTGTACAGTTACCTTTCCTGGCCATTCGGCTATTCAGAGAGCAGGCAGTTCATCAAATGTTGGCGAATTGCCTGCTCATACGGTGCCTGTTCGGTGCCTGTTCGATGGCAGTGAAATCCCCATAGAGAAGCAATGCTACGTCTAAAACCAGCAGTGAAAAGTTGCCGAAATGCCCTGCTGTTCGGTGGTTTCATTCGACAAGTTTATTCCGGTGAATCCCATAGGCTTCAATGTTAAAAATATTCCCGTTTTAATCCAATATCTAATGAACAGTTTATTATAATATTCTGCAGTAAAAAGTTTCTTTATTTTTAGATTTTTTAGGATCTTTTAGGCATTTTTCAGGATTTTTTTGCGAAAAAAAATTCCGATTTTTTTTAATCGGCTTTTCTTTTTTCTGTAACAGCCCTTTTTATTATCATTCATTGGATCTTATATGTAAATTTCAGACATTTTCGCTCAGTAGTTTCTTTGCAAACAGCGTTTCACTTTTTAAACATTCAAGCAAACTGGTTTTTTTTTTCACTCCATTCGTTCTGCGGCGTCGGGTTTTTCCGGGAGCTGCTCTGCGCTGTGATCGGCTCCTGCTCGGATTTCTCCAGCGTATTCGGTGGGGTTAATCCAGATGTTTTTGCGGGTTTCGGTGCCTTCTCCGGGTTTTGCGGTGAGTTATCGGCGGGTTTGCGGCGACTTTTCCCTGCATTACGACGGCACTGTGGTGCTTGCTGAATATATCGCAGGGTCGCCGAAATAGGATTGCCAAATCTCACCGAACTAAGGAGAACAAAAAGTCACCGAACGTGCGGTGACTTTTCGACTCTCTTTGAATAACCCTGTATGTCTCACGATTGCACTTACCCCATTGCAAAGCGCTACGGAACCTGGTGGCGCTGTATAAGTACCTGGAACTGTTACCCTGTTTATTTTCCTTTAAAATGGAAGCTCCTTGGTGACCACCAGGACCCTCTCTATCTCCAGACTCTGTCCAACTATGTCTTCCCTTATTGATTGTAACCCTCTAATGCAGAATATGATGGCGAAAAACAAAGAAAGAAAAAAAAAGAATATTTTTGCTTTATATAAATCACAAACTGCACACATCAGACTGATAGCAGTGCAGCATTTTGGTGAGATCAGGCAAAAAGAAGCCACATTAATAGCAGAATGGAAGAGACATCCAGCAGTTTCTCCTGCCCTTCTTTCCCCCTCAGTGTTAAAGACTTGTTTGGGGGATTAAAACAACTTCAGAGATTGAGCTCCACAGAGAAACTCAGCTGGTGACGCGCAGTTAGAATGAGTCTTGCTGTGAAACCATGACAAGAATTCCACTAAGTTGGCAACACTGAAACAAAGCAAAAGAACAATAGGGGAAAGCCCTTGAGTGGGGAAAGGAATTTATCAAGCCCTGTACTCTAACAGTGACAGGAGACATAGGACAGAGAGAAAGGGCTGTTTGGAATAACTGACATGTTAGACTTGCTGTGGATGCTAGCAGGGGAGAGCTGAATCTTTTTCTTCCTCCCTCTCTCTCTCTCTCTCTCTCTCTCTTTGTTATTCCAAAGGTGCTAGAAAACTCATTGAATATTCTGATCTGCCCCCAGAGCTTGATGTGACTTGACCCTTGTGCTGTGTCCTACCAAAACACCATGCAAACCCTGAACAAGGATAAATCATACACAGAATGTTTTCCATCTAAGGTCTTTGGCAAGTTAATTAAGCAATGCTGTGGCTGGTGATAAACCTTTAAAGCATCCCATACCCAGATACACACAACTTTTGTGCAACTTTTAAATAGTCAATATAAAAAAAAATGTAAATCTTGTTTTCTTTTTTGGGGGCGGGGCAATATGCAGAATGGTGAATTTTTAAGGATATTGTAAGTTGAAATTCACAGAACCCGATAATATGAGGCACTAGACAACTGCCCACAGTAAAAGGCATGCCGAAGCATCACTTTTGTCCACTTTCACAATGGAAAGAATCAAATGAGGCTGTGGTTGAGTATATAGTGTAGATTGGATAATATATATATATATATATATATATATATATATGCCCTAGCGTAGAGAAAACCACAAAAGCCAAAAATATATAGATTCATAGTAGCAAGAACGCATTCCCGGGTCTTCGATAAATCATAACGTTTATTTTATCCACATAAAACAGAATCAACCTCTCGGCTCTGGGAGCCTTTATCTATCTATCTATCTATCTATCTATCTATCTATCTATCTATCTATCTATCTATCATCTATCTATCTAGTATATCTATCTATCATCTATCTATCCCATATCTATCCATCTATCTATCTATCTAGTATATCTATCTATCTAGTATATCTATCTATCCA